>CM052809.1:14280474-14332708 GCA_028533885.1 Nasua narica | reverse complement strand
ACTGGAGTGCAGTGAGGAAAAAATATTCTCTCTCTTTCTCTCTCTGTATCTTTACCCCTGTCCCTCTGATATGCAGATAGAGATACCTGGTAAGGGGAGAGAGAGAACATACACAATATCTCTTTGACATCATCATTTATATATTAATGTGATATGAAATCTTACAATCTTACCACTTACACTCTCATACATACACACATTCACACTTAACATCTCTATCTATATATATATGTATAAATATGTATACATATATGTATCTATATCTCTATATGTCACACACGTATGTGTGACATATAGAGATATTAGGGACTCAAATTACACAGGGCATTGTTGGGCAAAGTAAGGACTCAGACTTTGATTCCAAATGAGAACAGAACCCACTGAACGGTTTTGAGCTGAGAAGTAACAGGATTGGATGTAGACTTACAAAGTTCACTTTAACTGTTTTGTGGAGAAAGGATTCTTTGAGCCCCAGTGTGGAAGCAGGGAAGCCAGCCAAGAGTAAAACGGATTCAGAAGAAGATTTTTAGAAGTGTTAAGGATCTATTTTGAAGGAAGACCTGAAAAGATTTGCTGAGGACTAGTGTAAGGTATGAGAGTAAGAGAGTAGTCAGAAATGATTGGGCTTTTAAAACTGATAGAATGGACTTTACATTTATCATGAAGCAACAGACTTTGAGTTCAACAGGTGGTGGAGGGTGGTGAAATCATGTTTTGAACATGTTAAATATGAGATGTCTTGTAAACATCTGAAGGGAAATATCACTTAAATATTTCTACATAGATGTACCCAATATATGTATTTTGAGTATAGTTGACACACAATGTTACATTCATTTCAGGTGTACAACTTAGTGATTTGACAAGTTTGTACATTATGCTGTGCTCACAAGTGTAGCTACCATCTGTCCCATTACATCGCTATAACAGTATCAATGACTGTATTTCGTGTGCTGTGCCTTTTATTCTCATGACTTACTCAGTTCATAACTGGAAGCCTGTATCTCCCGCTCCCTTTCACCCATTTCCCCATCCTCCCACTCACCTCCTCCCTGGCAAACATCAGTTTGTTCTCTGTATTTATAAGTCTGATTCTGCTTTCCACTTTTCATTTGTTTATTCATTTGTTTTGTTTTGTTTTTAGATTCCACTTGTGAGTAGAATCATATGGTATTTGTCTTTCTCAGTCTGACTTATTATTTCACTTAGCATAATATATTCTAGATCCATCCAGGTTATCTCAAGTGGCACAATCTCATCCTTTTTTGTGGCTGCATAGTATTCATCCACATATGTGTGCACGTACACATACACACAATACACACACCGCATTTTCCATATCCTTTTGTTTATTGATAGATATTTAGGCTGCTTCCATATCTTGGCTATTGTAAGTAATACTGCAATAAAAACGTAGGAGTGCATCTACCTTTTTGAATTGCTGTTTTCATTTTCTTTGGTAAATACCCAATAGTAGAATTATTGGATCACATGGCAACTCTATTTTTAATTTTTTCAGGAATCGCCACACTGTTTTCCATAGTGGCTACACCAATTTACATTCCTACCAACAGTGCATGAGGGTTCTTTCTTTTAACATCTTCAGCAACACTTGTTATTTCTTGTCATTTCAATTTTAGCTGTTCTACTATTGTAAGGTAATATCTCATTGTGGTTTTGATGGGCATTTCCCTGATAATGAATGATGTTCAGCATCTTTTCACATGTTTATTGACCATCTGTATGTCTTCTTTGGAAAAATGTCTATTCAGGACCTCTGCCCATTTTCATTTTTTTATTTTTTCAACATATGTGCCTTTATTGGGAAATAAGTCAAAGATCTAAAATTAAGGTCTTTTAGGGATGTTGGTCCTGTACATTGACGACCGTGGTGTCCCCTATCCATGGTGGATGCTGGCCAATGCTGAATTCTGGGACCAGGACAAGAAACTTGTTAAATAGAGCATCTGCCTATTTTTAAATCTGATTGTTAAATTTTTTGGGTGTTGAGTTGTGTACTTAGATAGCTAGATAGCCAGCTAGATAGCTAGCTATATATATATATATTATATATATATATATATGCATCCAACACTGGAACATCTAAATATATAATATCTATATCTAAATACATATATCTAGGGGCGCCTGGGTGGCTCAGTGGGTTAAAGCCTCTGCCTTCCACTCAGGTCATGATCTCAGGGTCCTGGGATCGAGCCCCGCATCGGGCTCTCTGCTCGGCGCGAGGCCTGCTTCCCTCTCTCTCTCTGCTTGCCTCTCTGCCTACTTGTGCTCTCTCTCTCTGTCTGTTAAATAAAAATCTTTAAATACATATATCTATATCTAAATACATATATATGTATATATGTATACATAATATCTAATATAATATATATGTATATTATGTAATACATAATATCTATATCTAAATACATATATCTATATCTAAATACATATATCTATATCTATCTATGTATATCTTGTTTATTAATCCCTTATTAGATATTTACAAATAACTTCTTCCATTTAGCACTGTCTTTTGTTTTCTTGATGGTTTCCTTTGCTATGCGAATTTTTTTTTTATTTTGATATAGTCCCAATAGTTTATTTTTGCTTTTGTTTCCTTCCTTTAGGAAAAAATATCCAGAAAATTGTTGCTATGGCCAATGTCAGAGACATTACTGCCTGTGCTCTTTTCTAGGATTTTTATGGCTTCAGGTTTCACATTTCGGTCTATTTTGAATTTATTTTTGTGTATGTTGTAAGAAACTACTCCGATTTTATTCTTTTATGTGTAGCTGTCTGATTTTGCTAGCACCATTTATTACAGAGACTGTCTTCCCCATTGTATGTTCTTGCCTCCTTTGTCATAGTTTAATTGACCATATAAATGTGGGCTTATTTCTAGAGTCTCTGTTCTGTTCTACTGATGTATGTGTCTGTTTCTGTGCCAGGGACAGTATCAGACTGTTTTGATGACTACAGCTTTGTATTATATCTTGAAATCTGGGATTGTGATACGTCCAGCTTTGTTCTTCTTTCTCAGGATTGCTTTAGGTATTCAAGGATCTTCTGTGATTCTGTACAAATTTTAGTGTTATTTGTTCTAGTTTTATGAAAAATGCTGTTGGTATTTTGACGGGATTGAATTAAATCTGTAGATTGCATTGGGCAGTATGGACATTTTAACCATATTGTTTTTCTCAATCCATGAGAATGGAATATCTTTCCATTTGTGTCATCTTCAATTTCTTTTGTCAGTGTTTTATAGTTTTTGGAGTACAGGTCTTTCAACTCTCTGGCTTCCTTTATACCTGATATTTTATTCTTTTTGGTGCAATTGTAAATGGTGTTGTTTTTTTAAATTTCTCTTTCTGCTACTTTATTATTAGTGTATGGAAATGCTACTAATTTGGGGTGTTTGCTTAGTGTTTGCTGGAGGGAATGTTAGTCCAAAGGTGGCTTTAAAAAAAAAAGATAAAGGAGGGCGCCTGGGTGGCTCAGTTGGTTAAGCAACTGCCTTTGGCTCAGGTCATGGTCCCGGAGTTCCGGGCTCGAGTCCCACATCGGGCTCCCAGCTCCATGGGGAGTCCGCTTCTCCCTCTGACCTTCTCCTCTCTCATGCTCTTTCTCTCTGTCTCTCTCTCAAATAAATAAATAAAAATCTTAAAAAAAAAAAAAAAGATAAAGGAGAAATAACATCATCTTTGCATCTCAAGGGAACCAGTCAGTAGAAAGGGCAAAATTGATGATATCAGTGAAAGCATAATTATAGGTGTGATGTCCTCATGTTCTTCAGTAAGAGTGAAGGTTGGGACTCCGGACAAGGTGGGAGGTGGGTTTTAGGAAGTAGCATAGCTACTTCGACCTAGGTAGCTGTACAGAATGCTTTGCACATGAATACAAAGGCAAGCATGGGATCAATTCAATGATAAGAAAGTGTGAGATTCTTCTGGGATTCCTTCTAAATTCTCAGTGAGATAAGAGGATTATCAACAGACAGTAGGGAGCTGGAAGAGAGAACTGAGAAGAGAATGTGTCAAAGAATTGCCTGGACAATGACTATTGTGTGTTTTTGACAGCAACATAGAATAAGAAGTACCACTATTGGAGGTAAATGCATAAACACACACACACACACACACACACACACACACATGAATTTCAGGATACAGTACCCTTGCTTCCCTTACTTTCACTTCTGTTCGAATCTATTTTATTAACAAAAGGCAGATAGTGACTCACTAAATAATTTCATGACACACTAAGGGGTTGCAGTCTGCGGTTTGGAAAACACTCATCCAGAAGAACTGAAGAGGAAATTTTCTGAAGAGATGTAATAGGATTATGTGCAGCACAATAAACCAACTTGCGGATAGAAGGTAAAGTGAGGCCAGTGCCCTTAATCAAAAGCAAATCATTATGCACTCCCTACACCCAATTGTTCCTCCTGTCTGAGATCCCTTTTTATTCTGGATCCTCTTCTCCACTAACATAAGTCTGAGATCTATCAATTTTTCTTCCTGTATCGTATCTATAACTCTCTCCATTTAATCGTTTGCAAAATTTAAAAGATTCTGCCTGTAAACTCTCATCAGCCTCTCTTTCTGTTTCCATTGATTTTGCCATGGTTCAGGCCCTTCCTGCTTTCTCTCCACCTTTTTACCTTAGTATGACAATACTGTAATACGTGTCCATGAGAAATTTATTTTAAAAGGACAAGTAGCTAGAGAACATAAATATCCAACACAAGCTCAATAAAAGGTTGTCTAGCTTCATTTGTTGGTATACATACTTCCATTTTGTGTGCATATATATTATTTTCCCTGTATTTGTCTCTATACAGTTCTATAATGTAACCCTGTCTTATGCTTGTTTTTAAGAAAACACATTGTAGATTTCTGCTCACATTATTATGTGTTTGGCAAAATCATATTTAATAGCTGTAGGGCATTCCATGTATGGCATTTTAATCTAAACCATTTTGTTGAGTTTGTGCAGTCGTGTGCATGAGGCTCTCAGATCTGGGACTGCGGGGAGCACAATTTGCCAGGGACCCCTGCAGCTGCGCTTGAAAATCGATTCATCTCTTAGCTTGTTGCAAGCCTTTACTTCCCAGTCAATAACAGAGCTCTGGAAGTATACTTAGGCAGGCCCATTTCTGGGACACCTGGGATTCCTCTGCTGAGTGACTCTGGCTTTGGGGCCTCCCAGACAGCCTTACAGAAGGCTGCTTAGAGCCAGGCACCACTTTCCTCTCTTCCTTCCCTCAGCCTCAGACTTGCATGGGGTCTGGGGGCTCTCCCTGCTTCCCCTAGCTCCTTTCCCATTTTCTCTCAAGGGTGCTTCTGTTTCCCCTAAGACATTTCTTGTACATTGAGTTCCATCTTGGCATGTTTCTCAGAGGACCAAAACCAACACCAGACATCTTGGTGGTTCTCCAGTTTGTATTCTGTACAACTAAACTTCTGATGGCTCAGCTCTTAGCATAGCATCCTTCTGAGAGCCCTTCAAAGCACTGCCATTACTCAATAAATTCCGCCTAAGCCCCTCCACGCTTGGCTCCAGCCCTTCTCCCCAAACACTACCCAGTGTTCTTAGTCCAGCCCAAGGCCTGCTGACCAAATATTCTCCCATTCATCTTCTCATGGCGCCTCCGCCCAGCCCCCAAGAAAACATCTGCCCTGCCGATGCCTCCTTCATTCTGGATTTCGGCTTCATTTTTCCACCCTGATGTATTTTCCCTTCCATTTTACAGGCCACAGAAGATTGTTTTCTGCAGTATATTCACTCTTTTTGGTATGTTAAGAGGGAGGCTATATAGCTCAGTAATGAGGTGTACAGTCTGTAATCAGACAGACCTAGATTATCATTACACACACACACACACATTAGCCGAGATTGGATATGTTTGGGAAACACTGAGCTAAACAAAAATAATCCCAAGATTTTTTGTTTTTTGTTTTTAATTGCAAGACTTCCCAGAGCCCTTCAATGCTCATAGACATTGTGACTTTTCAAGGCCAGCATTTATACTTTGTGTGGCTTCTCTTGAATTTATCTGATCACAAAATCCTTTAATAACAGATCATTACCAGACCTTACTTTTTCTGGGAACATAGTGGGAAAGGGTAAAAGCTGTCACAGATTTTTGCTGGTATGATTTTTATAGTACTATATATCTTCTTCAACTTGGTGGAGTTATTTGCATATTTATCTTACACATCTTCCCACTTCAGCCTTTAGCATAAGGTCTTGAAAATAACAGGCACTTGTTCACTTTAGCCTTTAACATAAGGTCTTGAAAATAATGGGCAGAATTTTAGTGAAGGTTCATGGTCTGGGATAATATTTGATAACGGGAGAAAGTTTGCATCTACTCTCAGTAGCTTTTTCTCAGTCTTTTTTATACCATGGTATCCTGGGCTACCTTTCAGGCTGCAAAAATAACCTTGATGTTGGACAAAAGGCCCTTGTTAATATGGGGCTAAGTACATTTTCTCTACATTTCACTTTATTGGGACAGCATAACAGGGTATACAGATAAAGATTCATTTTAAGGACAAGAAAGCAGGAGTCTGGGTACTCTGGGTCTTTTCACAGCCTAGGCAGTGAGGAGGGCAGCCTGTGGCTTACTTAGTTCTGATTGTTTTCATCTCCAAGGGTGTGCTTGTCAAAGAGGTACTCTGCTAGGCCAGAATCCGGGGCCCCCATCTTAATCAAGTTTTGCACGTGGTCACCTAGTTCTTTGATAGACTTCACCTGCTCATTCAGATAGTGAGTTTCCAGGAAGTCGCACAAATGGGGGTCACCTCTGTCTGAGGCCAGAGTGTGCAATTCGAGCAACGACTGATTCACAGTCTTCTCCAAGAGTAGTGCACACTCCATGGCATTCAGCCCGCTTTCCCAGTCATCCTGGTCTGGTTTCTTGATGTCCTGCAGGCAGATCCGGCCTCCCCGCTGGTTCTGCAGCCTCATCAGCTTTTCCGCGTGCTGGGTCTCCTCCCGGGACTGGCGAAGGAAATATCCGGCGAAGTTGTTCAGAGCCACGTCATCTCGGGAGAAGTAATAGGCCATGGACAAGTACACGTAGGACGCATGGAGCTCCAGGTTGATCTGGCGGTTGATGGCAGCCTCGGAGTCCGGGTGGAAGTTCTGGCGCACCCGGGAGTAGGCGGAAGCTGGCCCAACTGGGTCCCGGGAGGAGGCGGCTGCGGCCAGCTGGCGTAGGGGGCCAGTGGGCCCGGGGCGCGAGGGGCGCGAGGGGCGCGAGGGGCAACTGGAGACCCAAAGCGGCGGGAGCGCAAAGCGCCGGCGCGCACTGCGCAGGTACACCAGCGAAAGGCTGATATTCTTGGAGAGGAACAAGAAACAGGGCATCATGGCTCCACTTCTTTAGAAGTGGAGAAACTGAGGCCAGGGCGACACTGCCTGTGGCCGGACGCCAGGGGCTTCAGGTTTGAATCGGAACGCGGCCCTCGGCGACCCGCGACTGCGTCACACACACGCCTTCCCTTCTAGAGGTGCCAGAGTTCCACGCGGAGGGCTGCCGTGGCGTGTGGTCTGTCCAGGCTGGGCACAGACAGATGACAGTGACAACCCCATTAACTGAACATTGCCCCCATTCTCCCCTTGGACGTTTGTAATGTACTGTTTCATCTCAGTTCAAAATGCTGTCAAAAAAGTAGGCACTGCAGCTAGCAAAAGAAAGGACAAACCGAAGGGTACATGCCCTCCCTCCTTGACCTCTTTCAGTCCAGATCCCAAGGCTTGGGGGAGTGAGGGCGGGGAAATAGGGTAAAACACAAGTCACAACCCATTTATCCGTAGCACGTAGGTCCGCAGCCAAAGTGGATGTTTATAAATGGACTTTCCCATTATTTTAACAAACGTAGGTATGGAAAGATTGGCCAGTATAGTAGGCAAATTTTCAAGAGTCTGTACTAAGACAGTGCTTTCTTTTAAAAAGACATTTTTAAATATAAAATTCACCTTTAATGCAAAAAAGAAAAAGATACTGCAGAAAAGTAGGAGGAATATATAAACTGGCTCCAAACTTGATGTTATTTTCTGGTGTTTTATTCTTGCAGATACATAGACTTGTGGTGAGCATAGCAGAACTGTGGAGAAGTTGAATCACTATGTTGTAGTGTGAAACTAATGTAACATTGTATGTCAACTAACATAAATTTTTTAAGGGCGAATTCCCAGCTTTTACTAACAGAAATTTATTAAAGTTCCAGTGCATTTTCTTAGCCTCAAGAAGACAATATTCTTAGTCAAGGTGCTAGGAGGCATCAAGAATATCTCGTTGCATTCAAGGACAGTAAACAGGTTCTGCTTTCTCATTGATCTTTTCTATCACCGGATTATAAGTTTGGGGTGTGACTATTATCTTTGGTGAGAAAGTGTTGAGATTCCGTTTTTTCTGGTACCTTTTTCCAGGCGCCTTATCAAGTCTTGTCTTTCAAATCTCGCTGTTTCCTTCATGGCATATATGAAAAATTTTTTCCTCAGTTCTAGAGTTCCTCGTACTCCTTCAGGCAATTTGAAGAATTTTTTTTCATATTTTTGTCCAAACTGTCAAATTTCCCTCTTTATTTGATGTTTTATTTCAGCATTGATTTCCATTGATATTGGCAGTTTTTCTGGCACTTCTCCCAACACAGACGTTGCTGTGACTCTGGAGTTGTCATCTTTCTAACACATGGCTGAGCCCCCAGAGTGGGATTCTCCCTATCCTTCCTGTATCACTGACAGCAGTGCCAGGCCTGGCTCTTCTCTTAGATGGAAAAAGAATCCTGGATTCTCCATGATATTTCATTTGGCTTTAGCCCCCGACAGCCAAGTCCTCTGCTTTATCGGTCATCATTTCAGGGCTGAGCTTGAGCAGCACCACGAGTCGATCTGCATATATATATATATATATATATATATATATATATATATATATTAAAGATTTTATTTGCTTATTTGACAGAGAGAGAGAGAGATCACAAGTAGGCAGAGAGGCAGGCAGAGAGAGAGGGGGAAGCAGGCTTCCCACTGAGCAGAGAGCCCGATGTGGGGCTCGATCCCAGGACCCCGAGATCATGACCTGAGCCGAAGGCAGAGGCTTTAACCCACTGAGCCACTCAGGTGCCCCCCAAAATATTTTTCTTGAATAAAAAAATAAAAAGGACAGTCTGAAAAAATGAATTTAAAACAGTATTTGGTTTTAAAAGTATATTAAATTTTTAAAAGTATAGTAAATTTCTCTTTCTTTATGCAGAGAAAACCATTGTTAAAAAGTTGGTGGTAATTCTGACAGATAAAGAAAAAAGACATTAAAAACATCACAGAAACAGCAAAGTAAGTTTATACCTTTGTAACAGCTTAAGGGAGGTATAATTGACATAAAATAAACTGCAGATACTTAAAGTGTACAACTGGATAGGGTTTGACGTAGGTATACATCTGTGAAACCATCACCAAAATAAAGAAAATGAATGTATTCATCACCTCCGAAAGTTCCCTCTTGTTCCTTTATATTTTATAATCACTCCTTTCTACCTCTCTCTGTCCCACCTCATCCTAGGTATCTGCTTTTCCTCACCACAGAGGTTAGTTTGCATTTTCTGGAATTTCATATAAATGAAATTGGTGTGTATTCTTTTTTGCCTGGTTTCTTTTGCTCAGCACAATGGTTCTGTGATCCATTCAATAATGTGTATTAACAGTTATAATAATATTGTGGTTGAATAGTCATTCCATTGTATAGATATACCACAATCCGTTTATCCTTTTACCATCTCATGAACATTTTGATTGTTTACTGTTTTTAGCTATTGAATTAAAGCTGTTAGGAACATTCCTGTACAGGTCTTTGTGTGGCTGTATGCGCTCATTTCTCTTGGGGCAGCACTTTGTATGGAATGGCTGGATCATATGGTTAAGTGTATGTTTAACTTTTTAAGAAACTTCTCATTGTTTTTCCAAGTGGCTGTACCATTTTGCTTTTCCGTCAGCACTATGTGAGAGTTCAAGTTCCTTCATGTCCTCGCAACCCTTGGTATTGTCATTTAATTTTAATTTAAACTTTACATTTAGTCATTCTAGTAGATGTATACTGGTATTTCATTGTATTTTTAATTTGCATTCTCACTATAATGATGCTGAGTACTCTGTCTTATATTTCTTATCTCTGAAAAAGCGTATGTTCAGCTCTTTTGTCCATTTTAGCTATTGGGCCATTTCTTTTCTTACGGTTCTTTGATTTCTTAGGGTTAATATCAGGGTCTTTGAAATTAGTACTGCTTTTATTCAGGTCTTCTTTCTGTTACCGTCTACGTATTACCTTCCTAGACTTCCTTGGACAAGTCAGATTACCTTTCTAAGTCTGTTTCTTCACTTTTGAATTCAGGATCATGGGGCGTCTCGGTGGCTCAGTGGGTTAAAGCCTCTGCCGTCGGCTCAGGTCATGGTCTCAGGGTCCTGGGATCAAGCCCCGCATCGGGCTCTCTCTGCGGGGAGCCTGCTTTCCCCTCTCTCTCTGCCTGCCTCTCTGCCTACTTGTGATTTCTCTCTGTCAAATAAATAAATAAAATCTATATATAAAAAAAAAGATCATACTTATTTCCATTGGGACACTGAAAGGATTCAATAAAATAATTATGCAGAGGACTTATTGCAGAGCTTGACACAGAATAAGCACTCAAAATATTCTTTAATAGTTCTTATTGGATGGTTTCTTTTTAATTATTTAAAATCATTCATTTTATATTATTCAGTAGGCAATAATTATTGTTATTGCATATGGAAAATCCTCTAAAGCTTGTAAAGTATGCTAACATGCATCATATTGTTATCATGTAGGGATAGTGAGGTAGAAATTCTTTTAGGATATGGGCATATCAAAACTTGCAGTTTGGTAATAATGCTCCCTGGTCTCAAATGAGAGAGAGAGTTGTACAACTAGTTGTACTTGGACTCTGCTAGCAGAATGTGATTGATACTCGCCAAGAAATTTCTCACTAATTTTTGCTTTTCTCTATCCTTCTTTGCTTTTATTTTCTCCAAACTCTTGTAACTCCTAAAGTATAGTTCCCTAAAGAGAGGATGTGAAAATGATTCTTTAGAGTGGTATTAAATGCCAACCGCCGCGACTAGTGTTTTAGTAGAAATGAAGCTTTTCATATAATGCTTATCCTCAAGGTAATAAAAAGCATAGCTGTAAAACAAATGCAAGACATGAAATGTAATGCAAAACAATGTCGTAAAACACAATACACACTTAAATACCCCATGTTAATTTGTCAGAAATGTTTCTTGTTCCCTTCCAAATTTTGTCATGTTATTTGGTAGACTTTGAAAATGCAAGGGTTTTCATTTTAGGGACATTTTGATTTCTAGTATTTGTAGTAAATTTAATGTTCTTCTACCAAAAGTACAAACCAAGACCATGGCCCACCATTCTTCACAAGTCATTTCTTCCTCCGTTTTAATGGCGTCTTCTCTTCCTTGAACACCGCTCTCAGCCTTTGATATTCTCTGGTGTTCCCTCCACTTCCTCCCTCTCCTGTCCTCCCTTCTTTTACTTCCTCACAAAATTCATCTCATCTTTTTAGGTCCCATCAAATATGCTACTTTCTCTGTGAGGTCTTTGATAACTTCTTTTGGAAGCAATCGCTACTTTGTCGTTGTTGAAGACTTCATTCATACGGAGAGTGTATCTGTCTAACCATTTAAATTTCTTGTATTTCTTGCCTGTGTACACGCACATGTGCATGCTTGTATGTGTGTTGGTGTGTGTGTGCACACATGTGTGTCCTTAAGGGCACAGTTGATCATCCTACTCATTGTTTTTTTATTGAGGTATACAGTTGACACACAATGTTACATTAGTTTCAGGTGTACCACATAGTGACTCCAGATGTCTGTGTGTTAGGCTGTGCTCACCGTAAGCATAGCAGCTGTCTGCCACCTTACAACACTGGTATGAAACCACTGACTGTATTACCTGTGATGTACCTCTCAACCCCGTGACTTGTTCATTTCATAATTGAGAGCCTGTACCTCCCACTCCTTTCACTCATTTTGTCCCTCCTCCCACCCCTTTCTCATCTGTCAGCCCGTCCTACTCATTTTTAAATCCTTAGTCCTGCTGCAGTGCTTCTATCCCCCAAATGCATTGGGGTAGAAATTTTTGTTTCACATAGCATATCAGTTTATCCTAGTGCACATTTGCAAATTATATTAGGAGATGGCTTCACTTTAACTTATTGGAAAAGCTCTGTACTTTGCTGATTTCTGTCTCTAAAGGAATAACCATATCCTCTGTTTTCTTCTTTATAGATGTATTGAGTGAAGTATTTGTTTTCTATGTGAAAATGCTTTGCCGATTGGAAATTTAAGAACTATATGAAAATGGATTGTAATTCACCGAGTCATGTTTTGATATATGTACTATATAGATTGTGTTTTTATATTATTTTTAAAGCATTTGATTTTAAATACTAGATATTTTTTAGAATTTATCTACCACAGAAAATATGTAAACAAATAGTAATAGAAGGGAAGAGTCATAAATAATGACAAAAAGGAAAGCTGAAAAGTAACTCTACTCCTTTATACTTGTATTTGTAATGAAGATTTTTTTTTATCCTTTTCTCATCTCTTTCTTTTCTCTCATTTACATTCAAACATGGTTAAGCAATTCTTCATCTTCATTACTGATCCTGGCCCTTTCAGACTTGCTTGCTCTTAGAAGCCTGAAACGTGACAAAGCCAGGATGGAGGAAAGTCTGCTGATCACTGCAATATAGATTATGGATTATGGATTATGCAGTTGCTGATAATGGAATGTCTGTGGGTCCCCCCACTTATATAGAGAACAGCAAAGGGTTTTGTCTTGGGAAAAGGAGATGTATTGCTATCTGTGTGTTATCATGCGAAATCCCTCAACATTCTAAAGGGAGTGGTGGGACTGCAGTGTGGAGCACGTTTCTTGCCTTCACTCTCAGATCCATTCAAAACTGGGAAACCTCCCAGGTCACTTGATAAATGAGTCAGAACTGAACTCTCAAGCATAGTGCCTGCTGCCTCTAAAACTTGAAGAGGTCTAGCAAACTGTTTTATTCATTTTGTGCATTTTTTCATCTGTGGTCAGAGGTGCGAAGTACAGAAACGCCTCCCCTCTCTCAAGGAGGCATCTGGCATGCCACAAACCACTAGACTCCTACAGCTACACTCACGATGAAGTTGTAGACTGGAAGTGAAGTCCGGAGCCGATGACCAAGAAAGAATTCTTAAGATGTCTCTGGTGCAAAAAGGTGATTTTATTAAAGCACTGCGACAGGACCCATGGGCAGAAAGAGCTGCTGCCCCGGGTTGTAAGGGGTGGCTGATTATTCACTATGGAGTTGGGGGAGGTAAGGGAAAGGGAGGGTTTGAAAGAACTTTCATGTATTAAGAAGACACAGAGAATACTGGAGGCTTTGCTATTTGTCTAAGTTAAGGTGGTTTTTCCCTCTAGTAAGGCATTAACAGTAAGATAGTTGGGAGCTTCCTGGAGGAATGTCACTTTCCATCTATTACAAGTCCTTGTCAATGAGCTTTAGGTTTAGAAGAAATTCAACTTTAGTTACATTTCCTCTGTCTCAGCCTCCTCAGTTTTATGGAGGGGAGGATGATGTTAGGGCTTCAGGAACTGAGTTACGGGTCTCTGGAAGTTAGGCTATTGATAAGAAAGCTTCTTCCTTGTAAATCACGAGGACATGTGTAAACTGAGGGAGACTCAGGCCTTGCAGGATTGTGGTCTCTACAAGTTAACTATTTGCTTTTCCTTTAGGGCTGCCAGGAGTGCCTGAGGAGTGTCACATATATCCCATGGTGTGTGTGTGGGGGGGTGGTTGTGAGGTGTCAGCTTCTGCTTTGTCCTCGGCCTATCTTCTGTTCCCTCATCACCCACATTTTCGTCACTGGATTTCTAAGTATAGTCCTTCTCTTCCTTAGCAGAGCCAGCATTTCCCTAGCTGGGCCACCTGAGAGTTGAACCCAATTGTTGTGACAGTGGTGTACTGGGCTGAATAGGATCCCATTAAAATTCTTGTCCACCCAGAATCTGTGAACAGGCCGTATTTGGAAACAAGGTCTTTGCAGCTGTAACCGAGTGAAAATGAGATTGTACTGGATTAAGGTGTGGGCTGTTTCTAAGATTGCTGTCTTCATGAGGAGAGGAAAATTTAGACAGGTACAGGCCACAAGGGGGAGGTCCATGTGAAGTCAGAGACAGCTCAGGCTGCTCGCAGAATCTAGGGCAGGGATTTGCAAACTTTTTCTGTAGAGAGCCACATGAGTATTTTAGGCTTGTGGGCCCCAAGGTCTCTGGCATTTGTTCAACTCTGCTATTATAGTGTATTGCAAGCAGTCATAGGCTGTATGTAATGAGTAAGCATGGATGTGTTTTAATAAAACTTTATTTACAAAAATAGTAGTACACCAGATTGGGCCCAAACTGTAGTTTGCTGACTCCGGCTCTAGAACACGAGGCCCTCTTTATTTGCTGCCATGGAGTATTTCTTTTTCTTTTCTTTTTTTTTAATTAATTAACTTATTTATTTGACAGAGAGCAAGAAAGCAATCACAAGTAGGCAGAGAGACAGGCAGAGAGGGGCAGCGGGGGGCGGGGGGGGGGGGAAGCTGGCTCCCTGCTGAGCAGAGAGCCCGATGGCTCGATCGCAGGACCCTGAGATCATGACCTGAACCAAAGGCAGAGGCTTTAACCCACTGAGCCACTCAGGCGCCCCACCACGAAGTATTTCTAATACTCATTCCGGGACTCGGATAATTTACTCAACTGAGCCTGTCAGTTTCTCTATTCAACACATCAGCAGTGCTCAGCCAAACGCAATCAATTCCCCATTTCCACCAGAGCCCTCAATCAAGAGAGATACTGCACAAGCCAGGGCGTCTCCTTCCATCTCTGTCCCAATCGCATGGGTGGACATCCTAGTAATGGCAGTGCTGTCGCAGCCTAGGAACCAGTACTGTGGGAGGCGGGCGTGGGCTGCTTATTACTGTTTGTCCAGCAAGCGATCCAGCTCCTGAATCTCATCTTCCATTTGCTTCTTAGGAACTTCTGCAATAAAAACCGTCTTCAGGTTGGGTTCTTAAGCAAACTTTGAGAAAAGGTCTCATTTGCAAGTGATTTATCAAGGGCATGCCTCCAGGGGAAACCAACAAGGAAGGAGAAGCAGCCGGAAAGGGGGAAACAATAGGAGGGTGTGATTCAGCAAAACTCAGTACAGAAAAGGCTAGCTTCAAGACTCCAGCAATCCCGTAGCATCCCATACTGAGAGGAGCCCTGGGCTTGGCTTAATGCTCTGCTGCTGATGTCTTGAAAGTTGTAAACTTTACAAGTTTGAACCTGTATTTTGGAAGTGCAGGCTGAGGTCAGGGACAGTAGAGCAGGCACACAGGCAGACGTGTGCGATTTGTGCTATCTGTCATTCCTTGCCTCCCTGTTGGCTTGGAGCATTCGCAAGGCTCCCTAAGCATGGAATTTCAGTGGAGCAGTAGTGAGTGGCACGTGAGTGTGACTGAAAGCAAGGACAGGGTAAGTGTGTTGAATCTGTGACTGAGGGAGCTGGGGTGCCCACAGGCCTGGGAGCTGCCCTTTCCCTCTGAAACAGAATTTGCTTGGAATATAGAAGGAAGTCAGAGGCATTCCAAGAAACATGAAGGACTAAGGAAACCTCCCAGATCTTCTCTTACTAGTGTTTTACTTCCCTGTATAAGGTAGTCATTTATGCTACAAATGCTGACAGAGAAGGAAATGAGGAGATAAAGCAACCTATAGTTCATTTTCCTTTCAGTCCTTCCTTATTCAGTAAGCCAAGGGTGGCGTGTTGGTAGAATGTGTACCCATCAAGAGATGAAATAAAAATAATTTAGTTCCTTTTGTGTAGCATTTCCACTGTTCTGGTAACAATGAAATACATGTGCATGTACAAGTTACAAAATAGGGATTGTGCAATTTCAATGACTTTATATAAATTGATTGCTCATATATTTATATTTAAATCAACCATTGCACAAGCTAAACATGAACAGTGAAATTGAGGCTTATAATTTAAAATGTTACTTTTTTTTTCTTCCAATGACATTAAAAATAGAAGATAAAAACACCATGACAAGTCAAGAGAGACAACAGGAGAAAGTCCAATATTTCTATTTTAGTACTTTTTAAAATTCGAGTACATTTAATAGCATTTTTTCCCTGCATTTTGATTAAGATGGAGGAACACTCTCACTTCGCCATGAGCCCTGAATGTGGGATAAATTGAGTTGATCCGACAGGGGATTTCTGGAGCATAGGCGGACCTCAGATTTTGAGCAGGGGCAAGGAGCTGGGCGTTCATAGTCCAGCCATATCGACCAGCCACAGCCTCTAAGGGCTGCTCTAGGGTGACATACACACTCAGGCTCCCTGCTTGTCTGCATGTCTGGGCAAAGCAGTTGCGATCCTGACCACCCATCTTCCCAATCATGTTAGAGATTCTCTTGTAAGAAGAAGCCCACAGAAGGTGGGGGTGGGGGGGGGCACAAACGGTGATAGGTTTCCAAGGGGATCTTTGGCTGGATACCAACAACTCCTAACTGGCTGTCTGGCCTGATGTCTTAAAAAATAATAATAGTAAATTACAAGTATATAAATATAATAATACTAATTACACTTATATAATTATAATTATTAATAATAAATGCTTAAAAATAAGAATAATTCTAGATAGTTCACTCCTCCTGTAGCTGGTCTCAAGAGTGGTTTTCAGAACCCTGGTGAGACTGAGCTGTTCTGAGAACCATCTAGAAGAGAGCAGTGACACCTGGGGGTAGGACACGGCCAATCTCAAGGAACCTGAAAGGGAAGTATATGTGGCCTCATTCTCTTCCTGCCCTTGGATTCTTGCTAGGGCTCTGCAGAGGTTAGACCTAACAGAAAGCCAGAAGGTAGGGAAGTCACTGTTGTCATATATTCAGACTGACCCCTGGGGAAGAGAACAGGGCCAGGAAGGTTGAAGAGTGGATCTGTAGAGGCAGGGATAAGACAATAGACTATTCTGTGCTCTTCCAGTCTCCTTTGCATGGAACAGCCACATAGCTATCTCACATATAAGTACGATTAAATCATCCCCTTGATTTAAACCTTTGAGTAGTCCCACATACCTGTGAAATCTATTCTCCCTTGCTACTTTTGGCACCCTGTAGTCTCTTTGAAGCCCCACTAGGCTTCCATCTTTACGAACTTTCCCTTAGACCCTGGAACATACGATTTGTTGCATTCCCACAGGCTTCTACACACTGCGTCCACTCCCTGGAGTGCTGTTCCACCCAGAACTACCCACAGGGGTGAGTGGGCAGAGGGTTATCAAGTCCTTTCCCCTTCCACATGAGGCTATGACCAATCTGTGGTTGATTTTCCACCTCTGTCCAGATGTGGAGTTTGCATGGAGGGAGTCTTACTGGTGGAGAAATTGTCTCTGATGGGCAAATTAACATTCGAGTGTGGTGACTCTTGCCTCCAAGACTGCCATTATTGGGGGGGTTTTTGGAAACTGAAGTTGTTATGAGGGTTATTGGTTCTTGTGGATGGAAGGCTTTTTAGCTAGGGCGTCTCTCCTACTCTGTGGTGATCTTGAGAGGATGCTTGATACTCTGGTGCCAGAAAACTATGGCTTCTGTTCTAAGACTTTCTGAATGGGGTGGTGCCTGGCTTGTAGGTATGAATGTTTAATCGAACCCAAGAAGGCCCTTTGGTGGTTGCGACAAAGAATAAACAAATTAACATAGGTTTATCTTTTGCCAGCCCCCCCCCACCCCGTGTGCCTGTTTTCCGAGAGTCCTGCAGCTGTGTCTGCCACCCCCTCTCCTTTTGTATCTTTGCCAGCTCACTCACTTTCACTGTTCTTTTGCTCACATCTTTCATGGTTCTCGGAGGCCTTGAGGGAATCCCATGCTCCTCTACTTACCCTCTTGTGAGATGGAATTATAATTATTTACTTTTTTTACCCACTGAACCGAAAAATTCTTGTTAGGGGACTGTCCATCTTTTTCACTCGTGTGTATCTAGTATTTAGATGGCATCTGATCCAATGCACTCCACAATGCTGTTCATAAAGCAGATTAGGAACTAAAATTCCCTTGGGTCCCCAAACTTTCCTGGTTCTGAATAACAGTTAAACAACAAAGTTGAGGGGAGTTGTAGTCAGTTTAATGGTTTAGTTGTAGTGCACTTAATGGCTTATTTTTCTCTATCTCTGTTACGAGCGGAACCAGTAAAGATATATTAATTTATTAATTGAGCCTTATATTCTTAAAGGTTAAACAAACAGTCATCTTCAATTCAGTTTGATTTGATTTGATTCACTTCCAAATATATGTTTTGAGCGCCCAAAGGTTCCATCATTCTATGAAAGGGTAAAAGACACCTGAATTCTAGGGCCTCAGTGGATTCCAAATCAAGCGGGAGAGACATGTTCAATCATAGACAGTTTAGTCCAATCGCAAACCAAGTGCAGGAGGATCAGGGTCTACCTTGTACAGAAGTTGGATTTGACAATGTTCTTAAAGGAAGTTGGGGGATGAGGGAGCACCTGGGTGGTTCAGTTGGTTAAACATCTGACCCTTGATTCCCGCTCAGGTCATGGTGTCAGGGTTGTGAGACGGAGCCCTGCGTCGGACTCTGTGCTCTGCCCTGAGTGTGACCTGCGTGGGGTTCTTTCCTTCTTTCAGGAAGAAAAAAGAAAGAAAAAAAAAAAGGGAAAGAAGTTGGGGGATGAGGATTCTATGTAGAAAAACATCATGGGAAGTTCCTAAAGGTGAGAGGGTGCAGTTGTATTTGGAGCAGAGAGACTGTTGGTAAAACTTCTTTGGCATTTGACTGCAATGTGGACAGTATGTATAATTCACCTTAGGAGAGAATTGATTTGAATCAGTTTAAGTACTTGAGTTATCTTCGCAGCTTTGAGGAATTTAATGATTGCATGTGTCCTTTCTTGCTGTAATATGTTGTAGCTCGAGATCTTATGAAATAATAAAATGCATAAAATATACATGTGCTGGCCTTTATATGTGCCAGGAGTAGCTATTTTAAGTTCTAGAACCTTGGGATGCTGTTTCCACCAAGAATGTGGTTTGGCATTATTACTCAAGTTACGTAACACAGGGTTTTTTTCAGTTCATGGGTTGAACCTGGATAGACCCACAGTGATTGGAGATTATAAGTATGTTCTTTGTAATCTCTTCTGCTTGTTATATTTTATATTTTTGTTCTTTTGATATTAATTCAGGAGTAAAGATGTTTGAGATTATTCCTGTCTTTGTTAAAGAGGCTAAATCTTCTGAATTTATGTCAAAATTTTTGATAATGATTACTTATTTAAAATTTTATTTTAAATAATGTCATAACTTAAAACAGGGTATAATGGTATAGCACTTAAACATAAGCTCTAAATCTTCTCCAATAATCATAATGAAGAAATGTAGAAGTCACTAAGTACGTGTATATGGTAAGCACCAAAGTATTCTAAGAGTATCTGTCACTGAATTTTCACAAAGCCTCTCTGCAGTAGGAATCATTACACCCATTTTGACTGTTTGCAAACATTTATCTCCAGTTTTATACAATTTGAATGGATCTAGGGAAAATGTTTCTAGTAATTTCATTTTTACTCAAAGTGGGAGGAATATCTTAGAAGTTAGATAATATGGCACTGTCTTTCTTTTTAATGATATTATTTATTTTACAGATAATGCACACAGGTGGGCGGAGGAATAGAGAGGGGGAGAGCAGATTAGGAGGGACAAGGAAAGGGAGATAACACAAGCCGACTCTGCCTTGATCTTGGAGCCCCATGCAGGGCTCGATCCCACAAAGCTAAGGTCACAACCTGAGCTGAAACTAAGAGAGGGTTGCTGAAGTGACTAAGCCATCCGGGTGCCCATGGCCCTGCTATCTTTCTTGGCAGGGATTATATATAGTAGGGAATTTAGAACCAGAAAGGACCACTGGTCTCAGTTTTCTTATTTCATGAATGAAGAAGCTGTATGCTAGAGAGTATTGGCCCAGTTATGAATTTTGATGAAACAAGCCTGCCTTCAGACAGTGGTCCTTTCAAGTATACTGTACTCACCTAAAACCTGATTTATTTTCCCAGTACGATTAGTTGATTAGGATGCAGTAAAACCAAGAGATGCTAGTGCTTACTCACTGACAAAGGGGGGATGGCTTTCATTTGTATCCAAGTCAAAAAATAAAACACTGCTTCTCAGTAGAGAGTTGCCTATCATCAGAATCTCCTCAACTGAAGCTTTGGATGGCTATGTAGACTCTATCACTGTAGGAAAAAGAAAAAGGGTCAATTGTATTTTTCAGGTATTTACCAAAGTTAGTTCTATTTTTAGTATAGTAAACCACTCAATTAACTGGGGTCTCATAACACTAGTTAGTGACCACCATACCTTAGAGTATTATATAAATCCTATGGGAATCTAAAAATGAATCATATTCTCAAGAATCTCATCAAAAAAACCCTTCTGAAATTGCCATCTCGCTTTGAGAAATTTATTACAAGGAAAAACTATAGTAAATAAAGAGTACCTAAAGATGTATGTAATTTCATTGCCATGTCGCACATAAAAACAAAAAACTGAATGTAAACTATCTTTCAGTGAAGTATAGACAAATTATAGGAAAGTCCATACAATGGAATACCATAGAGCCTTTAATAGAATAAAGTAGTTCTCCTCATGTTAATGTGGAGATATATAGCTGTAAGATATTTTCAATGGAAAAAGCAATGTGTGTGTGTGTGTGTGTGTGTGTGTGTGTGTGTGTGTTTGGAGGGAATAAGAGGGTGTGTGTTTAAGTGTTTACACATACATGAAAGAAAGAAAGGAAGATATCTGTATATAAATAGAAAAATGTCAGAAAAGATGGGCATTGAATTATTAATTTTTAACTTCTGACCATTGCAATTGGATAGATTGGGAAAGAGGAAGATATGGATTTAGTTTTATACATTAACTTTTTAAACATTTCCTTTTTTTTATTTAAAGATTTTTATTTATTTAAGAGAGAGAGAGAGAGCGAGAGAGAGTGCACAAACACTGGGGAGAGGCAGAGGGAGAGGGAAAAGCAGCTCACCAGTGAGCAAGGAGCCCAAAGAGGGGCTCGATCCTACAACTCTGAGATCATGACCAGAGCCAAAGGCAAACACTTAACCATCTGAGCCATGCAGGCGCCCCTACTTATACATTTAAAGTCACATGATTATGGCTGATTTTGCTTGACTTCTGGTTCAGTATTTTTTAAATTAGAGAATGTAAAAGGAGGCTTTTGAAGAGACCAGATAATCACAAAGGAGGGGAAATATAAATAAAGGAGACTCTCAGTGAAGCAAATGACTACAGCTTCATCATATATCTGTCTGTTGAAACCGGCCAGTGTGGTGGCACAGTGGGAGAAATATGGGGGATGATCGTAAGAAACAATATCCCTAAAGCTCATCGGACAAATTGCAATGGCAAATTGCACATGGCAATGGCAATTCTTTAGGAGAAAACGAAGATAGAGTAGGTGTGATAAAGATTAAAAACAAGTGTGCTTGTGGAGGGGAGAATGACATTTGGCAGACATCTAGAATATAGATTCTAGATGCTAATCCTAGAATCTGGGGCTGTTGTATGGTCCCAGGAGTGTGCTGGTTTTGATACTAAACCACATATCACTATGCTATACACCTGAAACTCCTCTAATATTATATGTCAATGAGATTTCCATAATAAAATTTTTTAAAAGAAAAAAGAAACTGTTATATTTTATCAGCATATATAGTGCAATATTTCCTATCAATCTTATTATTAATTTGGCCCACCTAAATATGACGTAACATAATTAAGCAAATATAGGTTTTACTTACATCTTTTTTTTTCCTTCTGGGATAAAAATAATACAAATTTCGGTTCAATAACCTTTATAATAATTTCTTGTTACCTTTGAGCATGAATAAATTTCTGTCCAAAAATCTGCAAAGTTTTAATAAATCAGTGTTTTGTGGTTCATTTAATTATAAGCCCAAAGCTAAGTTGTGTATTTATCTTCATGATATAGAAAAATGGTGTTATTAGACTTCTCACTCACTGAATTGATGGCATGCACTCATGCATGCCTCCTAGAAAAACACTAACTAAAATAAATGAAATATGGAGATATTTTAGGGTAGTATATGCAGGACCCTTGAGACTGCCCCTCTTCACCCAATAATCATTTCTGTGACTAGAAATTAGTTGTTTCTACTTAGTTCATTTTTAAATTTCTCTTTCTTTCTTTTCTTTTTTTTCTTTTCTCTTCTTTTCTTTCTTTTCTTTTCTTTCTCCCTTCCTTCCTCTCTCCCTGTCTTCCTTCCTTCCTCCCTTCCTTTCTTTTTTCTTTCTCTCTTTCTCTCTCTCTCCCTTTCTTTCTCTTTCTTTTCTTTTTTCTTTCTCTGAATATCTCTCTCCTTCTCCCTTCCTCCTTTCTTCTTTCCTTCCCTCTTTCTACCTACCTTCCTTCCTCCCACCCTCACTCCCTCCCCTTATTTCTCTCTCTCCCTTTCTTTCTTTCTTTTCCTTCCTCCCTTCTTTTCTTCTTTCCTTCCCTCTCCTTCCTTCCTCCCTCCCTTCTTTTTTCTTTCTTTCCTTCTCCCTTCATCCTTCCTGCTTTTCTTCCCTCCTTCCCTTCTCTTCTCTTCCTCTTTCTTTCTTTCTTTCTTTCTTTCTTTCTTTCTTTCTTTCTCTCTTTCTCTCTTCTGTTGGAAATAGGATTTTATAGCTTTGCATTTAGGCAGTTCTTCAAAGGAACATGGCATTCACAGCTTTGGTCCCTGTTCCTAGTTCATTTGTGATCTAATTCAGAAAATAGATGGCAGGAACAAGCACAATGTACACAGGTAGTCTACCTTTCTTGCTTTCTATAGCAGATAAAAGAGTTCCTTGGGATAAAACCAATCACAAAGATTGCCAAAATTTCATTGTTATGGAATTTATATGTTCACATATTTTGGCTCTGAGTTTCTACTGACTATTCGCCTAATCTCCGGATTGGCCTTGAAATCTCCTGGACCTTAATCTTCTCAGATTAACTCTTTGGTTTATGGGGTGATGTTCAATTGGAATATTTCCTGGTGTCCTGTGTTGCTCCCCAATATATTCTGAATCCCACTACCTGGAAGACAATTGCCACATGTAATTGTGCAGTTTGTGTTCTGTGGACTAGTGGGTACAACTGAGGAGTCTGTAGTTGGCCACAGTCCTGCCTGTGCATTCTGCTTAGCCTGTGTCCATTGAAGAAAGGGATGCTCATTGTACGCTTTGACTGTTCATGTGCCAGTCTGAGCCCATAGAGGTTGCCATTTTTAAACTTGCACAGCAGCACTATATGGCCTTGCAGCAGTCCTGACCTGAAAGGATTTTAATTTTTTTGATTCACCTTTTAATGATTTTGAAATCAGGACAGTGATTATGTCTGTGAACCTTAGGTCCAAAGGTCCAAATTTTAAAAGTTGAAATTCAGTTCTCAACTATAAGTTGGGACCTTGTCTTCCTTACCTCTGAATCCCAGTGTGTTGGAGATTGACTAGTACATTCAACACAAAGAGTTGATGAATGAGTGAGTGAATGAATGAGGATTGATTCACTCAGATGGCTCTAAGTCATGAAAAATACATCTAAAAAGGATAGAGATTTATGTCATGAGAAACACCTTTATGAAACAGTCACCTGGAACGCTGTGAGTCACTAGTAAATGTTTTGCTTTATTTCCTGATATATAAAGGAAAGGTCAAAAGAGTTTCTTTTAGAAGTGCCATTGGTTGCTCCAATATTGGTGACACAAGTCCATATATACTTGTTCTAGGTACCAAGACACAAGACCAGAGGTAGCTGACAATTTGTGATGGGAAGCAAAGGGACCTTTTAGAGCTGAGTGAATCCTGGATGAACCATACATAGAGTTTCCTTTGGGACCTTAAGGACATCACTAAGAGCCAGTCCTTTAAGATCCCAGCATATTGGCAAGTGTTATGGACCGAATTGTTTTCCCCCCATCTCCCAAATCCATATGTTGAAATCCTAACTCCCAATGTGACTGTATTTGGAGATAGGACCTTTCAGGAGATAAACAGGTAAATGAGGTCATAAAGGGTTATAAAGGGTCATAAGGACATCAGGATTATGCTGCACAGAGAAGCCATGTGAGGACACAGAGAGAAGACGGCCATCAGTAAGCCAAGGAGAAAGCTCTCACTGGAAACTAATCTGGCTGGCACTTTGATCTTAGACTTCTGTTCTCCTGAATCATGAGAAAATAAATTTCTGATGTTTACACCACCAGTCTTTGGCCTTTGGTATGGCAGCAGTAGCATACTAAACAGTCCAGTAATCCTTTGTTACCATTAAGTTATCACTCTCACAAGAATTCTTTGAAGCCTGAAACAGATAGTAATTGAAACATTAACATATCAAAGTCATGTAGGACCATCATAGAAATAGGATGTCAGGATATATTGAAAGCTTTTTGATTCATGCATTTTTCTGAGTTTAGTTATGATAAGAAACAGAAAAATTAGGAGAGGAGGGAAAACCACTGAAAATATCAGTCATTCCCAGATAAAATCACTAAGTGCTATTTTACGTCAAGGGGGAGTAATGGCTGAGTTGTATTGTTAAGGCAAGACACACAAGAGGGCAGGATGGAGAAAAATAGGGAGTAGGTCAACCAAGAGAAAATTCACTCGATACTGTTGTCTTTGGGTAATATCTGATCCCATATGTGAAAGTTGTTATTTTGGGGGCAGCTGGCAAGTAACTGCTAAACCACAAAGGCATCTTTTCAGGGTGATACTCTTTCTCAAAACATACACCTTCTCATTGCCAGGCCAGGTGAATATCTTCTGTGTTTGTAAAGATCTTCACTAAGACTTTGTTTCCACCTTGAGAAAGCATATATGCAGAGAAAGGGACAGCCATATCAGAATCATATTTAAAGCTGATGAATTTAAATAATGGTTAAAAGACCTATTTTCTGGGGCATCTGGGTGGCTCAGTGGGTTAGAGCCTCTGCCTTTGGCTCAGGTCACGATCTCAGGGTCCTGGGATCGAGCCCCGCATTGGTCTCTCTGCTCAGCGGGGAGCCTGCTTCCCCCTCTCTCTCTCTGTCTGCCTCTCTGCCTACTTGTGATCTCTCTCTGTCAAATAAAGAAATAAAATCTTTAAAAAAAAAAGACCTATTTTCTAGTAGGAATTAAAATAGAGGTGTAGGTCACTGTGTTGGTAATCAGATTTTTTTTCCTTTAGCCTGTGGGACAAACTTGAATTTTTAAATGAAAACACCTCTTAACACTCATCTTTTCCTTTCGAAATGGCTCAGCTTGTACACCTTAGCAGTTTGGTCTCTATATGTTCATATGTGTACCCTTTATGTTTTGGTAAAAGTATATCTCAGCATCATTTTAGATGACAGATTGTTCCATTACTCTTCACAGTATGTGCAAGCCTGAATATAACGTATGTGTTTGTGTGTATTTCTGTGTGTGTTTTTCTGTGAACAATTCTTAATGTGAACTTGCATTATCGTTTATGATTAACGTCTAAATTGGGAATGATACCATTTCCTTATATAATGGAAGCAGTTAGGGAAGCAAAGTTACCTCTATGTATTTAAAATGATCTAATTCATAGCATTCTCAGCACGTGCTTTATGTGACTGCTAGAAATATTTTAAAATGGCATTCTTGAAAGTGATGAATCACTTCGACAGCGGGTGTTCTGAAAGCCTTGAGAAGACTATTGTGCCATGAGGTGTGATTTTTGCAGATAATGCATGATCAATTAGCATCTGTCTTTTGTCACATCCAACAGTTTCAATTTAGGGCCAACCACGGGCAAGAGCCAGGTCGAGACAGGTGCTCTGAAAGGATTTAGTTCTCCACCATGACATCTTCTGAAATACTGATGGGTCACAGAACTGGCCTGACCCTTTCTTAGTTTTTAAAAAAAAAAAAAGGCTGTAGGGATCCGAGGATCCGATGTGGTTCTGATGATTTGAGACCATTAGTTCTGTCTCAAGAAGGAGCCAAAAATGTAACAGCCTGATACAGAATGTATAAAAAAAGATCCTTTGGTTAACTGTGAAGGTCCAGAAGTGGTGACTCATTATTGGAATTGAAATTCAATCCTTGATGATGCCTATATAAAAATAATATAGGTAATTTGGAGTAAGATTTGAATAAAATTTTTTACCTTGAGAAATAATGAACCGATGCTTGTATAAAAATAATATAAGGGGCACCTGGGTGGCTCAGTGGGTTAAGGCTTTGGCTTCAGCTCAGGTCATGATCTCAGGGTCCTAGGATTGAGCCCCAGATTGGGCTCTCTGCTCAGCGGGAAGCCTGCTTCCCCCTTTCTCTCTGCCTGCCTCTCTGCCTACTTGTGATCTCTCTCTCTGTCAAATAAATAAATAAAATCTTTAAATAATAATAATAATAAAAGTAATTTGGAGCAGGATTTGAATAAAATTTTTACCTTGAGAAATAACGAATTTAATGACAGCTATATGAATGGCAAGCTATATGAATGGATGGTATACCCATTTTTGATTGATGCTTTTGTTTTTCCCTTTTTTATTAAAAAAAAAAAAACTGAGGCAATGGTAGATCTGGAATGAATCAAGTTTTCCAGGTCTTTTATATTTTCTGTCTATTTTCGTCCCTATTTTAATCCCCTTCTGCTGAACCAGAAAATTATTCTTGCCAAACTGAAACAGAAGTTATTCATCAGCTTTGATTTATGATTAAACTGGAGCTTACTAATACTTTACTGGAGGATTTCATAATCTCATTTCCAAACAATCTAAGGGCATTTAGCAAGTATTTGATAATTAAGAATTCCACTAGAAGGCAATGGTAAATAGTGTACTAAGTTCAAATTGGTTTCTTACAACATCAGATTTGGCCCATGTCAGAAGACATAACTTACTCTGGAGGAATAAATTATATTTGAATGTGCTTATTGGAGCCTCCAGTCCAGGAATTAGTCAGATATCATATATTTTTTTAAGATTTTACTTATTTATTTGACAGAGAGAGATCACAAGTTGGCAGAGAGGCAGGCAGAGAGATAAGGAAGTAGGCTCCCCACTGAGCAGAGAGCCCGATGCGGGGCTCTGTCCCAGGACCCTGAGATCGTGACCTGAGCCGAAGGCAGAAGCTTTAACCCACTGAGCCACCCAGCACCCCCAGATATCATATTGATATAGAATATTTGAATAAATTATTACAAATGAGAAATAGCTGCTGATTAAACAGAACTGAGACCTAAGGGATATATTTTCAAGAGAGTTTCAACACAATATGTGAAAGCCAGCCTCTGCCTTTACCCAGATGATCACTTGAATGGCATCCACACACTCTAGTTCAGCCCCTTTCCCTTGAGTGTAAGCTGGACTTACAAACTTCCTAGTGAAAAGAATATGGTAGGGCTTGGTCATTTGAGTGCCGGACTCTTCATTTCCACCGAGGTCATGATCTCAGGGTCCTGAGATCATGCCCTGCATCAGGCTCCACGCTCACTGGAGTGTGCAGAGGTTGTGCTCTCCTTCTGCTCTTCCCCCTGCTCTCTCTTTGACTCTCACAAATAAATCTTAAAAAAAAAAAAAAAAAAGAATATGGTAAGCAATATGGGATTTACTTCCAAGACTGCGCGAGAAAAGGCTATGGCTTCCATTTTGGATGTTCTCTTGTTCTTTCTTGGATCACTTACCCTGTGCAGAAACAAGTTGGTGTGTTGTGAGGCAGAGCTGTGGGGAGAGACAAGTGCAGGGGGATGCCAGTGGCCTGAGACTTGCCAACAGCCTTGGGAACCACACCGGAAGGGCATCCTCCCAATCCAGTCTTGTGGTAAGAACATGGCCCTAGGCAACAGCTTGTCTATAATTTCATCAGAGACCCTGAGCCAGGGGCACCAAGCTAAGCTGCACCTGCAGTCCACAGAAATTGAGAGGTAATAAGTGTTCATCACTTTCAGCTACTCATTTTGTAACATACCAATAGATAGCCAATGGACCATACTGATTAATTCCTTAAATAATATTAGCTTATTAAACTGTCACTCCTTTATTTTAATGGATATAATTTGTGAATGCATTCTTACTAGAGACGATATGAATTGGAAACTGCAGATATTCTACCTAGCATTTGGATTTTTTCATGTTACATGTTATGTTACTATGTTACATGTTTTTTAGGGAATGATTATGTTTAAAAAGGGTTAGAAACGCCTTATATTTGTTAGAGTAAATTTGATTCCTAAATTTTGGCCGTACTTACATCCAGGTGAAGGGAAAATGTAGAAATAGAAACTATAAAGTGATATTAAATCCATTAATTATAAAATAATGAGAATATTGTATCTATCAGACCATCTTTGGAGATCTCTCTAAAATTAATTTGGTGTAGCTATTTATCATATATAGTAGAATATGCTGTTTATATTCAGAACATGATTTTTCTGGCTCTCCTTCATAACTTGCTTCACTGGATCCGTGCCTCTTATTTCTAATGGTAAATAAATAAGTATATTAAATAGAAATGTATTTCCTAGTATGTTCCACAAGGGGCTTGGGTGACAGATAAATGAGTATTTTACATGAGAAAATTATGTTTTAATTATAGGAATCAAAATTTGTAGTATTTCTTCTAAATGTATATCAGTATACCTAATGGAAACTTATTAGGTATGTCGGTATTCCTAATTGGTGACAAATTGATTATGATAATTTCCACAAGGGATCTCCAAGTACTTTTGCAGAATAGCATTCCCGTTTCTGGTGTGCTTCCTAAGTAGGGCAACAACTGTTATGTTTACAAAAAATACACACAAATTTTTGACTTCTATCAGTGAAACAAAGAGGTGTAACACAGTATGAAAAGGTCCTAGTGACACATGCATATGCTTGCAACCTCTCAACTTCAGAGCCAATCTAAGCCTTCCATCAATCACAATGATAGTTTCGCTGGATCCAACAGGCATCCCAGCCCTAATAGACCATAGCTCTGTTTTTCCAGGGGCTGCCAACACTCTCTGGTTAGATCCCGACTTGTAAAAATGAAGCAGATGCTTATTTGAATGGGGGTCAAAATGTAAATCACAGAATTTCGACAGAACTTTTGCCTACGGAAAAGGCAGGCTAATTTGGAATGAAGAGTAAACAGAGCAAATGCGCTTGGTGTTCTGGTTGAAGTCCTCTCCGATTTGTCGATTTTGTAGGCCAGTCTGGTAGTCATTTAGTCTAGCAGCTGCCCATAGCTGTCTGAAAACTGGCCCAGCTCTTGCTGCTACTTGGTCCCGGTCATAAAGTGAACCTTAGCTCCCAAGTATACTTTGAGAACTCTGTCGCTCACTTCCTTCTCCTTCCTTCCTCCCTCCCTCCCTCTCTTTCTCTCTCTCTCTCTTTCTTTCTTCTGCATATCAGGAAAAACTTCATACTGACAGTCCAGGGTAACCATGGGTTTTTAATTTGCAACAAAGCACTGAAATGTCAGGCTTAATGAGAAAGAAAAGCATTGTGCAGAGTGTGAGTCCCTCAACTCCTTTGGAAAAACATTTTCCTACCCAAGCTAATCAGCTTTCACTGTGACACCTGTTGTACTGCAGGAACATGGAAGAATCGGCGACGAATTCCTTCTTTCCTAGTGCATAGCATGCACTATGCAAAGGTCAGGAGAAGCAGTCTTGAGAGAACCAGCTAAATAGCTGATTCAGTTTCTTGATATAACATGAAACAAAATGTAATGGAATATTCTGTGTCTAATCCTCGCTCTCTTCCAAGGCTATTAGCGGCCTTTATTACCTCCCTGATGTGACAAGGAACAGTGAGGCGCTCAAAGCCATGGGTATGGGGCAGGTCGCAGAAGAGGACGCTGGCACTTGTTGCCCCAACAACGTTGTCTAAAACCTGTCATCATTTGTCGTTTTATTAAGACACAAGTTTGAATCGTGTGCACATAGTGTAAGTTGTGGAAAATGAGTCCCCCAGCTTTTTTTTTTCCCGTGGGGCACCTTGCCTGGTTTTAATACCTGAAGTTCAAGAAAGTTTCATCAGTCCCTACTAGAATTCAGTAGTTCTTTGGAATGCTATAGTATTTGCTAATTTGAGGAATTTGGGGAAGGACAAAGTTCCTTAGATTAATTTCATAGTATCAGAAGCTTACTGGCATGCAGTGTTCAGGCTGCCAGAAATCCTCTGAGATCACTATCTAATTTATATAAAGTTCTAGGGATGGATTAGGCTTTTATGACTAGTTTAGAGCATTCTCTCCCATTAGAGAACTACTTATAAACTGGCCAAAGACAAGGCTGTTTTCTTGATTGAAGACCTATGAAGAGTAAACTTTCATAACTCTCTGGATACCCTATTCTTTGAGAGTTGCTATCTGAAGGGAATAAAGTGGACAGAGTTGTTAGTGGTCCCAACTTTTAAATTTACAGAAAAGGTAAAGTTTTAATGGTCTTTTTTTGTACCTGAGAATCTACTCAGACAAGTATATTTTTCTGGCATTGTTGTGGCCTTGAAATCATGTTAGATTCTGTTACCTGAAGATATTCAGTGGAAATAATTTACCCCTCAAATATTTCCAAAACATGTTTTTCTGAGCTGACTTTTGGTGGTTTGCTAGGAGGTAGTAACAGTGGCAGTTATAGAATTTATCCCATAATTGTTAAAGCGGTAATGTTTCCCAAAAATGAAAGATAAGCACAAGGTCATTTTGGGAATCTTATCACTGCACCGTTTGGTGGTGATCAAAGAAAATATCGATAGATATACTTGATGTATATTTGTAGACATCTATAGTTCACTTTTAGTTAAATTTATAGAAGTCAAATATAGTAATTAACTAACAATAAAAAGAAAGTTAAATTATACTTAGTAGGGACATCAAAGATTTTGAAGATTATGTGTGATAATGGCAGATCACAAATGGAGAAAATAGGACTGTACATCTTGGCCAAGAATTGTTAATAGCAAAATCACAATCTTGCTCCTAAAGGGGCAGATAATTTACTGTCAAGTCCTCAAGTTCGTTGGCTATGAACTTCATTTTATGTGAATGTTGGTGGTGCAATATTGTCTCACACATTTTTTTTTCTTCCGCCAAACCTTGCAAACTGTTTCTTCCTGAGACTAGGAAAATATCTATATTAAAGTGGGAAATAAGACACCTGCAAAGGCTCTCGCTCTGTACCAAGACAAGCTGAACCGAAATGTATTATCACTTAATGGTCATAGCTAATGAATTTTAAATGGTTTCCTAACTCAGCCATTCTTTAAAAGTTAAAAGGAACTTTATGGGAAACGCTACCCACCCCGAAAGAACAGCATATATCTGCTCGCTTGTCTCAATGGAGTCCACGCTTCTAATCTGTGCCTGGTGCCATAGGACACATGTTTCTGGAAGCTCGGGGGCCATCGAAAGCAAAAGATGAGCCTTGCTCTGTTATTTCCAGTTAATGGCCCTTTGGGAGGTATATCATCTCTGTCCCTCTGGGTCCCCTTACCTCTGTGACAACTCAGTTATGGTAAGTACGCATAGCATCGACCAAGAGCAGAAACATAAATCAAATTGACATAAGTCCAATTCACAATCATAAATCAATTTGACAAAAATTGAATTAAAAAATGTATGAGCTGTGTGAGATTGACTGTGATCTTTTGAAGCTGTTTAAATGAAAGATTTGGGCATAGTGTATCATTTGGGGAAGATTTTTTTAAGGGACAGTTGAAATATATGCCAAAAGCTCACCTGGGTCTCTAGAAGGCTTAACTATCATTAAAATATCTTCTCTGTAGCATTTTTCTTTTTAAAATTGCTCACGGCAGTGATTACAGTGACTTATTCTTACATTTGCCCTCAGAGATATATTCAGTATATTAGATATTTTTAAAGAAAAATTCTACTCACCTTATTTTTAAAAATTTTGTTCACTTTACAATGTATCCTTAATTTGTAGATGTCCTACTGTTTGTTCAAGTCGTATTTTTACCCTGATATGTAGCTATTGTCCAGGCAGAGAAGATAACCTTTCAAATTTAAGGTTTAATATTTCAATTTTTTTTATACTCCCTGGATAAATCAGTGTGCCTGCAGAATCACTCCAGTGGCCAAAACCATGTTCTTACATTAGGGAATATAATTTTAGACTGCTATTAAAGGACAGTTCCGAGAACATTGTCCTCCTATAAATGATTAAATGCTGTATTACTATTGATTTTTTTTTTTTAGCTCGTTAAGTCATCTCTTAGAAGCCCGTGATGTATATGGGCTTAGTAGAGTTTTGTTCTTCTGGTATATGCTAACTTATTACTTGGAAGATTACTGATACCTGACTACCCTCCATAATTCAGTCTCACTCTTTATTACTAAACTGGGGAAAATCTCGTTTTTCTTATTTGTATGTTATATACCTAAGTGTAGGTACTTATAAAGCACATTAGCAATATTCCATGAAACATTTTCTGTTACTTTTAGTTCTCCAAAACTGTAGAGGGTATGAAGATTCAGAAAGGGTGAGTTCTTGGGGAAAAATATTTATAGATATTTCAGGAAGGTGGAGATCTTTTCATCTGGCTGTTGTTTTGACTTCGCTCATAAATCCACTTTCCAGTAGTTACTTATGTCCTGTCTGCATGAAGATCATCATGGCAATCCCCATTTCTTCTTCTTTTTTTTTTTCTTTTCAAGGTGAAAGCCATGTTAGTGAACACGTATGTAACGGTAGAAAGAAGGCTGAAACAAATGTGAGAAAACTCATGCCCGTAATAGCTGTGAAACTTTGGATGAGTGACTTAGCCCTTGGCAAACCCAGTTTTCTCATGGTAGATGCCAGTTGAAATACAGAGCACTAAAACTCTGCGATTCGATGACTTTCATTTGAGGACAAGGAAGCACCAGCTACCCCTGTGTTGCTCCCCTTTGGGTCCTGGTCTTCTCCAGGATTTTCTGCTATTCTCATTTGCATTTCCTTATCAGCTCAGGGAGCCATTCAGTCAGAGGGGTGGGCTACACTGGCCCACCCACACCTCCTCCGCCTGCCTGGAAGTTCACCTACAGGAAGAAGACCAGCGGCAGCCCTGGTCCCTGCCTGAGGCATTCCCGGTCCTGGCAGTGTGCTGTAGCCACATGCGGGCCAGACCAGCAATGCTGGGGAGCTGTGAGCTCCCCTGGGGCGATGCCTCACTGAGAAAGGATGGGAGTTGGTAAAAACACCCCAGCTTCCTTACTCACCCACAGGAGACAACACCGAGGGAGGTTTCTGTGCTATCTCTCGGGGATGAAGGGGGGCCCACAGGGAGAGTAAGTGGCAGTTCCCCACAGAGCAAAACTAACTTCATTAATTATCTTCCTTTCTCTGCCTTACACGCCCATCCCCTCATGGTGCTCTCTGCAATAGCTTCCCGAATGAACTGGTGGCTTGTGCGTTCTCATCTCAGGCTCCGCCTGCGTTTGGGAAGAACACTTGCTTTGTCTACTCTGTGCTCCTCCTCCGTGCTTCTGAGACAGCACTGCTGGTTTGCATTTTAGAGTCACCACATTCTCTCGTCGGTCAGAACCTGCTTTCTTTCCCCCTAAGTTTTGGAGCACTGGGTTTGAATTACTTATAAAAGTAGCTTCTGTTCAAGAGACAGTACTATGGTCCATGCTCTTGTTTCTGCTGGAAATGCCTTGCCCTTCTTCTGCCCTTTCTCCACGTCCCTGCTCAGCCTCGCTCCTGTCCCTCCCACAAACCAAGAAACAAAGAAACACAGGCTCCTGCTCCTCCTTCTGGTCTCATTCGAAAGAGGGGAAGTCTTTCTCCATCCTTCAAAGATGACCCCTCCTAGCCCCCCGGCCCCCCATTGCACCTTGGACTTTTGTTATGATATTAATTACATGTATAGCTACTTATCAACTATTGCTCTTCCCAATGGCACACACTGCATGTTGCTTTGGGGATTTGCAAGTGTTAGGGGACAATGGAGCAAGCATGGGGGCCTGGAGCCTCAGAGCTCCCCTGCTCCCCTGAAGCCTCCCTGAATGGTTGTCCCTGATTCCTGGTTCCCTGACTTCTTGGCATCCTGAGTCCCTCCAGCCACCTTTTCACCACTCCCCGCCCCGTAACCTCTGTGAGTCTTTCCCCCACAGGGGCCTGGTCATGGGTGCAGGGTAGGTCAGGGCGGGCGTGTGGCCCTCACAGTAACTAGAACCTGTTAGGACGTCAATAGTCCCCACCCCGGACTAGCAGCACCTAACCTGTGGTCCATCCGCCAGTTGCTGCCTCTGGCTTGGTGCCTGCCCCTAATACAGGTTTAAGTGCCTCTCTGTACAAAGGTTTAAAAATCCTCGAGGGTGGCCATCTGTCCTGGTGAAGAGCTCACCGAGCAGTGAGACACAGAACTTGACCCCTCCAGACCCCTCGCCCTCTGAGGCACCGTTCCTGTGACTGCTGCAGGCACAGCGAGCATGTGTGCAATCTCCGTCCGTTGCTGGATGGCCCCACGCTTGTGCCCCTTGTGAGGGTCTACACTTGCGCCACAAACCTTACACCCCAGAACGCTCCCCAGGCTGGCTCTGTCCCTAAGGATAGGTTCTCTCTTTCAGGTTCCAAATTTCCTGAGTCTGGCTTGTACTTCTCTCCCTCGGCAGGCTTGTAGTACCCTTTGGGCAGGAATCACAGTAATATGAATTGTGATCCTGGTGATTCCACCCGTAAGTTAGGTCTTTGGATATTTGCTTTTGAAATGAGCATTGCATAATATAAAGATGAAGAGTAAAAAAAAAAAAGGCTCATAATTTAAAATGTAAATTGGGCTCTCCTGAAAATGCCATGAAACAACAAAAAGCAAACAGGTAGAGATACCTCAACAGAAAGGAGGGAGCATTTTATGTATATGCAACAGCACTTCTTTCCTGCTTTCTGAGCAAGGGGTCCCACATTTTCATTTGGCACTGGGATCCAAAAATGATGTAGCTGTCTGCACAACAAGGTCTCAGACCCGACCAGGTGCTCTATTTATCACCTGGCTGGTTTCCCACAGAGAGCCTGCAAATTGAACTAATTGCCTTCTCTAAAGAAATAATTCAGATAAAAAATGAGGTGCTGGTTGTTATTTTGCTGTACAACAAATTGTCTTAAAGCTTAATAACTTGAAACAATAACACTTCTTTTCACTTCTTTTGATTCTGAGCACTGCCTGGGTTCAACTAGTCTATTACCGCTCAGGCTCTATCATGTAGCCGTCAGTGCCTGGCGAAGGCTCCCTCACGTGTCTTGTGAGGGCTAGATGTCTGTTGGGACACCAACTGGGACTGTCTTCTAGAACAATTCTATATGGCTTCTGCAGATGGCCAGAATTCCTCAGAGCGTGGGAGTTGGGATGCCAGAGAGAAAGAGAGAAGCCGAATGGCTATTGTCTTTTCTGAGCTGACCCAGAGCGTCACTCTCTCCTCACACTATTGGTTAGAAGTATTGACATCAGAAGCCCATCAGATAATATACAGGTCTTAGGACTCACCAGCTGCGCAGGGGAGATCGTCCAGGTAGCCAGGAAAAACACTGATCACATGTTTGGTGCTATTGGTGAAGTTGAGTAATGAAAGTTACTCCTGTGTTGGCACATTCCTTTTCTGATATTAAATATAGATCAGGGAACGTCTTCATCTTTGGCTCTTCGGAACATGATTTTGAATATCTGACTCGAAATCCTGGCTTCATCCTACTGCTAGCCATTAGCCTTTACTCAAGTCACATAAGTTCCCTTAGCAGCTGTTTCTGCCCATGTTTGCTGTGCGAATTAATAATAGAACTATGTAAAATCATTTTGTAAACAGTTGAGGATGTGTGAGTTAGTAAAAAAAGAAAAAAAAAATATATATATATATAGTTCCACTGGCAAACTTGGTGGCAATTGCAATTAGTTCTGTAGATTTGGGTTTTGTTTTTACTAAGAACCATTGATATCTTGTACAGAATAATTACCTCCTGCCTTCCCCCTCCGGCTTGGCCCCCTTCCACTTATTTGGTTGGTTGTTTCTTAGCACAGATAACGGGATGATATCCCATTCTCTCTTCATTTACTATTTTCATAATTTTTCTGATCATATACCTTCCACCTTAGCACTGTGAGCTCTTCAATGTTTGGGGTTTAAGGAGCATGGGTAGAGAAAGAAATTGGGAGGAGCCAGAGAGGTAATGATTAGGGCGCCTGGGTGGCTCAGTTGGTTAAATGTCTGCCTTTGGCTCAGGTCATGATCTCGGGATCCTGGGATCAGCTGCATCAGGCTCTCTGCTCAGTGGGGAGCTTGCTTCTCCTGTGCTCTCTGCCCCTCCCCCCACATATGTGCGTACATGCTCTCTCTCTATCTAATAAATAAAATCTAAGAAAAAAATAATTTTATCCTAAAAATACATCAGAACAAGGAATCCCAATCCAACCTAGAAAACTCTCAACACCACCTGCCAATATTGGCAGGTTTCGTTGAGATTGATCCTGTAGTTTCACTGTCCCTCATAAAATGGGCACTTACTACCTTGTATTCAGTTTTCATATACATGTTTTTTTTATTTTTTTTAAAGATTTTATTTACTTGATACAGAAAGAGAGATCACAAGTAGGCAGAGAGGCAGGCAGAGAGAGAGGGGGAAGCAGGCCCCCCGCTGAGAAGAGAGCCCAATGTGGGGCCCGATGTGGGGCTTGATCCCAGGAACCTGAGATCATGACCTGAGCCGAAGGCAGTGGCTTAACCAACTGAGCCACCCAGGCACCCCTGTTTTCATATACTTCTTACACATGTCTTATCTTCTCATTCAATAGACACACGATCTCAGCTTTGTGGGTATTTGTGGCCCCTGACAGTGCATGATAACGTGTTCTAGAGTATTTTACATACTGTTGGAGTTCAATAAGTTCTCATGATACACTGATTTATATTAATAGTTTCATTATTGTACGTCCCGTAGTCTCTCATTGTGTCTCACTGAAATCCATTCACAATGTACAGTCTTTGTTGTTGGTATGGTTGCCTCTTGTGTCTTCACTTTTTCTTGTCCACTGACTCCTTTTCTTTGGTTCGTGAATACAGGTACTTAAGGAGTCAGTATTTCCAAGGAAAGATGGAAGTGAAGATAAGAGAATTTACTGTAAGGCTGAATAATGACTGTTTGCAGAGTACCTCCTATACCTGAGGCACGGTACTAGACCTGTACTAACATCATTTGTCTCACGGGAGCTCTGTTTTTGTGGCCTAGCTGAAAAAAAAACTGTCTACAGAATTCATTCTGAGACCTCAGTGTTACAACCACACACTGGAATGAAATTTCTGTTTTCTCCCTAGTGCTTTTAACATGCACTTTCATTGCAATGTGGTTATTTTCTTTCCAGCAGATTGCGTCCTCTGTGAAAACCAGAGTGATTTTCAAGTAAATTATAATTCCCAAAGTGGCTAATATAGTACTATTCTCTATACACATGCTCAATTACCATTAAAAAGAATAGTTTAGACAGTGCCTTGACAGTATTTTAAGATTGCGATTCCCAATTCCCGTTTGTCTTTTTTTCTACTTAAAGGTTTTTATTTATTTTATTTATTTTAAATATTTTTAATTCTTTTTTTAAGATTTTATTTATTTATTTGACAGAGAGAGAGATCACCAGTAGGCAGAGAGGCAGGTAGAGAGAGAGGGGGAAGCAGGCCCCCTGCTGAGCAGAGAGCCGGATGTGGGGCTTGATCCCAGGACCCTGAGATCATGACCTGAGCCAAAAGCAGAGGCTTTAACCCACAGAGCCACCCAGGCGCCCCATTATATTTTATTTTTAAAAGATTTATTTATTTATTTTTGAGGGAGAGAGAGAGCCTGTGTGGGTGAGGTGGGAGAGGAGCACTGGGAGACGGAGAGAATCCTCATGCAGACTCCCTCAGCTGGCAGAGCCCAACAGAAGCCTCGATCCTTGGACCCTGAGATCATGACCTGACCCAAAATCATGAGTCAGCTGCTTAACCAAATGAGCCACCCAGGCACCCTTAAGGATTTATTTATTTATTTATTTATTAAGGATTTATTTTTTTAATTTTTTATTTTTTTTAAATATTGTATTTATTTATTTGACACAGAGAGAGAGAGAGATCACAATTAGGCAGAGAGGCAGGCAGAGAGAGAGGGGGGAAGCAGGCTCCCTGCTGAGCAGAGAGCCCGATATGGGGCTTGATCCCAGGACCCTGAGATCATGACCTGAGCTGAAGGCAGAGGCTTTAACCCGCTGAGCCACCCAGGTGCCCCAAGAATTTAATTTAATTTAATTTAATTTAATTTAATTTTTTTTATTTTTTCAAGGATTTTATTTTTAAGCAGTCTTTTACATGCAAGGTGGGGCTCAAACTCACAACCCCAAGATCAAGAGTCATATGGTCTATTGACTGAGCCAGCCAGGATCCACCTCCCACCACTCTGCCTGCCCCCGCCCCCAATCTCTACTTTTAATTTACAAGGGTGTCTCTGAATGGAAGTCAAACTGGGGAAATCAGTTCTTCCATTTACATTTACAATAATTTACATCTAAATTATTTTTATTTTATGCAGTGCCTCCTCCTTAGATGAATTTCATGGCTTTGTTAATTTTTATGTGTTTGAAATGAAATTCAGCATTAGCTTTTTCTTCAACCTTTAGTTTTTGGCTTTTTTTCTTTGGTGACTTTTACACTGTACTATGTGGTATTTCTTGTTCTCTTCACTAAGTCATCAGTTTCTAAGATAAAGCATAAAAATACATTTAGCATAAGCTATGTATTATAAAAAGATATTAAAAAAAAAAGTCCTTTCCAAGTGTTTGAAGAAATTTCCCTGGTCGAACAGTTCTGTTCCATTGTTTTCAGGAAAGAAAAGTGAACTTGCCTTTTTGTATTTTGATTTTTGTAATATTGGAGCCAGTTCCTCAAATAACTTGAGAATTGAGTTTCTTTGAAGACAGAACAGTATCATTCCTTTAGAAGTCTGTACGGAGAGAGAATGAGGAACACAAAATTGTTATATGCCAGGATTCTCCCAATTTAGCATGCGACAGAAGCATCTGCGGACTGCATTAAAACACATATTGCTGCGCCCACTTCCAGAATTTTCGATTCAATGGGTCAGGGATGGGGCCTGAGATTTTGCATCTCTAACAAACACTCAGGAGATGCTGATGCTGTCCTTTGGAGAATACACTTTAAGACCAAGCGCTGTATGCTTCCACTGAAAGTCACTTTAAAAAAAAAAAAACAAGAGATTTTATTTCTTATAGAGAGGGCGAAAGAGAGAGAGAGAGCATGAACTGGGAGGTGGGGGATATGGGCAGAGGGAGAGACAGAGGGAGAGACAAGCAGACTCCCTGCAGGGAGTCCGACACGGAGCTCGATCTCAGGACCCCACGAACATGACCTGAGCCAGGGGTGAACCGAGTCAAAGACAGAAGCTTAACCAACTGAGCCACCCAGGTGCCCCCACTGAAAATCACTTGTAAGGTGGCTCTTACGGCATTATAAACTGTTAGGCCCCAAATAACTTCAAAAAGGAAAATTCTGGCGACCCAAATCTGGCATTATATGAATGTAATCTCTAACAGTGTGAAATGAATTATTATTATTTTTTAACTGTAGAACTTTGTACGTATGTATATGTGTATGTAGTCCAAGAAAAAAAAGGGAAAGTCTTCTGAACAACAGTACCTACTTAGTTTTGCATTTTTTGATACTGCCTTGAGTATTGTACATCTAAAATTACTTTGAACATATTCATAATTTATTTCAAGAATATTCACTCGATGCATGTTATACATCAGTATCATAGGAGAGATGCACTAGTGTCCCACACAGTTACGGAGTTCACATGTGTATTTCCATGCTAATGCACCTGCTATAGTTTTATTGATACCAACAGCGATCTGAAAGCAGGGCAGGCCCCACATGAGGGTTCTGATTAAGATATGCCCCTCACATTCCCTGTCATTAGAATTCATCCCTAATAGAAAATACTGAATTTGAGTATTTGAGGAAACAAAACTTTTCACAAACTTTGTCCAATTCTGAAAACCGATCAACAGATGGAGTATGAAATTAAAGCCAGGAGGTTGGCTGACTTCTAAAGGTGGCTGGGTTTTGTCTCAGAGAAGTTCATGTGGGGTCGCTAATTATTCCTAGCCATGTACCATCTACATTTAGATACATAATGCTTCTGTGACGTTGCCTGTGTGCTTAGCACTTTGCCTATATTAACATTTAAAGTGTTGTAGGTACTTGGTGTATGTTAATTCTCTGTAATAATCTATGAGGTTAGTACTTTGAAACACCTGTTTTGTGCATAGGTCCATAAGGGATTGGTCCAGAGATGTTAAAAACAAAACAAAACAAAACACCTGTCCAAACTACACAGCAGGTAAATGAGGTAGCTGGGATCAGATTTCGGCATTCTGGCTCCAGAACCTATACTCTTCCCCAATAAGCACTGACCTATGTGACGTATATTACGTGTTAGCTTGTAGTTTGCTTTTTAATAAGTAAATCCCTTCCTCTTTCATGTAAGAGTAAGTTCTTTGGGGGTACCTCTTTTGTTTTCTAAGGTGTCAAGTACAATACTTTACATGCAATTGGTATTTAAAAAATACTTTCCAAGGACTAATTGGTGCACCTTCCAATAGTACAATATGAGAAAATGCAAATTTCTATTTCTCTAGATTGCTATACAGATTGATAGAGCAAGCTAGGGATAAACTTATTTTCTATCTTGAACTGAAATTATAAATCTTCCATACACACCGAGATCAAAAATATAGTTATATGAATTCAATTGCTATGAAACACATTGTTACTAGTCGAATAGGCAGACCAGCCTTGAAACCTGAAACGAAATCAGAAAAACAAAATATTTTCTAGCTAGATGGAAATTTAAATATCACTTCACCCAGCCCTCTTATTTTACTTATTCAGCAGAGGAATAGAACTTTCCAGTTATGGACTCTAGGTGACCCATCTAGTTAGTGGTTTCCAGGAAAAACTAACCCAGAACTTGTGCTAGTCTGAAAACTGGGCCCTGTATACGAGGGTGAGGAGAGAGCAGAAAATGAGACAGACCCCTCCAGAGTGATCGACGGGAGGTTGGATTAGCAAGGGCAACTGCAAAGGAGGCTTGTCTTGGGCCGCTGCAAGACAAGTAGATTGCCGCACCTGCCCATCAAAATCTAAAAAGTTTATACAGAGGTCTCAGATGGGTTAAGTCACGAATACCGTGCAGGTGTTCTAACAACATATTGCTTGCCCAAGGCTGTGTCCTTAGAAATGGCTCCCACTGTGGGAAGGGTGGGCAAAATGTACATTTCAAGGACAGGGGAGCAGTGAGGAGCCTCTGATTCCCTGGGCCAGCTCTCAGGTCAACCAGAGGTCACGGCCCCTCCACGATCAGCCCTCCCCCTGCCGAACATCTTTCAACTCTGTTTTGAAGCTTCTTTTTTACCCCAGTGTAATCTGTTTTCTTTGGTTTTTAAGACAGTCCTTCCTGAGGTAGTCTGGACAAAGTTTAAAAGTAAGTTTCACCTTTTTCCGAGAAAATGTCTTCTCTTTAGCAAGCAAACAAAACACATGTAATCTTCAGTAATCCTAGATTGCCAGACTTCTCAACAGGAGATATAGGAGACTTTTAATATTCTTTTGAGATCACATCCAGATGTCTCCCCGGAAGTAGATTAGTCTTGTATATTGGTTTGCCTTTGCTGTGTAACAAGCCAGGGTGATGAATACAGTGGCTTAAAAAACAACCTTTTATGTAGCTTGTCAATTTGTGCCAGGCCGTTCTTAAGGTTGGACTTGGCTGAACTGGGCTGGGCTATCTAATTCCTCAGCTGTTGCTGGGCAGGTCACGTGGGGCCCAGCTGATTCTCCGTAACTCAGGCCATGTTTGATTGTTGGCTCGCTCTCAGATGGGGTATAAATACAATTAAGCCACATGTCCCTCATGAACCAGTAGGCTACTCTGGGCATATTCGCATGGCGGCGGTGGCAGAAGGCCCAGAAACAACGAGTAGGTAAGCGCTTGTAACATTTTTGTTAGTGTCTCTTACATGACAAATTACGCGGCCAACCTAGGTTCAAGGGGTGGGAAAGTGGAAAGCCTTTAAATGAAAGAGGGATAATTGTGTTTTAATAAACTACTGTAGTTTGTCCTTCGATCCCAATTAATTCACTCTCCTCTCACTTTCAAATTCCCTGTATCTCCTCCCCAGAAGTGTCATTTAATTCCAGTTTTAGGCTGGAAGTCCAGGATCCCATGATTTAAATGAGATCCGAATGTTACTCCTTGGGTGTGTTCCTCTTTGCGACTGTGAACTAAAAAAAACAGTGAATAAAAACACGTGTTATCTGTGCCTCACCTACAAAGGGAGACAAGGATAGGATAATTATAATTGACTTTTCTGTTCAAAAAAGGGAAGAACAGGAGGCAGGTAGCAGTTGCTGATCCATGGAATTCTGGAATACCTCAGGGCAGAATGCTCAGTTTTTCTGCCTCTGGAGTCAGGGAATGTGTCCGGGTAAGGACCCAGTTCCCCATAGAAGTGCCTTCCCAGTACAGAATTCTTAACTTTTCCTTGGCAGTAGTTTCCTGGTCACTGTTTTTGTTTTTGTTTTTTTTGGTCACTGTTTTCTATGGATCTTAACTCCAACCTTCGGACTTATGGCTCCATCCTCTGAAATGTTTTCTTTCTACAAAACTTGCCTCCAGTTGCAACTGAGTAGCATTCTTAGCTTGCTTCCTCCCATATTTTTTTCTTTAATTTTAACAATATTATTTCCTTTTACTCTAATGTACTGGTCCTTTTACTGATATATCTTCCATAAAACCTGTAGGATTTCCATATACAAAAAAATCCAAAATGTCCATTGTTTTGAGACTGCCTCTCTCTCTTGGCTTAATAGATGCCTTTTGGGGGATTAAGCTTTTATGTAACCGCACCTTTGTTCCTCTCAGAAGCCTTGTGTGTATTTTGGAGAGGCCATTCTGCATTTCCTTGAATCTTTCAGGATTTTAACAAAGGGATTTACAGAAATGTCCTTGATTTGATCTTTGTTCTTAGCTTTGTCTTCACTTTATTTGATACTAATTTGCTTGGAGGTTTCTCAAAAAGTTAAAAATAGAACTATCCTATGATCCAGCAATTGCACTACTAGGTGCACATACCCAAAGGATACAAAAATACTGCTTTGAAGGGGTCCATGCACCCTGATGTTTATAGCAGCGTTGTCCTCAGTAGCCAAACTATGGAAACAGCCCAAGTGTCCATCGACTGATGAATGGATAAAGATGTGATATATAATGGATTATTACTCAGCCATGAAAAAGAATATAATCTTGCTGTTTGCAATGATGTGGATGGAGCTAGAGTGTATTATGCTAAGTTAAATAAGTCAGAGAAAGACAAATACCGTATGATTTCACTCATATATTGGATTTAAGAAACAAATGAACATGGAGCGGGATAAAAAAAAAAAGAGAGGCAAACCAGAAGACAGAATTTTAACTATATTGCACAAACTGAGGGTTGCTGGAGGGGAGGTGGGCAGGAGTGGGGGTATGGCTTAAATGGGTGATGCCCATTAAGGACAGTGCTTGTACTGAAAAGCAATGGGTGTTGTATGTAAGTGATGAATCACTAAACTGTACACCTGAAACACAAAGGAAAGAAAGAAAGAAAGGAAGAAAGAATAATTTGCTAGTTGGAGATACTGGAAATGGGAAGCAACTTGGTTTTACAGCCCAACTTGTCCTACCCCTTTATTTTCCTTTTAAACTCTTCAGAAAGAAAATTCTGTCCGACAACAGTTTATTTTTAGCATCTCTCTCTCTCTTCCCATACCTTACCCTGAAAGCTAAAAGAAGCCAGCCTCTCCTGGCAACATCGTGCTTGGAAGCCATCTTGTTATACCCACAAGCTTCTCAGATAAATTCTTTTGTCTTCCATGTAACTACAAGTGACAGTTTTACCACTTGCTTTTCTACTACATAGCACGGGTCAGCCTTTGCAAGTCTCCTCAGTGCTTTTCCAGCTTCACTTTCCTGCCCAGTCCCCCAGCCAGTGCTACGTATTTTTAGGTTAGTCCATAGCAGCACACCCCTTCTGGGTCTTTTTATGTATCAGTTAGCTTGTCTGTGCTTAAAAAAAAAAAAAAAAAAGACACACTTAGTGGTTTGAAAAACTAACCTTTCAACATTTTTATTTCAAAGGTTTCTTTTTCAGCTTATAGTTCCGTGGGTCTGCAATTTGGGCTGGGCTCGGCGGTGGCTCTTTTGATCCCGGTGGGCTTGGTTCATCTCACTTGGGCCAGGTAGCCCATGTATCTGCTGTTCGTTGGCAGGTTGGTTGGGGGCCAGCCTCTCCAGGATGGCCTCACAAACTTGTCTGGTGATTGGCTGCTGTCGCTTGAACAGATGGTATGACTGGGTCACTTGTCTCTTGTCATTTAGCAGGCTTTCCAAGGTTTATTCACATGACGATGGTGACAGGAGATCCCAGCAGTGGCAAATGGGCAACTCCCAGTGTGTAAGCAGTTTTCAAATCTTTGCTGGTGCCACAATTTGCTTATATCGTACTGGCCAAAGCAATTCACAAAACTCATCCATATTCAAGAGCTGGGGAAATAGATGCTTACTCTTCAAATGAAGGATTGTGGCCATTTTAAAAATCTACAACATCCTGGATATACTCTTTTTGACCAGAGTCTACTTTCCACTGCCACTGCCTAATATTTTCTGCGCCCATGAAATTCACAAGGGAAATGGGACTTGTATCCTATCTACATTTTTTTTAAACTTTTAATTTTTTTTAATTAATTTATTTGACAGAGAGAGAGAGATCACAAGTAGGCAGAGAAAGACAGGGAAGCAGGCTTCCTGCCGAGCAGAGAGCCCGATGCGGGGCTCGATCCCAGGACCCTGAGATCATGACCTGAGCCGAAGGCAGAGGCTTTAACCCACTGAGCCACCCAGGCGCCCCTCCTATCTACATTTTTGAGGTTGTATTTGGTAAAATAAACTTGAGTTGCATTTATTGCATATATGAAAAATATATTCTGATTACAAATAACAAAGGAAATATTTACCTGACCTTTTAAGCTTCATGTACTATTGATAATACCTGCATGTCCTGGGTTACTGTTGAGTTGTTCTCTCTGATTACTAATCTAAATATTTGAATAAAGCAACATAGGCAAAGTATATACACGACAAATGTTGTAGAAAATACTTCTACTCACTTCCTAGCTGGTCAACTTTTCATAAATTTTTATGTGTCAATATCAGTGTTTGAAGTAGATAATGGTACGTTGGCTCGTGCAATATCCTCTCTATTCCCTTCTGGTGTACTTTCTTAAGTTGTGGAGGCTTAAAAGATAAAGTAAAGGTCCAGAACTCCTTGCATCTAATGTTCTTCAATATTATGTGAGATTTCCCAGGCAGACTTACAGCTGAGATTTGGAATGTGGAAGTAAATTACATCATGTGTGGCTAAGTGCAGGAATAGAGCATCCTGTTGGGGAGAATTCTGATTTTTATGGAGTAGCTAAAAACAGGTTTTCAATAACAAAAATGTAAATATTTTTTGGTAAGTTTGCATCTCAACAGGAAATAAAGGACACTCTGTCTATTTATAAAGGCACCATTGGTAAAGGTCTGTGCAGTTATGTTGGAGATGTTAGTGAATGCAGCAAGAACCCTGGTCTAGTAGCAGTAGGAATACCCTCTAACCCTGTCCCAAAAGAATGAAAAATGGATATTCTGCCAAAGTGGAGAGGGAGAAAGAATTGTGCAGTGCAAGTTGCCTAGAGGAAAACAGCCATCCTGCGGCAACTTACCAGAAGAGGGAGAGATCTAAATGAATAAATGTCATTTATTTATTTATCACTCTTTCTTCTCTCTAGTCTTCTTCCAGTACCCCCTCCTGGTCCATCCAAGGAGAATCCATACAGGTCATTGGCTTGTTGATGGAATCTGGTAGATCACACAAAATAGAAGAGTATACATTAATTGATACAAACAGGATTCTTCATCCTTAATGTAATTAAGCATTCTATCGTTCTTTTTTTTTTAAAGATTTTTTATTTATTTGACAGAGAGAGAGATCACATGTAGGCAGAGAGGCAGGCTGAGAGAGAGGGGGAAGCAGGCTCCCTGCTGAGCAGAGAGCCCGATGCGGGGCTCGATCCCAGGACCCCGAGATCATGACCCGAGCCGAAGGCAGAGGCTTTAACCCACTGAGCCACCCAGGTGCCCCGTGTCTCTAAATTTTAAAGAAATGTACAGAGATAGAGGAAAAAAATGTCACCACTAGATGTATGAGGAAACAGCTTAGTGACACCCTTCAAAAACCACTAAAGCCATTTTTTTAAAAAAGGTTGATTATCTAGTATAAGTCCCAAAGCTTTTAGTTTATGTGATAAGCTTCATTATGATTTAGATATATCCCAATATCCCAACCAATTTGATGTCACTGATACATTTTTGTTTATTTTTATGGTTTTTGTTTTTTTTTTTGTTTTTTTTTAAGATTTTATCCATTCACTTGACAGAGAGAGTGAGAGATCACAAGTGGGCAGAGAGGCAGGCAGAGAGAGACAAGGAAGCAGGCTCCCTGCTGAGCTGAGAGCCCGATGTGGGGCTCGATTCCAGGACTCTGAGATCATGACCTGAGCTGAAGGCAGAGGCTTTAACCCACTGAGCCACCGAGGCGCCCCCACTGATACATTTTTGATTTTAATTACAGATGGGCATCCTCTCTCCAGGAAAAAAAAAATAACCCCTCCTATAAAATTTCAGAGTTTATGGACTCCTACAAGGTTATGTGTGAACTTGAAGTTAATAGTCCTTGTTTTGGAGAACTATGAAGAAATGAGATGATCAGAGGTAGAAGAAGGTTTGTGGTTATCACACAGTCATTGGTAATAGCCCCTGCGGTAGCAATCCTAAAGTGATTCTAAAGAGAAACCAGTTCATTGAATATGAGCTGACATATTTACATATTTTGTGGCACTTGGTAGACCTTGTGTAAGGGAAAAGCACCTTGATCTAGACTCAGAATTGTTTTTCAGCCTACATTAAAAAGAGTTTGCTAACAAGCTGAGATGCCTCTAAGACTTGTTCAGTAGCAGAACTAATCATTTTGTTCTGAATTTATAATAACTTGAGAAGTATATGACTTTGCATCAGAGACCACATTTGCTTTTATTTAAGTTCTTGAGCTGTGGCAAGTCACACATTTCCTGGAGTCTATTTGAGGCAAGACAGCAAAAACTGGCAAAATTCATATAGAAAATTGGGAAACTGTATTGAATATGATCCATTAAATTTATATTAAATTGTGTTTTACATTTTAAAACCATGAGCACTAGAAAGAAAATATGTGTGGTGAGGAAGATACATGCATAAAGGCACACGATGAGTATATTTGAACATTATCTTTGTCACTTGTAAATCAGCCTTCAGCAATATCTTCAATAACAAAAGTGCAAAAATATCTGCTATTTTAAGTATTCTTGAGGCAAGTAACAGGTTGTGCAGTACATATAACTGTTTGTCCCCACCACCCCTATATGTTACACCATCTGGACTCAAGTAGTTTTTAGGTGGTCGACTAAGCTTTTGTTCTGCTGTCTCTTCTTCTTCTTTTTTTTTTTTTTGAAACCATTGTTTCTTTGAGAATTAAGATAAATGAAGATAAAAAAATAAACATAGTAGAATTGTGCATCTAAAACACAGGTCTTCCAGGAGGAAATTATAGGAACAAGGGGGATATGGGAATAGGATGAGTTAGATGATAGTGGAGCCTCCTACTTTGTTAACTGTAAGTATCTTTTTTAATTTAAAAGGTTATTTAATGTACTAGTATAACTACTATGAATTGAGGCATCAGGTTCATTTAGGTTAAAAAATAATTTTATTATAAGCTTCCGAACTGTCCAATCTGTTGATTTACAATTCTCTCTACAGTAACACTGGTCTTTCGGTATTATAACTCTTGTCTTTTTAGAAATCAAACAAGCTTTCATTAGCAAGTGATTTTTTTTTTTTGTATATGAAGCTTTAAAAATGTAAGTTACATTCACTTTATAGGAGAAGAAGGAAAATGGGGGGGCAAGTTGTTTGGAACAGGAGTTTAACTTGTTAATTAAATTCTTCGTCACTACCGATATGATTTTGAGAGATTGAATACACAAATAGCAATAACCACACCATATACAAAAATAAAACTCTGACCCACAGAGTCAGCATAGCAGCAGTCAGTACAGGTGACCAGTAACTGACAGCTTTCCTTATTTTTGCCCCTGCTTCTACTTTCCGACCAACTGGAAAAAGCCAAATATGTAACCCCTAACCAATCACATAGGATGCCCCACTTCTAGTTAGCCCCTCTACAACTTCCCCATGCCAGTAGCCTTCAGTAATGGTATACTCGAAGCCTTCCCTTCTTTTCCAGTAGAAAGCTATTTGGTTTGACTGCCTTTGAGTCTCTGCCAAGCATGAGTGGTGATGGCTGACTCCTTTGCTGTAGCAAATTGAGTAGACTTTGCATGTTGTGGGTTGCGCAGTTTTCATTCATGCCGTTGTTTATTTAGGTCTTCCTCTCTTAGCATTCTGAGATTATATCTATATTGGTTCTTGCATTAAAAAAATAGCGTGTTTGTTTACCTGCCTTCCCCAGGAGAGTGGGATACCCTAGAAGGAGGTAAACCTTACAATGTATGATAGCATCTGCTACAGAGTAGTAGTACTCAGAAATACTTATCCATTTATTTGTTGAATGGATGGATGTTCTTAGCACTGTGTTAGTGGTAGGACATCACGGGTAGCATACATGGACTCTAATCTCAAAAAACACTTAAAAAATTTTCTCAGTACTTTTGTATGCAGAAGTTGTCCTTGCAACTTTCGATGATGTCCAAAGATACCTGGATTATTTCTCAAAACAAGATAGCATCACTTTGTATTCAGGCACTACTATTTAGATAGAGTATTTTTACCAGTTTCATAAAATTTCATGACTCATTGAACCATTTTACTCTTGCTTAGTTTTAGGCCAAAACCCTATTTAGTAGCTCAATTTTAGTTTGCTTTTAATGGGAATTTATCCCTTAGAATCCTAATATTCAGGAATTACAGGTTTAAAGCCCTATTTCTTGTTTTCCCCTGCATTGTAAGATAATTTTATGCTAGAATTTGTTTGTAAATGACTGATTTAGGTGAAAGAAATTGATTGATATTTAGAGGAATGACACTCCTCACAAATTATTCCTTCTGTAGTCTTTCTTTGAGGCTATCTTATTTTCTTTCTTTATATCATCTATTATGTTATCTATTATCTACTGTATTTATAGCAATAAACAATAGAAGAGCAAAGCAAGCATTTTCTTTGCTATATTCATTCTTTTCTTTTGCCCCAAAGGTTTTTATCCCAGGTCTTTATCTATTGAAAATATGATTTATTCTCTTTCCTATCCTTTCCCCACCTTTTTCTCTGCCTGTCCCTCTTTAAGTATTCTTGAGCGCTAACAGTACTAGGCATTGGAGATACCGTGATGGACAAGACAGATACAATCCTTGTTCTCATGAAACTTACATGTAAATTGAAGAAGATACACAACAAGTTAACAAAGAGGACAGCTAAAATTTGTGGGAAATGATATTAATTAAATAACCAGGGTGATGCAGTAGAAAGGGACTGAGAAAGGGACTGATTGCAGTAGTTCTGCAGAGAAGGCTGTCAGGGAAGAATTTTCTGAGGAGCAGATGTGTAAGATAAATATACTAGGTCCCCTTCATTTTTTCCTGTTCTTCAGTTGGAATTAATACATTCAAAATTCAAGTTTCAGGCGCCTGGGTGGCTCAGTTGGTTGGGCAACTGCCTTCGGCTTAGGTCATGATCCTTGAGTTCTGGGATCGAGTCCACATCGGGCTCCCAGCTCTGCGGAGACTCTGTTTCTTCCTCTGACCTTCTCTCCTCTCATGCTCTCTCTCACTTTCTCTGTCTCTCAAATAAATAAATAAATAAAATCTTAAAAAAAAAAAACAAAATCCAAGTTTCATCCATTAAATTAAGCTTTCTAAAATCCACATATTGTGACTTCACTGTTGGCTGCAGGATGTGGACCATAGAAGGAAGAACTACAAATCTTCTTTCTCATTGAGAAGGTCATTTTGGTATATGCTTGTAACTTAGACCATGGGCTGTTTATTGTCATTCAAGGACAATCACAGAACATAATCCAGTCAACCATAATAGACTGGATACCTTAGTTTTTTCAACTGAAATAAAAGTAAAATCGATAGCATCTATTTCAGGAGTTGGCAGACTTCCTATATCAGCCTATGTAAGCAAATATTTTAGGCTTTGCTGAACGCGTGCTCTACTACAACTACCCAACTCTGCCTTTGTAGGGTGAAAGCAGTCACAGATGCTGTGTAAATGACTGAGTATGACTGCCTTCCAATAAGATTTTTTTTTTTTTTTTTTGCAAAAACAGATGATAGGTCAGATTTGGCCCCAAGGCTTGAGTTTGGCAAGCCCTGACCTAACTAATGGCTCCTGAGTTGTAAATGAGGTAACTGACTTACTATACTAAACGCATTGTCACAGTAAGAGTCCTCAGTAAATGTGTTATATTTAGTAAAATTATGATTAGTATTATTATGAACCTTATAAAGGTGTCAAATCCAGGGCAAAATTCTCAGTTTAATCTATCATCAAACATTTACTCTTGTGCTCTTTCGTTTTCCTCATTAAAATTCACTTATATTTGGGGCTCCTTTGAGCCTTAGCCAAGGGAGCAATAGATGAATAAGTTGAGAAGTTCATGGGTAATCCTGATTGATTGTTAACCTAAATATGTTTTTATTTATTTCTTTTTTCTTTTTTTTTTTTAACGTCAGACCAACTTTTAGTGCCTTTAAATGATATTAGAAATAATAAATGTCTTACACATAGTTCCTCAAAGGGCCATGTGCTATAATCACTATCCCTAAAAACAGGACAATTTGTAGTCCACTTGGGTATTTTCTATCTGCTCTATTCTCAGAGTCCTTTTTTCCTCTCTTTGTGTCTTTTCTTATATATACATCATCACTGGGCCCTCCTATACTTTGGTTTTCTTTATGTCCATTGTACTTAACCCCACAGCACAATGTGCAGGTTAGAAGCAAGACGAATTAAAAATTGCTGCTGCAAGTTGCCTGGAAGGTACTTTCAAGTTAGAAGGAAAGGTTTTTAAATTTTTTGCCATCAAGAATGATGGGGCGCTTGGGGCGCCTGGGTGGCTCAGTGGATTAAAGCCTCTGCCTTCAACTCAGGTCATGATCTCAGGGTCCTGGGATCAAGCCCCTCATCAGATTATCTGCTCAGCAGGGAGCCTGCTTCCCCCTCTCACTCTCTGCCTGCCGCTCTGCCTACATGTGATCTCTCTCTCTCTGTCAAATAAATAAAAAATCTTTAAAAAAAAAAGAATGATAGAATGCTTAATTACATTAAGCATGAAGATTCCTGTTTGTATCAATTAATGTATACTCTTCTATTTTGTGTGGGTCTATTACTTATTTTGAAATGCATTTAAGTACATTGACACAGAGCAAGTGAAAAATATAAAATATTTTTGGAATTATTGAAAGACTCCCCCCAGCATGAAATTAAGCATTAGGCCAAAGAAAGCAGTGCTAAAGTTAGGGAATATACAAAATTTTACCTTTTGTTTTATTTTATTTTACTTTATTTAATTTAAATTTAATTTAATTTTATTTTATTTTATTATGTTAGTCACCATACAGTATATCATTAGTTTTTTGTTTTTTTTTAAAGATTTTATTTATTCATTTAACAGAGAGAGAACACAAGCAGGCAGAGGCAGAGAGAGGAGCAGGCTCCCTGCGAAGCAAGGAGCCCGATGCGGAACTCGATCCCAAGATGCCGGGATCATGACCTGAGCCAAAGGCAGTTGCCCAACCAACTGAGCCACCCAGGCGTCCCATATCATTAGTTTTTGATGTAGTGTCCGTGATTCATTGTCTGTGTATAACATCCAGTGCTCCATGCAATACGTGTCTTCCCTAAAACCCATCACCAAGCCAA
>CM052809.1:14223896-14280374 GCA_028533885.1 Nasua narica | reverse complement strand
CAGTGCTCCATGCAATACGTGTCTTCCCTAAAACCCATCACCAAGCCAACCCATCCCCCACCCCTTTCCCCTCTAAAACCTTCAGTTTATTTCTCAGAGTCCACAGTCTCTCATGGTTCATCTCCCCCTCTGATATCCACCCCCCTTCATTTTCCCCTTCCTTCTCCTATTGTCCTCTATGCTATCTCTTATGTTCTGCATAAGTGAAACCTGATGATAGGGCTGTCTTCATTTATCGTTATAAATACTGGTAAGACAATAAACTGTATTTTAGTTTACATTGGGTCTGATTTACATTGAGAAAAAATTAATTACATAAATTCAATTACATAAAAATATTGTGTTTACTAAAATGCCTCAAAATGTATATTTGCTAATCCTGGAGGAGAGAAAAATTCAGGTATCTGGAAAGCACATCAAATTGGAATGGTGAAACAACTGGAAATGTTAAGTGTGTGAAAGAGAAGACCGGTCGGTTGAAGGAGAAGATTGCTACTTTCAAAGTAATGGGAAGGTTGATATATTGAAGAGGTATCAAATTTTTAGGCTATAAAATTCCCAATGGCACAAGTAGGAGGAATGAGTTTTTGCAAGAGGACAGAATTCATGTCGTAAATCAATGGTTCTGGACCTGTTTTGAGTTGTTGAGTTGATGGAAGATGTACTTACCCATGATATGCAAATGTTTGTTTAGGATTTCAGTCTCGTAGATCAACTACGTTGGGGAAAGAGTTTGCATGGACCCCAGATTAAGTGCATAGAATGAAAGAGAAAACTTTCTAATAAATAGAAGTGAAATACACAGCCTGATGAATTTCCCGTTACAAAAAGAGTTCAGGTGGACCGAAGTGAATACATGATGACCTGTCTCAGATTTCACAGAAAGAATCATTGTTTACTTAATTGTATACTTTCTCTTCATTGGTCCTCCCAATGGTTCTTTGATCAAATATACATTTAGATATGTATTTTTTTTTAAAAAGTAGTATCTTCTACTCAGCAAGTTTGTTGAATCTTTTCCTCCGAGTATTTAAGACTAGACTAATTGAAACCTTCATCCATATAGTAGTGCCTTCCCAGAACTGAATCAATAATTAGTGCAAATCCTTACCAAGACCCATTTGAAATCATTACAGGTATTGAGTGTGCTATCTACCTGTAACAGTACAAACAGTAGCATTCTACCATGAATATCATTCTCATTTGTATACTTTATCAATTCTTCAGTTTTAACTACATAGCTCATAAAATCAGAGGTTTCTCTGAAAATTCTGTTATTTGGCTTACCCAGGAATTTAGGAAACCAAGATTGTTTTGAAATGTTTTTGTTTTTGTTTTTGAAGGGAGGGGATTCAGAACTCCATTTAATAAAGGGAAATATAATTTGCCCAGATAGAACACTAAAACCAGTCTTCAGCCTGGATTTTTAAATGATAAAATTGAATACAGATGCGTTATCTAGGCTTTTCACATATCCATCTACAGGTTTTTGAAAAGGGCCCTCTAAGAGGGATGCAGTTACCATCAATTTGTCCTGCATTTTCTGAGAGACTGTATGGTACGGTTCAGTCAAAATGTGGTCCTTCAATCAGGGGCACCAGCATCACCTCTAAGCTGGTTATAAATGCAAATTCATGGCTATCTCCTTAGTCTTCTCAATCAGAACCTCTGGTGATCGCATCCAGCAACTATTTTTGACAAGCTTTCCAGGAGACACTTATTACACAGAAGTTTGCGAACCACTGGTGTAGTTGAAACTAGATGGGCTTTGTAGTCAAACATTCATTTTAATCTGAATTTCTCTCCTTACTAATTCTCTATGCTGTTGGATCTGTCTCTGCCCTTTTTCTATAAAGCAGAGATAATGAATTTTTTAAGAATGCTGGTGGGGGTGGGGGGTTGGGTGGGCCCGGGGTTTGGGGGAGCCTGGTGGTGGGTATTGAGAAGGGCACGTATTGCATGGAGCACTGGGTGTGGTGCACGAACAATTAATCTTGCGGTACTGAAAAAATAAACGTATTTGGGGAAAAAAAATTTAAAAAAATTGAAAAAAAAAGAATGCTAGAGGGTTAGTGAAAATGTGTGAAAAGTAATCAGGTCTAGCCAATGTACAGTAATTGGCAGAATTTTGTTTTGTTTTGTTTTTTAATTGGGGTAATATGTACTATTATTTGAGTTTTTACTTGGCACCAAGGTAACTACTTTGCATATATTAGCTTGCTTAGTCCCCATTGCAACCTTATTTGTTCTGTATTTTTCTTACCCATTCTACAGAGGAAGAAAGTAAAGTATAGGATAGTGAATTTTCAGGGTGCCTGGGTGGCTCAGTGGGTTAAAGCCTCTGCCTTCGGCTCAGGTCATGATCTCAGGGTCTTGGGATCAAGCCCCACATCTGGCCCTCTGCTCAGCAAGGAGTCTGCTTGCTTCCTCCTCTCTCTCTGCCTGCCTCTCTGCCTACTTGTGATCTCTCTCTCTCTGTGTCAAATAAATAAATAAAATTTTTTTTTAAAAAAAAAGGATAGTGAATTTTCAGCTACATGATCTGCTGAAAATTGAATGAATGTTCACATACAGTTCCAGTGGTAAATATTTGTGTTGAATTTGCAACTTTTCATTATAGATATTATGTTTGGGATTGGTACTTTGAGTTCTATTTTGAATTTTAAAAATGCAAAAAAAAAAAATTCACTAAGTGCTGATTCCCAAATGAATGTTAACTGCTTATATCTCACTGTATCTTAATCTACTCAGTGGTTTATTCATTTGTTTACTAATGGCTAGTTTAATTTCTTAGAGCCTTTCTATCAGCTTTAAACCATTGTCAGTGATGCTCTGAGTTAATACCAGAGGCCTCATTGAGAGCTATACTTAATCATTTTTCCTATTTGTGATTTGAATAGCCCTTCTTTAGTGCATTATCATTTTTTGCAGTGTATGGATTGAACCTAGGGTTAATTACATATTTTTGACTTAACTACCATTTCCAATTTCAATATACTCCAACTAGAATGTTCCTAGAATGTTGGTTTCTTTATTATCACACTAAAAGGATAATATATTTTCTTGAGAAAGATGTCCTAAAATCATAGGGGTTTTTGACTGGAAAAAAAAAAGACTGAGTTGAGTTCAAGGCAAATAAATATGTAAAATATTCCTTCAGGACTAGGTCATGCACTTTTCAGATGAAACGCTTACGTGCTACTGCTGTGAATTGAAAATCAGTGCCCTCTGGCCTGCCAGGTTCTGATGGCACCCTGAACACTTTTAATCAGCACTGGCTTCCTGACAGTGATTACTGAGAACTCAACTATTAGGAATTACTCTTTTCATGTTTCCTAATATTTTCTCCACCTCTCTGTTGCAATTATTGCTAGCTCTGTGGGGTATAAAGTTTATAGTCTCAAATTTTTATGTAGTACAGATGAGATGATTTCATCACTTCTTATGTTCTGAGCTTGTGGGAAGTTAGAGACTTCTGACTAAGGCATCTTTCGAAGTGAACTAAGAACTGGGTCACCAAATATGTTTTGTGTATTCTCTTGCATATAGGAACAGTGAAATGAAAATAAACTTCTAGAGGAAACCACTTCATAATGCAAATGCAGTGCTCTCAATTAGCAAATTAATTCTCTTCTTGGTTGAAGCAAACCATAACAAGCTACTCCATTGTCATCGTCAAAATTAGTATCTTTGCTGCTGACTTAATACTTGATAGGTATTCATTAATTCTTAATATGCAATTTTGTTTTCCTTGTAATCTTCTGGAAGAATGGGTTTCCATATGCAATTTTGATTTTCATTATATAGGAGATTTTTGTTCTTAATTACTTCTTCAAAGATATTAATTACTTCTATTGGTAAATTAAACATATTTTCTTTGTCGGGTTTTATTTTCATGTTTGGGATGGTTTTCCTTCTTAATTTTCAGCTTCCTCAAGAACCATGATCTTGATCATACTTACAGGTACTGCTGTTTAACTATGACACTGTTAGTTACATACTCACTTTTTTCTATTATTATTTTCATTTCCGTCATTGTCCTTTGAAGGGGAAATATTTTTTTATAATTTATTTTTTTAAATTAACATATAATGTATTATTTGCCCCAGGGTACATGTCTGTGAATCATCAGGCTTACACATTTCACAGCACTTACCATAGCACATACCCTCCCCAATGTCCATAACCCAGTCCCTCTATCCCTATCCCCCCAGTGACCCTCAGTTTGTTTCCTGAGTTTAGGAGTCTCTTATGGTTTGTCTCTTTCCCGATCCCATCTTGTTTCATTTCCCTCCCCCCATGCCCCCACAACCCCCACAGCCGCCACCCTGCCTCTCAAATTCTCCATTCAGAGAGATCATATGATAATTGTCTTTCTCTGACTGACTTATTTCGCTTAGCATAACACCCTCTAGTTCCATCCGTGTCATTGCAAATGGCAAGATTTTGTTTCTCTTGATGGCTGCATAGTATTCCATTGTATATATATACCACATCTTCTTTATCTATTCATCTGTTGATGGACATCTAGGCTCTTTCCATAGTTTGGCTATTGTGGACAATGCTGCTATAAACATTTGGGTGCACATGCCCCTTCGGATCACTACATTTGTATCTTTAGGGTAAATACCCAGTAGTGTGATTGCAGGGTGTTAGGGTAACTCTCTTTTCAACTTTTTGAGGAACCTCCATACTGTTTTCCAGAGTGGCTGTACCAGCTTGCATTCTCACCAACAGTGTAGGAGGGTTCCCCTTTCTCCGCATCCTCGCCAACATCTGTCGTTGCCTGACTTGCTGATTTTAGCCATTCTGACTGGTGTGAGGTGGTATCTCACTGTGGTTTTGATTTGTATTTCTCTGATGCCGAGTGATGTTGAGCACTTTTTCATGTGTCTGTTGGCCATTTGGATGTCCTCTTTGCAGAAATGTCTGTTCATATCTTCTGCCATTTCTTGATTGGAGTATTTGTTCTTTGGGTGTTGAGTTTGAGAAGTTCTTTATAGATTTTGGATACTAGTGAAGGGGAAATATTTTTTATAAAAGTTATAAATCACAGAATTTTTACTAGAAATAGTAGATGAATGTTTGCAAATGAATACTTGAAATTAGGAAGAGGAGAGAAAGAGAGGAAAGAATAGGGATTAACAGAAAATTAAAGCACACACTCTGACTGAAGGAATGACACGAATACACTGTCCAATGATGAATTTGTGGCTTTGTGTTAACCTAATAAAAGAAACTATTTCTCTCTGGTACTGTTTATGTCTGGTACTGCTTACGTCTGTTTTAATAAAAGCTTTTAAAATAGGAGTTAAGCTTTTAAAACCTGATTCTCTTTACATGTCACATTTCCTAGGGATCTTCTCACTCCATGTAAAGAGTCATTTTCCTTGGTATTAGAAACTGGCTAAGCATTTTTTTGGTACAAAATAAGTAAATGGCCAAAAAGTATTTTTCCAAGGCACCCAGACAAATGGGTTTTATATTATAGTTTGGCTCTTTAAATGAGTGTATGAATGTTCTTAGTGTTAATTACAACAAGTTAAGAAAATAGTTATTGGCTTACCATTTTGGAGAATGAACATAGGTCTATTTCTTTCATTTTTTTTTTCTTCATTAGTTTGACAACTCCTTAGAAAAGTGACTATATAGGGGTGCTTCAGTGGCTCAGTTGTTAAGCGTCTGCCTTCGGCTCGGGTCATGATCCCAGGGTCCTGGGATTGAGCCCCGTGTCGGGCTCCTTGCTCATCAGGAAGCCTGCTTCTTCCTCTCCCACTCCTCCTGCTTGTGTTCCCTCTGTCGTGGTCCCTCTCTCTGTCAAATACATAAATAAAATATCTTTAAAAAAAAGAAAGTGACTATATAATCTTTTATTTATTGACAGATCAGAATTTGCTGTTTATATGCTTAATAGAATGTATGACAGCCTAGTTAATGGGAGTGCAAACTGTGGGATTTTAGTCTTCTAGCATGTTTTATGTGTTAATTAGACAAATATGAAATGGTTGCATATATCAAGAAATATCAGAAGTTTGGCCTCTACATTCTTCAAACTATATGTGATATTTCCCACATAATTGTAAAAGAGCACCTTTCAAGATTTTTATCTTTATTTTTAGTCTCAATAATTCTAGATATAATTAAAATCTGTTATTTTTCTATCACTGAATTCAAATAAAACTTTTAAAACCATTATTAGGCAACTATTTCTTTTGCAGACATTTCTATTCTTATTACTATTCCTTATATACTATTGTATATTTGCACATTTTATTTTAAAGTTGGTGGTGTTGGGCTGGTTGGAAAATCTGATGATCCTTGGCACTCAGTGGTTCTGACTCGAGTTGTTGCTCATTACAATTTCAGCATAAAATATAAGCCTGTACAGTGTTTAATGATGGATTCTATGTATATAAATATATCAGAAAAGATATCACAAAGGTGAACATTGAAATACATATAAAACCCTAGATAAGATTTTTAACTCTTCCCTGGACTAACCATAAGCTGTTATTCATTATACTTGTTCCAGTTTTAATTTATCCTGTTGTTTACGTCTAAGAGAACACACGGGTAGCATCTTACTATACTCCTAACCCCTCGGGAATTCAAAGCACATTAAAATTTCATGACTAAGCAAGTCAATTAAAAAAACACTTATCATTTTATATCCTGTTTACATATCCTATTTAAATTGCTTTGGAATTCCATCTACCTAGTATTTAATTTCTTTTAAAAAATAGGAATCAGCTGGAATATCTGCAGATGAGTTTGTTTTATTTTGTTTGTTTTTACACACTACCTCTAATTCCTTTCCCTTTAAAACTTCTGACGCCAAACATGTGGAGGTTTTTTTCCCCATACCAACCAGTTCTCGTAACTGTCTGGCCATGAGCTGAGTGTCCTACAGTTCATTTCTGATATTAACTATCTGGAGTTAATGCCGATCCCACAGAATTAAGAGCTCAGTCCCACAAGACTGCTCTTGCATCAGATACAAATTGCAAGTCCCAAATTTCTCCTTGTGCTTCTGACCACGTGGCTAGCGATTGGGAGTTCTTGTCACCCTGCCTCAAGTTTGATAATGTGCTCGAACAATGAACAGATCCCAGGAAAATGCTTTATTGATTCTTACTGATTTTATAAAGAATTATAAAGCTATTACTTATGTATCATAAAGGAGACAACTCAGAAACAGCCAGGTGGAAGAGAGGTATAGGGTAAGGTATGTGGAATGGGGAGGGTGTGTCCCTATCCCCTGCCAGACCCTCCATATGTGACCAACCTGGAAACTCTGCAGACCTGGCAGTGTGTTTTCTGGAGGTTGCGTTACGTAGGCATGATGAATTAAATCAGTGGCCATTGGTGCTAATTAAACCTCTCCTCTCTCTCCAAAGGCTGAGAGGTAGGACTGAAAGCCTTTGACCAGGCTGTGGTCTCTCTGGCGACCAGCCCCCATCCTGAAGCTATCTGGGTTGCCCACGAAGGGTTGCCTTATTAGATTAGGTGCTCCGGGGCACCTGGGTGGCTCAGTTGGTTGAGCAACTGCCTTCGGCTCAGGTCATGATCCTTGAGTTCCAGGATCGAGTCCCTCATCGGGCTCCCGGCTCCACAGGGAGTCTACTTCTTCCTCTAACCTTCTCTCCTCTCATGCTCTCTCTCACTTTCTCTGTCTCTCAAATAAATAAATAAATAAATAAAATCTTTAAAAAAATAGATTAGGTACTCCTGTCACTCAGGAAATTACATAGGATTTAAGAGCTATGTGTCAGGAACTAGGAACAAAGACCAAGTATCTATTTCTCATTGTACCACATCTTCTATGATCAAAAAGATGCCCTGAGAAAGGTTGCTGCTTCTCCAGAGACATCCAGAATGCACAGAACTCTCCTTTTTATTTAGTCACAGAAGTGATAACCAAATAACCGGTCTTTTTTTTTTTTCTCTAGCTAAGTCCTCTTCTTGCTTTTCAGTTCCACATTTACAGCAGGGAAGAAGAAAGCCTCTCCCTGCCCCCTTTTTATTTTTTTGTATCTCTCTTAGGCTTTAACACATTGCTATGTCTAGAACATACTCCCAAAATGTTTTGAATGGACTCTGTTTAAAATTAGCACCAGAGTAGCTTCTTGAAGTTTTGATACTTTTTACATATTAATGGACATTAAAAACAACTACCACAACAATGAAGACTTGCCAAAATTGAATTCCACTTGTGTGCAATTGTGCCAAAATCTATGCTATGCATTCTCTCTAATTCTTACAATAATTCAATGTATGTCTTCCTTTCCTCACTTAATACACGAAGCTCAGATAGCTTAACTGACTTTCCCGGAGTGACACAGTTGAGATTCAAATATAGGACTGTTTGTAATATACAGCTCCTCATGCCAGAAACTTTTTGAAATGTTCTCTATATATATGAACTGAATTTTTACGAAATGAAATAGACTAGGGAAAAGTTACAGTGTTATTTTTACTGCCCTGTTTTCTAGTGCCTTAAAAACTTCAGTGTGTCCCTATCCCCACTCCCATGGATGTTCCCTTTATATTTCTACACGAGGTTTATTTTATCCATTATAATATTCATTATGATGAAGAAAATGAAATTAGGTCTGTGTCAAGGTTTTTACATCGGAAAGCTTACATTCATTTAGTATTTTGCCTTAAAATTCAAGAAGAAAAGGACATTTTCCTCACTGTACAGCTTTGTGTGTGAATATAAAGTAATTAAAAAATAGAAGGGACTATCTGTAGGGTACAGTTTTATTCCTGGAGTTTTACCTCTTATTTAGAGCAATCAGTATCTTGTCAGTATTCTTGTGTGTGTGGGGCGGAGAGGCATGTAAAAACAGCAACACTGTAAGCTTTGAATTTTGTAATAAAAATCATCAAGTAACAATTTTTTAATTCCCATTTTCTATCCTCTATCCAGGTGAAAATATTTACCCTTAATATCACTTGTTGTTCAGTACTGTCAGAATTTTACCATTTTTTACCAAATTTATATTCTGTTGATTCAAGTTGATAGCTTTTTGGATAAGAGGCAGAGGCAAGCTTAACTAATAAATGTGAGAGAATGATATTGACAAAATTTTAGACTCTGCATTCTGGTTTGTATATATTCTGCATACAAATGGAAAAAATCATATAGTCTGACAAATTGTAATGTTTCATACAAAATTCTTTTCTGAGCTATCTACTTTGCACAGATCTGATGGGAATTAAATAGCTCTTTCTCCTCGACGGAAAAATCGATATTCAGAACTCCTCTGATATCAAATTGGGGTCCCAGTTTAACCCATGATTAATTGAACATGTCCTATATTTCTTATTTTTTATTGTCCTTTTAAAAATGCCATACAAAAATCATAAATCCATTATTTCATCATATAGTAATATGATAAATTGGGATGGCATCACTTTAACAAAAATGCAGGATTTTTGTCAAGGTAAGATTAAAAATGTTTCATTATTCAATTTACTCAGCCATATTTTCTACAGGAATTCAATACCTGCAGCTTTCCAGTTCCTCTGTGGAATACTTCATCATCTGGCATATGATCTCAGAACATCTCTCAGGTGAGCGTGAAGTTAAAGGAAAAGAAAGGGATTATAGCATAACATTGTTCCCCAAAATTTACTTCTTTGTTGTGGACGAAGATTATGATCCCTATCCATTTCTTTTTTATTTTTTTAAGAATTTTTTTATTTGAGAGAGCTTTGGGGTTTGTGAGTGGGGGAGGGGGAGCAGGGGCAAGGAGAGGGGGAGAAAATCTGCAGCAGACTCTGCACTGATCATGGAGCCCGATGCGAGTCTTGATCTCAGGACCCTGAGATCATGACCTGAGCGGAAACCAAGAGTTGGATACGAAACTGACTGCGACTGCGCCAACCACATGCCCCAGTTCCTATCCATTTCTATGCAAATTGCTGTGTGTAATGCTGAAATTGAGATGCCTTCCCCACAGAAACTGGGCTTTGGCCAAGGGAGTGTGACCAGAAGTTGGATATGTCACATCCAAGCATAAATCTTCAACAGCTGTTGTGTCTGTTTCTCCCAGTTGTCTTGTTATTTTCCCCCCTTCCCTGAGAATTATATGTCCCAGGTAGATGTCGTGTGACCTTCACCCTGGGTCCTTGAATAAAGGACCTGAGAAGCAGAAACCTACAGCAGCCAATGTAAAACAGCAGGGAGCAATAAATCTTTGTTGCTATAACAACATCCTTGAGTACATTTCCCCATAAGTAAGTGTTGGGTTGGTATAGGTTTCTATTAGTATAGAATTCTGAACCTTTTGAGATTTAGGAGTTGTTTATCACCATAGCACAGCTGACTAATGAAAAGTAGTGGTGTGTACTTTCCACTCCAGGAAATTACCAACAGCATGGGTTTATTTCAATAATAAAGACAAGAAAATGGAAAGCTCCTTTTAGGGTTTAGAGCAGAGCAATGGGATTAATCTCACCTTAGAACTGCTCTGGTTTAAACATGGATTCAAGGGTGATAGCTACTACTTCCAATTCATGAATTTATAGAAATAATGGCCTATTATTTGGAACTTTATTACCTTGTGATATAAACAATGAAGTTATTTTTCAACAATAATTGTTTTTTGCTCCCAAAGGGAAACATTTCCAAGTCTAATTCTATTCCCATCAAATCTAAGAAATTATCAAAGACTCTTGTTGAACTGAAATGGAATTTTGCTGTATCGAATACTTAAAAAATACATAGAACTTTGACTGTGGTTGTAAATCTTTTTCTGTGCTTCATTTTACTACTATTCCTTTTGTGTAAACTTGATTTGAATGTAACAATTATCTGGTTTAGTGCACCAAATATAAGTTAACAAATTGAACAGTTAAGGAGGTTAGAACAGTTATGCAATATGAATATTGTGCGATCATTGGGGTTCCCACTTTTTTATCTTTGTAATAGCTATAAAAATAACATTTACGTATTTAAACACAAACTCTACCAATAATGGAATATGAACAGTAAAAATTTACCCCTATTTCACCCTATATTCTTACTTTTTAGAGGTAATAACTGTTTCTTTTTTAAAAAAGAAAAAAATTCTATTTTTAGTTCAACTTGTTACTCCCTCTGCTTGTGATTCTAAATGTCATTTTTGAACCTTGACTTCTTGATTTGTCAACTTTTGAGTTTATCAATTCACTTGTGATACGGTAAACTAGCAATTTAGAGCACTCACACCAATGTTTGTCAAACTTTGACATGCATACAGATCACTTGGTGATCTAATTAAAATACATATTATAATTTAGAACATGCAACATTTTAATCATACTTATTATTTGGTCTGTTTGAAGTGGACTGCTCTCTAAACATGCCAAAAAGTGATCATGTTTTAAAACATTTTTCTTGGGGAAAAAAAACATTTTTCTTGGATATTCCTTCAAGTCCTCTTTAAAGTTTTTTAGCTGCAAATATGTATCTATATATCTATTATGTATCTGCTTTCAAAATCAAATCTGATATTTCGGATGTAGAGTTCTAGATTCAAAATCTTTCAGAATTTTTTTTTTCCTTCCAGAATTTTTAAGACATTCCTACATTTTCTAGGTTCCAGTAATGCTGATATAAAATGCAAATGCAAATCTTATTTTTTATCCTTAGGAGGGCAAACTCATTTTTCTTTTTAGGTGATTGTATGCATTTTAATTCATACTTGGCATTCTGAGTTTTCTTAGGATGAATCTAGGATTGGGTTGTTTCAAATTCATTATGCTGTACATGTAACGTTCCCTTAAACTCTGAAGGCTTGAGTCTGGATTTAATTTACTAAAATTGCTTCTTATACTTTCTTTTTTCTTCTGCTCTGCCATCCTTTACTATAGAATTGAACATTTGAGTAATCTCTGATCCCAATTCTACTGACTTCTGTATCTCTTACAGAAGTTGTTTGCTGTGTGTACGTCTCCTAATTTTTTTTATTAACTTATGGATATAATGTGTATTAAGAATAGGGAAATGATATTTAGGCCTGGAAATGGGTAGGTGTCTTCTGCTGTGTCCTTAGTATAAGGTGTTGAGTCTATGTAGTCAGGAGGTGAGCTGAGTTTGGAATTTTTGTCGCTATATTTATTCTCAGTGCAAGACCAGGTTCATATTGCTCTATTGTTTCATCATGTTTATGTTTTTTTTTTAAGAATTTATTTATTTATTTGACAGAGAGAAAGAGATCACCAGTAGGCAGAGAGAGAGGGGGAAGCAGGCTCCCCAGTGAGCAGAGAGCCCAATGTGGGGCTCGATCCCAGGATCCTGAGATCATGACCTGAGCCCAAGGCAGATGCTTAACCATCTGAGCCATCCAGGCGCCCTGAGTTGTTCTTGGTATTTTCTTGTACCCTCAGGTTCCATTCTTTCTTGTGCCACAATGTGAGTATCTCCACATTTTTTCCTCTCCTCCAGAAATGTTGTTGCATGCCTGGCTGTTTTCCAGCTTGCTGGTCGTGTGTCTTGTCCTGATCCAGCTTTAGTCCTAAGTGGGCTGCGTGTCCCTGGCTCTCAGGGGTGGAGCTTCCTCCGTGATCCTGCTCCTGGTCCCCTGTGCCAGCCGGCCTCTGCCTTGTATATTTTGCAGGTTTTGTGCTGGAACAGTTGTTCTGCGTTTCCTTATATGTGTGGGATTGATGTGGGATTCTACTAGTATGGAATTCTGGATCCAAGAATGTATGTTCCCTCCTGTCAGGAATAGGATTTTCTCTTTTCCTTTTGCAGCCATAATGAAAAGTCCTCAGGCTTGTAGGACCTCCTTTTATGTTTAAAGTGTTTCAGAATTTTGTTTCATGGAGACTTTTAGGCTTGGGGCTTTGGCTTTTCTCACCACGACCATCTCTTGATTCCTCTAGACCTACCTACCAAGGAAGGCTCTCCTCAGCCTCCCACTTTGCCCCCAGTCTTGTTCACAAGCACCTAATGGAGGTTATTGGAAGAGAGTAGGAACAAAATCGCCTGTGCTTATAGCTTCCCGGAGTTCAGTTCTCTCCTCGCCCACACTCAGGCTTTAGCCATGGTGATGGGTAATTTTATCTGTCAGCTTGGCAGGGCCACAGTGCCCACATATGTGGTCAAGTGTTTCTCTGGATGTTTCTGTGAGAGTGTTTTGGGTAAGATTCACATTTAAATAGGTGCACTTTATGTAAGACCGATTGTCTTTCATTGTATGGCTTGGCCTCATCCCATCAGTTGAAGGCCCAAATAAAACAAAAGTCCGATCTCTTCTGAGCAGGAAGAGTTCTGCTATTGGAGGCCTTTGTAGTGACCTGCAATATCGGTTGTTCCCTGGGTTTCCATCTGGCTGGTTTATCCTACAGATTCTAGACTTGCCAGCCTCCATAAATATGTGAGCCAACTCCTTAAATTTTCTCTTTCTCTTTCTCACTTGTCGATTACTTTTGATTCTCTGGAGAATGCTTACTCATAGAACAATTAAAATAAATTTACCTGGATTCTTCTAATCTTACAGCCTGCTTGTATGATACCTGAATTTCTTCCTCCCTTGTTCTGCCACAGGTGAGCAAAAGCTTACATCCCATCTCTCTGAGGAAGGATTTGTCTTCCTTTGAATTTTAGGCTATTTGATTACCTTGCAAACTCATCTTTCTGACAGGTTAGAGAAAAATTAGAATTTTAAAAAAGTTATTCAGCACTTTTTTTTGTCATATGTATGTATGTTTGCATGTATGTATTTTTGGTTTTGGGGAACACAATATTCTTTCCAGCTGTCTAAATCCTAGACAGAAGACTCTCAGTGATAATCTTCTGTAATCTCTCTTAGCCTAAAAGTAGGTTTTTTTTTTTAAGATTTATTTTTTTTAAATTTTATTTATTTATTTGTCAGAGAAAGCGAGCACAAGAAGAGGGAGCACTAGGCTCCCTCCTGAGCAAGGAGCCTGACACGGGGCTTAATCCTAGGACCCTGGGGCCATGACCTGAGCCATAGGCAGACACTAACCAATTGAGCCACCCAGGTGTCCCTAAAGATTTATTTATTTGAGAAAGAGAGAAAGAGCATGCGTGTGTGGCCCAACAAGCTGAGGGAAGGGCAGGGGGAGAGGCAGAGAGAGAATCCTGAAGCCGACTCCCCACTGAACACAGAGCCCAAGGCAAGGCTGGATCCCACCACTCTGAGATCATGACCTGAGCTGAAATAACTGAGCTACCCAGGCACCCAAACTAGTTTTTTTTTTTTTTTTTAAAGTATTATTGTCTTTTCCTTACAACATTGATATTTGGCCTCTGATTCTGGCTTTTAAACTTGAAAACTGATTGTTTCTTTTTCATTTTGTTACTTTTATTAGTGTGGTTATCCCTGTTTGCTTGTGTTTATGGATAAAGACTTACGCTAATTAGCACGGTTCATACATCTACCTATCCTCAAGACTTCAACCTCAGTAGCATTGCTGGATATGGATTTTCTTCAAGTGTGTAGATTTAGTCAGCCAGAAGTCTACCTTTTGGTTGCAAATTGAGGAACATCCAGGGACTCCTTGATCTGTGACAGGCCCAGTGTAATCATTATCTGCACTGGTGGTAAATACATGACCGTGGTCTATTTCTAGGTGAAGCCGCTTTCATTCCCACTGAGTTCCCACGGTGTACCCCGGAGACAGAGGGTCGCCGTAGGCTTTCATAGGCTTCTTTCCCCATTCCTAACACTTGTGTCGAGATTGGCCTCTAGGAAAATCTGTGTCTTCACAGAAGAAGTACTTTTTAGGGCTGTAGCTGGGAGCAGATCCTGATAGTTTATCAATAATCTTGCACTTAAGGGTGCTTCCCCATACTTCATTTCTATTTTCACTATCTGCTGACTCCATGCTTGAAATCTGTTCAGGTCTTCACCAGGTTAAACAACCCCCATCTCCGTGTTAGTCTTTTTCTGTTGATGCTTTGGTTTGTAATCTCCTCTGATCTGATTTGTCTGCCATTCACACTGTCATGTGCGTCTGTCTCCCAGAAGACTTTTCCTTCATCAGTGGCATATTTTGCGTTTTGGGTGTGTATTTTATCATTTATAGTATACTTCTACTGCCATTTCACTGTGACTTTTAAGTCAATAAGGGAAATGCTTATAATAATGCATCATCTTGAACCGAAAGTTTCTTTATAGATTTTTTAGACAAAGGAGCGATAACAGTATTTTTGGTGAATGTGATTCAGTACTGCTTAAATAATAATTTGACCATCTATCCTACTCTCCACTTATTGGTTTTTCATTCAATAAATATTGAGGGATTTTTTTTATAAGGTATTGCTTTAGGTACTGTACATCTAGTAAAGAACCAGATAGACAGAAGTTAGCTAATGCTCTATTAGGACAGTCATGAATTATTTATGATTTAATTGTAGTTTGATAGATTCTACAAGAGGAAGGTGGTCTGGAATGACAGTATTTAATAGGAAACCTAATCTAATCTGGAGGTGAAGGGTGATTTCTTCCATAAATTAAATTCTGATTTCCACTCTAAAGAATGGTTAGAGATTTCCAAGGAAGAAGAAGGTCAGGAAAAAGTATTCTGTGCTGAAGAAACAGCATTAATGTAGTCTTTCTTATCCTTCAGATTGAGGAAAATCTGAATTTCTCTCGGCAAAACCAAGCCCATGATTTCATTTTTTTTTCTTATTATGTTTCACTGTGTCCGCAGTAAATTAAAGTCATGTTATTAAGAGATGTGGTTCTAATACCAGTTCTGTTACTGAGAAAGCTCTTTTTGGGAAGTTATTTCATTTTTTGAAGATCTTATGCCCTGTTGAAATGGTTTAAATTGTAATTGCTACAGTAATTTTGGAGAGCAGATAAGTAAGATAATGTTAATAATCAACAGATGTAGAAATGTTCATATGTTTGTCTTAAACACTCCACATTGTTTGTCTTAAACACTCCATATTTCACTCCATAGAAATAATGTAAATGAATATAAAGCTATATGTGCCAAATGTTCATCAAGGTATTATATGTACAGCAAAAAACAAAACAAAACAAAACAAAAAAACCCCACAGAAATGAACCTGATTTTAATAACATAAAAGTAAATGATATTACATCAACTTAATAGAAAATTATTCAGCTATTAAAATGAATAACCATGAAAACCATATAGAAGCACAGAAATCTATATCCTAATAAGTTAAAGTGACAGATTATAAATTTTTACAGAATTGGGATAACAGCTCTATATTTTGTATTGTGTTGAAATTTGCAAATGTGAGAATAGTTCTGTTCATGTTGTGCCTTACGGTGATTTTCTTTTTCTCAAAAGATTCTTTTATGTTACATAATAATTTAGAAGGAAAAATGAGTGTAGCTATAAAACAAATTCTGCTCATTTTGCCTTGGCCTAATAAAACAAAATGTGTCAAGATCTCTGAACTGGACATCACAACCTTTAGGTATTCGTAGATGACGTAATTCTCATGCTCCAGATACAGAAGATTATGCCAAGTGACGTGACATGACCAAATCTCTCTGTGCATGTGTACAATTGGGTCATCTGAAAAATCATTCCTTTGCACTTTGAGTCTATGATCTTAGATTTCTACCAACATAAAAATGGCCCTGGGAAAGGTAGCTCCTTAAGGCATTATTAACTAGCATTTTGCTGATCCCAGTCGGCTGAATGCGTAAGTCTGTGTCAAAAAGAGATGAGGGGCACCTGAGTGGCTCAGTGGTTTAGGGCCTCTGCCTTCGGCTCCGGTCATGGTCTCGGGGTCCTGGGATCGAGCCCCGCATCGGGCTCTCTGCTCATTGGGGAGCCTGCTTCTCCCTCTCTCTGCCTACTTGTGATCTCTCTCTCTCTCTCTCTCTCTCTGTCAAATAAATAAATAAAATCTTTAAAAAAAAAAAAAGAGGTGAGAGACTCCCAAGGTGGATATGAGGTGGAGAGCAGAGAGCAGGAGCTACACTGAATGGTATTCTCACAATGACCAGTTCTGCCTTAGGATCCGTCTCCCTGATGAATACTCATCAGTACCTTTCTGTCAATTTGTTATATATCAGTTGTCTTCCTTTTCTTCTTCTTCTTTTTTTTTTTTTTTTTAAGATTTTATTTATTTTTCAGACACAAAGAGCATGAGCATGAGCCGGGGGAGCAACAGGCAGAGGGAGAAGCAGGCACTCTGCTGAGTAAGGAGCCCAATGTGGGACTTGATCCCAGGACCCCGGGATCATGACTTGAGCCACCCAGGAGTCCCAGTCGTCTTTCTTTTCAATAAATCACCACCAAGGGTCCAGCAGAGCCTTATATTCAAGAAATTTAAATGGGGATTTAGAATCAGAGAAAATATCTATTAATAGAAAATCAAAATCCTATTAAAAAAATACAACTATAGGGGCGCCTGGGTGGCTCAGTGGGTTAAGCCTCTGCCTTCAGCTCAGGTCATGATCTCAGGGTCCTGGGATCGAGCCCCGCATCAGGCTCTCTGCTCGGCGGGGACCCTGCTTTCTCCTCTCTCTGACTGCCTCTCTGCCATCTTGTGATCGCTCTGTCAAATAAATAAATCAAATCTTTAAAAAAATACAACTATATTAACAATGTGCATCAGCAAAGATGTCACAGTTGGGCCTTAAATTTGACTCTAAGTTTTCAGGAAAGCAAACAAATAAATGGAGACATGGTTTACTACAGATTTCTGATCATGAAAACAGCAAAAAAGAAGCAGGCTCATTTGACCAGAATCGAAGCACATTATCCAACTGAACAGCAAAAGATTTCTTATTTGTGGGAGAGGAAACCCATTTTAAATTTTATCTCAGATGTGTCTTTTCCTAGAGAGTAGATGACCAATGATGCACTGCCCCAAAGTTCCATAAATTGGGAGATTTTCCCTCACCATCTCGCACGCCCCTCTGAATGAGGATAGTCTAGCAGCTGCCTGTTTTTCACTTGCGTTTATATACAAGGCTGACCTGCATCTGAACCAAGCTCAGGCTTTTTGTCCTTGGTCCTCTGGTTGTAAAAGATCCCTCATAACGGCTATAGGTATGAACCGAGGGAAGTTTCTTGTGCAGCAGTGTTGATATGGAAATGTGGGCTACACGCTCATGCATTTTGCTTGTGACCTCTGGTTCTGCTGGGCTCCACCCATCTTTCTATTGTTAAAAAAATATTTATTTGACAGAGAGAACAAGCAGTGGGGAAGGGCAGAGGGAGAGAGAGAGAAGGAGACTCCCCGCTGAGCAGGAAGCCTAATGTAGGGCTCCATCCCGGGACCCGGAGATCATGACCTGAGCCAAAGGCAGGCGCTTAACCTGAGTGAGCCAGGCACCCCCGCTCTACCCATCTTAACACAATCAGTGTGTTATGATTTTTGCTGGCCCGCTTTTTCGTATGACTTGATGGGTCTGAAAATACCACAGTTATGTGGTAAATATAGCAGCAAGATCACTTAGTTCCCCAAGGGCAAGCTCCCTGTCTTAGTGGCATGCCAAGAACTGTTTTTCAGAAGCCCCAGAGAGCATCACCTTGCTTAAGACCTTTCAAAGTTTGCATTGTGATGTCACTGGAGCTTTCCATAACTTCCATGTGTCACCTTTTCCCACCATCAGAACCTTGATACCATAGGTTCTGCCAGTTGATTGGCCCACGTAACTGAGTTGCTTGCATGGCGGTGTGGGTACTCAGCAGTGCCTTTTCTGCGCTGGGTGCCCTAGAGAGCTGCTGCTTTCACAAAGAGAGCTCTCAGTTTGGCAGGAGACAATTGCCTTGGTTGATGGTTTAACTTTCTTTGGACTTCAGCTACTCCAAATATTAAGTCTTGACCCTGACCTTCAACTCCCTTTGCCCTCTGCAAGAGATTAGTGGCTGCCAGCTGGCCAGGAGGCCCTCTGACTTTCACTTAACTATCCATTGGTAACCAACCCCTCTTAGCTTTTCTTCGTCTTTCCTCAGGATATCCAACCAATGGTGTTGTCTTATTTATTGTTACTTTGCCTCTCTTACTTCTCAGATGCCTTACACAGTGCACCAGCAAATGTGTTTTCCCCCACTGGCATGACATTCCCCCTGACATCTGGAGAGTTTTAAGCATTGGACCTGCCGCTTGTGCCAGAGATTGTAGTGCCCCATCTGCCACTAGCAGTGGAGATGCTGATTGCCAGTGCGTAGCAAGGGATGCATTTCTACAGCTCCAACTTAGGCCTTTCTGTCTTACCCTTTCCCAGGGCCACCTGTTGCAAGTGTGTTCCCTGGGAAGCACTCTGAGATGCAGTTTTAATGTACTCTTCCCAAGATTGGCTTGGCTTTCCCGTGTCATTCTTAAATTTCCATCTTTCTGATTAGAAGCTCACAAGTTCTTTTTTTTTTTTTTTAATTTTTTCTTTTAAAGCTTTTATTTATTTATTTATTTGACACAGAGAGAGACCACAAGTAGGCAGAGAGGCAGACAGAGAGAGAGAGGGGGGTAAGCAGGCTCCCCACTGAGCAGAGAGCCCAATGCGGGGCTTGATCCCAGGACCTTGAGATCACGACCTGAGCCCAAGGCAGAGGCTTTAACCCACTGAGCCACCCAGGTGCCCCAGAAGCTCACAAGTTCTATGGAGAGTGCACCGACCACAGGAACTTCCAGACCACTGCGCTGAAACCCCAGGAAAATTTTTAAAGCTTTAGAATGAAAACTAATGTGTTAATTAATTAATTAGAACACACACACACACATTTTGTCACTACATTGTTGACACCTGTATACTTTCCCATATACAGCATGCCAGAAATATTTACCTGCATGTGACTGAATACAGGCTTCCAATGCAAGTATTTCAGAAAGCTGTTAAAATTTGTAGAAACACTTCTATCATTATACCCATGGGGCCCTATTATAGATTCTATCCAGATACAGGCAGTGTGGTCAAGTGTTGAGTCGTGTTGATAGTTTAGAAAGCTGCGTTCCTTAGGGAAACGACTGAAAGCTAGAGTTGGTGTCTTGCGTCCTTCATTATATAGTAGAGAAAATAATTTATTTTCTTACTCATTTCCCAAGGGTAATGTAAGCATTAATTATGATAATATCCATAAAATATTTGTATCTTTTTAACGATAAATAGAAAATATTATTGGTGAGAATTTTATTTTTATTAATACTATTCTCTAAGCTAATAGTGATTTAAGACTTTTTCAGTACAAATAAAAAACTGTATCCTTGACAGACCATATTAGTTCTTTTACTGATTAACCCCACTTGTTGGTTTAGAAATTCACCTCTTTAAATTATTACAAGGTTAAAATATAGTATAATGTTAGAAACCAAAACCTTCTCAAAATTGCAAAAGGATTTTTGTAATAAATCAGCTAAACAAGAGGTTATTTTATCAAAAATTGAAAAAAATGTGGTCTATAGATATTTTCTGTAGTGTCGAGACTGGTGAAATTAGAGCAATTCCAGAATGAATGCTGAAAATATAAAAATGGTTAAGCTGGAACAGAAATACTGGTGTCAGTCAAGATAAAAATTTGATTGAGGAAAGTTTACCTTGGGTAATTCTGGACCCTTTTTATGATGTCATTTTTTTCACTGGTAGCTCAGGGGTATGCTTTCTATAATATCCTTAGAATTTTTTTTAACTTAATTTAACTATTTTTTATTATTATTATTATTTTTTGTGAGAGAGCATAAGCAGGGTGAGGGGCAGAGGGAGAGGGAGAAAGAATTCTTTTTTTTTTTTTTTAAAGATTTTTTTTATTTGACAGAGAGAAACACAGCAAGAGAGGGAACACAAGCAGAGCGAATGGGAGACGAAGAAGCAGGCTTCCTGCCGAGCAGGGAGCCGGATGCGAGGTTCGATTCCAGGACCCTAGGACCATGATTTGAGCCAAAGGCAGATGCTTAAGGGCTGAGCCACCCAGTTGCCCCAGGGAGAAAGAATTCTAAGGAATCTCCACACCCATTGTAGAGCCCGACATGGGGCTTGAGATCATGACCTGAGCCAAAATAAAGAGTTGGATGCTCAACTGACTGAACCACCCAGGTGCTCCCCACTTTTTTCGCTATGTGACAATTATTTTTATCTTTTCCCCTCTGAGACTGTTTGGAGTGTAGCAAGGTACAGAGTCAATCCAGAGAAGGGAATGGAATATCAGATGTCAGAGAACAGGCAGATATTTTGCTAGGTTATTTGGACTTGATCTTTCCTTCCATCACGATCTTTGAAGGGTCTGAAGTTTTACTCTACATGCCAGCTAACAAATAGCCTGCTCCAGTTTCATAGATGATAGCAGAAAACACAAGACCACCTAGGTCAGAGACAGTTAAATAGTGAGGAGGGGAGAGAGTGGAGGGAAAAGATTCCATGCAGACAGAACGTTCTGTGCAAAAGCCTGAAAGCACCAGGGAATCTTGGAATGTTCAGCTTCTACAGTCATAAATTTTGACAACCTTGCTAGAAACTCTTCCCTGTTGGAAGCAAGACTGGAAAAAGGTGGTTCTTGGCAAAAGAGCAGTGCTGAACACTTGATGATATAATGCAGTTTGATCCATGTCCTGCCTTGGTATAGAGTTTTGGCTGACAAGCCGTGGGAATTTTCCTTGCCCTGTCTGAGTGTGTGTTATGGTCTGGTGATGGCAGCTCAGACGTTAGTGTATTTGAAAGTGGACTGGAGATTAGGATGCCTGGATGGCTCAGCTGGTTAAGCACCAACTCTTGATCTCAGATCAGGTGTTGATCTTAGGGTCATGAGTTCAAGCCCCACATCAGGCTCCACATTGATCAGGGATCTTATTAAAAAAATAAATACAGTGTACTAAAGATCTTTAGTAGCTATCCTATTACACAGAAAACACTGGAAAGCAAAAAATAGTAATGGTAACCCCCTTAAGTCAACTTCTTTTTTTTCTTCTTTTCCAGAAATCTCTGCATTGGTAGTAGATAAAACTTGTAATGTTAATAACAAAGTCATAATAATTCTACATGTGGGTGTTTTTTAGCATCCTATACTCAACCCACAGCTGTGTGTGCCTTAATTTTCCTGGGAGACATAATCTATATCCATGGCCCAATGTACACCCTCCTATACATTCGTGACTCCCGACTTCTTGGAACGACACTCTTCACTGCTTTCTCAACTCATTCATGTGGTTACACCATAGCCACTAGCATTCTAAATATCCAGACTGCATTAATTTATCCATCAGAGAACATTCTTCTCGATATTTCTTACTTATCTGTTTAACATATGTTACTGTTCTCAGCCTGTGACCTGGTATCCTCCCATCTCTCTGTATCTCACCTCCTAAGTATTTTCTTGAATCCATCCTCCCTATGTCACCTGTGCTTCCCTGGCAGGCTCCCATTTTCTCACCTATGTCACTCTGGAGAGAAATTTAAAAATGAAAGAAAGAAAGGAATGAATGAACCCAAAGAGGGAGGTCTAGTTGGCAGAGAATGGGAAAGTGTGGTAGCTGCAGGGGTAAGAACAGAGAAGAGGCAGGACTGGTGGTGCTCTGAGGCTTTGGCTTGGTGTCTCCAAAAGGCTTTAACCAGCTGCAGTGCCAACAGCACTGAGTGAAAAAGTCCCATTCTAGCCTGCTGTTAGGATATAGACTGTGACCGTGTCTCCGTTCTCAGAGATAAGAAGGATATTATGTTGGAGTGCAACATCTAAAGAGAGTTTCCACCCCACGGTCTTAGCTTCTCAGTGGGGAGGTCAGGGAACTTAAACCGGAAGTTGGGGATGGAATAGGAAGATGGAGCCCCAAGGGTGATTTTTTTTTTTGTAGCATATACAAGGACAAAGGATGTGTTAGGTCACTGAACAAGGTGGATACAGAGGGACACAGGGACATGTGAGTCAAGGTGACAATCATAGCTACAACCATGTGAGGACAAATACATTTTTTAAAAAATATTTATTTGAGAGAGAGAGCCCAAAAAAGAGAGAGAGAGTGATGGGTAGGTGGGGAGGGGCAGAGGGAGAGGGAGAAGCAGAGGGGAGCCCTGTGTGGGGCTCAATTCCAGGACCCTTGTATCATGACCTGAGCTGAAGGCAGACGCTTAACTGACTGAGCCACCCAGGAACCCCAACAAATGCCTTCTTTTTTTCTTAATTTATTTTTTTAAATTTAATTCAATTAACATATAATTATTATTTGTTTCAGGGGTAGAGGTCTGTGATTCATCAGTCTTACATAATACCGAGTGCTTATTACAACACATACCCTCCCCAATGTCCATCACCCAGTTATCCCACCCCTTCACCTTCCTCCCCTCTAGCAACCTCAATTTGTTTCCTACAATTAAGAGTCTCTTATGGTTTTTCTCCCTCTCTGGGTTTGTCTTGTTTCATTTTTTCTTCTCTCTCCCTAAGATCTTCTGCCTTATTTCTTAAATTCCACATATCAATGAGATCATATGATAATTGTCTTTCTCTGATTGACTTATTTTCTCTGATTGGCTTAACATAGTGTGACCTTGTCAATGAGTCACTTCCTATGGCCCAATACAAAATAGCCCCCCCCCCTCACTCTTTCGGTGCTTTTTTCCACCGCATTTACCACTGCTTGAAGTTCTACTCCTAGGAGGGAATGCTACTTTATTGTCAGACTCCACCACACGTAAGCTGCATAAGGGCTGTGAGTTCTTGTTCACAGCTATTTCCACAGGACCTGGACAAGCGACTGGTACACGGTAATAACTCACTAAATGTGTGGAGTGCATTAGCTAATCCACATCTTAAAGACTCCATATTCTTTAAAGAAATACGTTCTTAAGCAAGATGTCAGTAATGTACTCAACACGTTTGGTAAGTGATTACTGTTCACCAGTTGCTTGTCCAGGTGTTGTGGGAATTTGATCAGAGATCTGAATAAAATAGGGAAACAAGCCCTGCAGTGATCTAGGGGATGTAGGTTCCACAGAGAGCCATTAGCAAGTTCAGAAGACTCTATATCCTGGTTCTGTTGGTCAGGTCAGGATGCTGTTTGAGAGAGCGGAAGACATGGCAGCTGTGAGATACCTGTGATTTCTCTGCCTTTCCAAGAGAAGAAATAATGCAACAAGGCTAGTGCGTGGAGCAACTACTATTGCTGTGTTTGATTGTTCTGTCCCCAGTTCCATGCATATTTTCGTGGTCTTACTCCGTATGCGGTGCCAAACATGCACTTCCTTACCAATAAGGCTGGAGAGACATCTGTGAGAAGACTTCCTGAGGCCTCCATGGTCTCCCTTCACTCAGTGAGCACCCCTGCCCCACCAGTATTCTCCCCACACGGGGTGATGATCCGATGACTTACATGGCTTCTCCACCCTCCCGCACTCCCAGTACCAACACAGTGACCTCCTTGAGGGTAGGGGTGTTCCCTACTAACAGTGAATATTGCCTTCATTTTGATTGTAGGTGCACTCATGATAGGACAGGGATGCCAGTGTCTGACATAAAAAAATAACATATTTTTCATGTGTGCATTCCAGTTACAGATATTAGAAAACATCTTTATGCTCATCACTATCTTGAATTTATGATAGTTACTAGACCCAACTCCATAAATATCTAATGCATTAAAAATAAATAACTTATTCTATTACAGATTTTTGTATTTTAATAAGTATTTTTCAAAAGTAATTGATTTCCTTTGTTTTCCCATGGACTGTACCTTGTGCATCTAGAAAACTTATTCTGAAATAGGGTCCATAGGTTTTATTGTACCACCAAAGGTGTCTAGGGCACAAAACATTTTAAGCATTTATGTTTTAAGCTCAATTCACATATGTGAGATGATCTGAGTAAATCAGAGACAATCTTTTCTCACTCACTCACTCTCTCTAGGCGATCTCATCCATTCTCCTGGTGTGTTGTTAACTACCAACACATCTTGATGACTCTGTTGCAAGGTGAAGCCAGTTCTTAGAGCGAGAACTTAAGGATTTTGTTGCTTATTTGCCGTCTTCACCTGATATCTCTGACTCGTCTCAAGTTTAGCATAACCAAGATGGAACCCCTTACCTTTCCCTCCCAAATCTGGTGCTGCCTAGTCTGACCCACTGAGGAACATGTAGCTTGTGGTTCAATCTGAAGATAAGTAATTGGCTTTGGTTCCCCTTTTCTGTTACTCAAACATCCAATCCATAAGAAGGTCCTGTCAGTTCTACCTTCAACTTTAATGTGCCCACTTCTCTCCAGCTCTGCTCTTCCCACCCTAGTCCAAGCCACCAGCATGCTTTTGGTCTAGATAATTGCCATAGCTTCCACAGCAGTCACCCTAGTTCTACTTAAGCTCTTCCTGTCTGTTTTTCACAAATTAAGCCGAGTTAAAACACGTACTGGATCATGTCCTTCCCTTCTGAAACCCTACAGTGACTTCTCATTGCATTTAGAATAAAATCTAAAACCCTTTGGTAGACCTGAATTATTCATTTCCTGCCTACTCACCTCCCTTTGTGGCATTCTTTTTCTCAACACTATATTCCGTTCATACGGGATTTTTTTCAGTTATTCTAAGTCTGAGTGCTGGATATCTTTCTTATCTTTGTTTCATTTGTTCCTCTGTTCTTTATCCAGCCTGCCCTCTGCCCCAGGAGGCTGCCCTTTATGAACTACATCAGTGGTTTCCTTGCCTTGGGGATCCCTGCGTTGACTAGTAGGGTGCCTTAGCAGGAGGTCTGAGGAAGAAGTTATTTCTTCCCTGCCTTCCTCCCTGTGCACTCACCTCTGGCTGGCTCTGTTTTATCTATCTATCTATCTATCTATCTATCTATCTATCTATCTATCTATCTATGAGAAAGAGATCACAAGCAGGCAGAGGGAGAGGGGAAAGTGGGCTCCCTTCTGGGCAGAGAGCCTGATGTGGGGCTTGATCCCAGGACTCTGAGATCATAACTTGAGCCGAAGGCAAGGGCTTAACCCAATGAGCCACCCAGGTGCCCCGGCTCTGTTGTTTAATTGGTCAAGGCCTCTCAAATTAACTTCCTTCTTGGTTCTGGTAATGCGTGCCTTCTCTCATCTTTTTGGCTTGGGGAGTTTACATCTCCTCTGCTATTAGGCCCATGCTGCTGCATTCCCTGCTCACAACCTTGTAAGTAGTTGTTTCATTAATTCCTCCTCTAATTAGCCTAGCTTGATTGTGCCTTTTGTTCCTGCTGGGACCTTGGCTCTCTCTATATTGTTTCCTATTTCAAGGCATTTTGTGTCCTGTTCTTCTACCTGGAATGTGCTTTCCCAGATTCTTTGCATGGCTGGCACCTATTTATTTGTTCTTTATGTTTTTTCAAAGATTTTATTTATTTGAATGAGAGAAAAAGCAAGAATGAGAGAGCACAAGTGGTAGGGAGGGTCAGTGGAAGAGGGAGAAGCAGATTCCCTGCTAAGCAGGGTGCCCAACACAGGGCTCCATCCCAAGACGCCAAGATCAGCATCTGAGCCAAAGGCAGAAGCTTAACCCACTGAGCCACCCAGGCGCCCCTGTTTGTTCTTTAAGTAACAGGGAGTTTCTTCTGAGGTGTTCTCTGTAACCAACCCAGATACAGTGGGTCCCCTACTGAAGTGTGACAGCAGTGCATTGTTTTCTTTAGAGCATTTAGTTTTGTATTTGTCTCTGACTTATTTATGTCTTGCTTCCAGGGAACTGTTATTTTCCTGAGAGCAGAGAACTTCTGTCATGCTCTTAGTGTATGCATCCCCACTAAGTAGCATAGGACTTGGGATGTAATAATAATGATGACAATGTCTAAAGCAGTTTTAAAAGTTACTCGATGCCAAGATTGTCCTAAAGGCTTTATGCATATTAACTCCTTTAATCTTTGAAATAACTGTATATATGGGTGTGTGTGTGTGTGTGTGTGTGTGTGTGTGTGTGAGTGATTGTTACTTTCCACATTTTACTTTTAAGGACTCTGAGATGCACCTGAAATTAAGCACTTCACCCAAGGTCACACGTTTCTAAGTGACTTCAGTGGAAGCTTCATATACAAAGATACATTGTGCTTGTCTAGATAACATATTTTGTAGCCTGTATTTTGAAGTATTCCCTAAGGAAATACAAACTTCGATAGTTTCCTCTAAAAGCGAAGACAAACCTTATAAATAGCTTAGGTTATACTTTGAATGTTCACTAATTTTGTATCTAATGAAGGTGACGATTGGCTTATTTATTTATTTATTTAAAAAAAGATTTTATTTATTTATTTGAGATAGAGACAGTGAGAGAGAGCACAAGAGGGGAGAAGGTCAGAGGGAGAAGCAAACTCCCCATGGAGCTGGGAGCCCGATGTGGGACTCGATCCCAGGACTCCAGGATCATGACCTGAGCCGAAGGCGGTCGCTCAACCGACTGAGCCACCCAGGCGCCCCACGATTGGCTTATTTAATGCCTGACTCTCATTTTACTATTAGAATGATTTCACAGTGATCACTAAACTGGGTTGTGTTGCATTTTTCCAAATAAGCCTTCATTCTAAATAACATTATGACCCCCAACACAAGCTTATACTCTAAAATCCTACTTCATCTGTCCTAGCTTTCCTTTTTTACAAAGATGGGGATTAAAGGACTGATGAGCTTTTATCTTATTGGTCTACAGAAACTGTCAGGCAAAAAGTTAAATCTTCGTTGAAAGAATCTGCCATTAATTAGTTTCTAGCAACCTGCAGAGAACTCCATCTCTACGCGCACAGATCAACGAACTTTTAGCTTGTGTTATGATTAAAAGAGTAGCGCTGCTGTTTCATGATCTCTAACACACAACATCCTGGGAATGAAAAGTGTGTATGTTGTAGATTTACCTGTTCAAGTTTTATCCGTTTCATGAGTAAATAGAATGGCATGTACCAAGTCTGTTGTGTAGCACACTAATGTCACAGAATGGATACTCACTGCGGTGGTTTCCTGATCGAGTAAGACATGAAACTCTACACAGTGTATTGCCTTTTAAATTCACTAAATGTTTGAGCATGTCAAATCTTCGGAGAAGATCTGAAGTAAGAACAAAAACAAAAAACTGTTAGTGCTTGCAGACTTAGTTGAGCAAGATCCATTTATCTCTAGAACATTTGCTAACATCTCACAGAAGAATTCTATAGAACATACCTGGTGAAATGCTCCTAGTCTTTTTAAAAATCTGTGTACATTGGCACAAAATCTTGTCTTGTAAATACGAGAACAGAAGTTGACCTTAAAATAATCTATGGAAAGCCCTGAAGAATTTCCTTTACTATTGTGGGAAGAGAAATAAATTATTTACCTATAACTTTGGTCATTCTTCCTATTTGTACCTCCTTGTTGTAGCTGTGAACTCTGGTTCCCATAAAACATGGCAGTTAACCATGATAAATGTCATACACCTAATAGGAATATTCTGTCCTATGAAATGTGGAAACAAATTGATTACAGGTGGTAAAGATGAAATGGTTTTGTGGGGTTTTAAAAAAACGTATTCTAAGCTAAGAATTTCTGTTTTAAATTGTTGACAAAAGTAATCTTTGTTGACAAAGTAGTTTGGTTTTCTTTATTTATCATTTGGGATAAATTTGAGAGAAAGGGAAACCAAAAAGAAAGAGCTGTCCTTCTGAGTCATGAACCGTTTTTAGACAGCAAACATCCTGCCAATTATTGAATTAAGAATTAAAAGATTTTTTTAAATGTAGAACTTAAACACAGGATGGGAAGAGCAACTATTCTATCCATGTAACTGGATGGTGATAACTCTTCATGTTCCCCCTTCTGGTCAGTTACATACTGCATTTATGTGTGACTCCGCTACTTTCCTGTTCTTCGCTCTCCTGAACTCTTTCCCTGTCACATACATTGTCTATATGACTCAAACTATATATTCATATTGGCACTCCTTTTCTTTCTGCCTTTCCCCCAAAGAAATACCTCTCCAAACCATGGTACAAGTGGGTTGTACAAAGGACACTCTTTCTTATTATAGACGGTACTTTGGATGCTCCTTATTTCTATGTTGTTTAGTTCTCAGTAGCTGCTGCCCAGGCTTGATGAATCTTACTTCCAGAAAAAATGAATTGAGAGTTATGCTTCTGTATGTGTTTTCCACCAGCCTCTTAATGACTTTCGCCACCTGTGAAAAGCCTGTATTAAGCCAGTGATCTGGGTTTAAGTGGTTATCTGAATATTGTAGCTTCCCATTTGAATACATATAGACTGGGACATTCAGTTATTGGAAAAACAGTGGATATCTTCTCTTGTGAGTCACATGATTTGTCTGTTTAACTTTATTTTGCCAGCATTGAAGCAACTTTAATTGTTGGATAAGAGAGCACGTGTCCTACTAGGTCACAAAATCATTGATCATTGCCATGATATTATTTGAGGGGTGAAATCCTCATTAAAGCGAATAGCATGGAAGGGAAGTATGCATCCTTCCATATGTGAGGGGCTTAAGGCATGAAATCAATTTGTTATCCTAATGGGATGAAATGTGGCTGAGAATTCACCATACATTTAAATCATTAATGAATCTATTCCACAACGTGTTCAAATGAATCTATTTTAAGTCTCGGGTAAATTATAACATTACAATATGGGCATAATTCCCCAAAAAATGAAGTCCATTGTTAAGTTTAGGTTTTGTTTTCTGTTTTTAAGATTTTATTTATTTGTTAGAGAGAGAGAGAAAGCATCAGCAGGGGGAGTACCAGGCAGAAGGAGAGGCAGAAGCAGGCCCTCCACTGAGCAGGAAGCCTGATGCAGGGCTCTATCCCAGGACCCTGGGATCATGACCTGATCAGAAGGCAGACACTTAACCGACTAAGCCACCCAGGTGGCCCTTAAGTTCATTTTTATAAATGAATTTTATGATCATGATATTCAAACTGTTCCAGGGTTATTTTGTGTTGGGACAATAGCCTTTTGGTGAAAGGTGGTACTGAGTTGCTGAATTCTGAAAGTAGGGATGAATCGAAAAGAGTGCCCGCTTGAGGTATCAGCACTTCCTCCTTCCTCACCTCTACATTCCTCAGTTGTTTTTCTGTTTATCCCTCGTTCATGTGGGTGGCAGTCCGTCCTATTTTCCCTAAGGAATCAGCCCATGCAGGTGTCACTATTAGTGACAATGTATCTCCTATTTAAAATGGCACAAAGGAGCTGGACAAGGGAATATGTATCATACATCCCACAGCAACTACTGAGAAGAACACATGGTTCTTCCCCATTTCTGGCACCTTCTTCTTCTGACTTCTGACGTTTCTACCTCTTTCCTTCTCCTGTGAAGTACCCATGCTGACCTGCTCCTATCTTGAAGATTTTCTTCCCAACACTTGCAAATCCTTTTTTTTCCATGACTAATTCCATAGAATACACCTAGGGAAATATTCCTATAAAATTTTTAAAGAGTGCATTTATATATTGGTACAAGTAAAGTATTGTCTTATAAGAGAACAAAGTTCATCTCTATCCTAACTCCTGATTCCAATTTTATTTTCCTAGTTCTTTTCCCAGCATTCAGCCAAACTGAGAATCTTCCCTTTTACTGGAGCCACACTCCCTAATAAAGAGTTAAAAGTAGAAATGCAAAATTTATTTTCAAAGAAAGTTAATTTAATTTTGAAGTAATACTGTTAAATGGCACGGGATATGTACTCTAACCCTCAGAAATTTATTTGTAGGGATTTTAAGTTAATCCCAAGTATAAGTTCATTGTTATATATGACTAGTAGCATTAGTGCTTAAAAGTTCATAGGACCATAACTTTGTATTCCTAGATAGCAATGATTTAGAAAGGAACACTAATGAGTATTAGAAAGTCAATTAACATTTGACATTAACTTACTTGTGATTTTTGTTTATTTGAAGGCTACAGCAGAATACTGGAGATTCTTACATAATGGAAAAACTCCCACTTACCTTAAAAATGAGTGTTATTATTACATGAATGAATTGAAATAACTCAAACAATTATAAGTCATTATTAGCTTATTATGACAAGATAGTAACCGAGGTCATTGTGAAAAATTTCAGAAAGAGTTAGACTCATGCCTGGTAATGTTCCCATTGGTACCCACAGTGTACCAGATAGATGCTTCTAGGCTCCGTTGAGTGCTGACCAGGTAACTCCAGCTGTGTGCAAACAATTTGTTTAGAAAACGATGTTTTTCTACCTTATAGAAGTCATGAGCCCTTAGATCAAGTTAAATTTATTTAAAAAATAATTGTTATGTAAGTTTTGATAATGTTAAAAAAAAGTTTTGATAATGTTATTCTTACTTTGGAAGTAGTTTCTTATTGTGTAGTTTGCTTTAGGGAAAGGAATTTATTTTATTTCTAGAAGGTGGCTACTTCCTGACAACAATTGCTTTTAAAGTCTCTATTTCAGCATGCGCTTTCTTTAATTGAAATGAATTAAGTTTCAAGAATGCAGTTAACTTCCTTTTGTTTTAAAACTCTTTTAATATTTGCTTGACTTGCCAAAAAATGAAATTCTTGATTGACTGCACTGTTTCTGATGATAGATATATAGTCTTGGTTCTGAATAATAATTAGTGAATTCATCATATTAGGATTCAGGAAACATTGGGGCATCAAACAAAGCTGAATGATTACTGGCTTTGAATGGAGCACAATTACAGCCACTGAAACCATAACAATAAATAGAACTAGCATAATGCCTATCCTTATAAAGCTTATATTAAAAAAAAATATTTTGAGACAGAGAGAGAGAAAGAGGTAGTAGTACATCCACAGGATGGAGAGGCAGAAGGAGAGAGAGAGAATCTCGAGCAGACTCCTCACTGAGCGCAGGGCTTGATGTGGGCTGGATCTTACAACTCTGAGATCATGACCTGAGCCAAAATCAAGAGCCAGATGCCTAAACTGTACCATGCAGGTGCAAGAAAGGTTATATTTTAACTGTGGACAAAAAAATCATGTGAAATAGTAGCAGGTAGTAGTTAAGTGATATGAAAGAAGTAAAACAGCCAAGAGAAGGGATCAAAGTTCTATGATTGCGAGTAGGATAGAAGTGATCGCTTCCCTGGGGAGGTGCAACACCTAAAGGAACTGAATGGGTGAAGCATGTGCATATCTGGAGGAAGAGCGTCATAGGCAGAGAGGATAGCAAGTGCAAAGGCCCCGCAGGGATGTGCTTGTTGAGTTCTTGGAAGAAACAGTGACTTGAGTATGGTGAGCAAGGGAACAAGTTATCAGATAATAGGTCAGAGAGGCATTCAGGGACTAGACCACGTCTCATTTTGTAGATTAAGGTTAAGGGTTTGGATTTTAAGTGTTGAGGGCAGTCGTGGAAAACTTTGTGTCTAGGAATCATATAATCTTACATAATTTAAAATACTTATTTGGATTATTTAATCCCAAAGCTCATTTATGACTTTATATGACATATAGGCTGAAAGAGAATTCCGGTCTACTACATTATTTCATGTGAAAATGGAGAGGGACTGGGAGTGGTGTAATATTAGTAGAAAAGCCAAAATTGGTTCAGTTCTGCTTACATCTTGAAGAAAAAGATGACACAGTCTGCTCTTGGACTGTATGTTGGTAAACATGGATGAAAGAAGTTAGGGATGTCTCCAGGATTTTTGATCTGGGCACCTGGCAGAATATTGGTGTCATTTACTGAAATAGAGAAAATTTGGAGAGGAGAGGTTTGAAGGGAAATAAAGAATTTAATGTTGGATGTTAAGTGTGTTGTGCTATTAGACAACAAAGAGTTGATACCAGATTAACCTGTTGGATGTACAAGGACAGAGCTCAGGGGAGAGGCCGGGGCCAGAGATAAAAGTAATGTATTAGTGCAGAGGTTTTATTTAGTAACCCCAGAAATTGATGCAACCATAAAGAAAGTAAGTGTAGAGAAGAGATGAGAAATGATGGCTGAGAGCTAAGTTCTCGGAAAGTCAAGGAGGACCGACCATAAAGGATCAGCTAATAAGGTAGGAGGGGAATCAGGAGGGTGTGGTATGTAGAAAGTCATTTGAACAAAACTATTTCAAGGAGGAACAAGTGTGCTAAAAGCCCTGAGAGGGAGAGGAAGATGGGGAAGATAAATATTCATGAACTTGGCAACATGGAGATCAGTAGGCATCTTGGTAAGTGTTTTTAGTGAAGTGGCAAAAATGAACATCAACTTTGGACCAGGAGAGGAGAGGAAGTGCACCAAGCCATTATTATTCCTCTCCAGAATTTTGCTGTATAGGAAGGAAGACAAATGAAGAAGAAGCTAATAAGGGATAAAGAGTCAAGAATGTTTACTAATTTTTTTAGATACACTACATTACAATATGTTTGTATAAAGATGGAAAAATTCTTTCAAGTGGAAAAGATGATGATGCAGAAAAAAAGAGTACATGATTGCAGAAGTGAAGTCCTTGATAGACAAACTAGGATTGGACCCATTGCTGAAGTGGGAAGCTTTTTTTTTTTTTTTAAGATTTATTTATTTTTGAGAGAGAGAGAAGTGAGAATGTGTGCGAGTCAGGGGAGAAGCAGGGGAAGAAGGGAGAGAGAGGGGGAGAATCTCAAGCAAACTCTGCAATGAGCAGTGAGCGTGGAGCCCCACACAGGCCTCGATTTCATGACTCTAAGATCATGACCTGAGCCAGAATCAAGAGCTGGATGCTCAATCAACTGGGCCACCCCACTGCCTCATGGAGGGCTTATTTTTAAACCTCTGTGACAGAAGTGAGGGTCAAATATGTGAGTGCAGTTGCTAGTAGGTTGTTGGTTTTAGAAATGGAAAGATCTGGAAGTTCCCTTCCGATTTTTCATAATTTCTCATTGAAATATTAAACAAAAAAAAAATCATGCGCTGACAGGGACGAGGTTTTGGGAAACCAAATGATGGCTCTAGGAGAAGGTAGGACATAAGTGATCCACCCAGAGAGAGGCAGTGTGGATTGGTTGAGGAGAACAGTAAGATGGCAGGCAATATTAAGAGCCTCCTCCATGTTTGTGACTATTAATTTAAAGTCAGAATGGTTGGGTGGTGGTTTTGGCCTAGCCATATTCAGTTCCTCAGGAACAGGTCAGGGTAATCAGAGTTGGCTTTAATCTTAACTGGGGCTTGTCCAGGCGGGTTTGAAATCCAGAAGAAGAGTAGGAGGATGGAGGGTGCATGAGAGTCAAAGGATGCACAGTGGGAAGCCTACTTGGGTAAAATGAGAACAGAGGCATAATTTGTATTTACCCAGTGTATTACAAAGTATTGTCTGACCTCTAATTTCTTTCCTTCTGTGTATGCTCTTTGAAAACAAAAGTAGTTACTAGCCTTACTAGCAAAGAGCCAGAGCCAAAACTCAGCCCAACATCCTCGTGGCCAGTAGACCTAGGATTCTGTGTTGACAGGGTCACTTAGGAAATAGAAATTGCCCTATTCAATACAGTATACAAATCATGAGGATTTTTCACGAGACTGGATTGTGTTAGGAAGTACCTACATTTAGTGCCTGTATTTAGGAATACAATTTCTAAACTGAAAAATTTTGATTTTTTTTTTTTTAATCTTACCTCTTAAAGGCATCTTGAGCTTGTTGCCGAAACAACCCGCTCATGGAAATCAATCCGCTGGTTCTTTGGTGTCACATCTAAGCAGGGGGTTATTTCCTGGAGTTTGATTATCTTTTGAGGAAGCAAAGAATGCTCCTGCTAGATAGAAGTCAGAGATGACAGCTTTAAGTCTGTGGAGCTGTAAGAAGAAATAAAAACAGCAGGTTTGGGGGTGAGATGTCGAGGATGAGGGACTGAAGTTGCAGTTAATTGCAATACACAGCTGGCTCAGTGACACCACATGCGGGCTTTGTGTTCTGGGCTAGTGTTCAGACGTGGGAGGCTCTGTGGGGGTCAGTGCCCAAGTATGGCCCCCGCAGAGCGCTCCATGTGGCCTTCTGAATGTCATAACAAATTGATACATTTTAGTACCACAAATTGATTAAATACATTTTCATTCTTTAAAGAAAGGACCACCTGTGGTGCTCTCTTAGAACTACACAAACACAATTATATTTTGTTCTTCTATTTATTTGAAAAAAGCTGGTAATCAGGCATTTTGTCTTTCTCTTAGCTAGTGGCTGAGAGATAGAATGAAGGGGCAACCACCAAGTGTTTCATTATATAGCTGAAGAAAATGTCTATTCTTAACGCCCCTCCTTTCAAAGGATTTTTAGGAACTTACTAGTACCAAATGAAGTGTCTTAAATTCGTCTAGATACCTACTTTCAGATACCTACTCTCTTCTGTTTAATATGCTTTTATGTTGGAATCATTTATTAAGCCCTAAGAGCAACCGCAGAAATTTCCTCAATAAAGCTGCAGGTTGTACCCATGTGCTTCTATTAACCATCAAAGATGCTCGTGGAGAATCACCCTCATAAGAGAGAATAATAATTGCTTTATGAGATTCTTTGGTGAAAAAGTTCTCCACCTGTGGCCTTAGGAGCCCCTGAAATGTCATGGATCATTTTGTGTATATGTGTATTTTCAGGAGAGGAAAACTACAGCTTTTATCAAGTTCTCATAGAAGTCTCTGTATTCACACGATGGAATACTGTCGTGTAGAATGAGAATGAATGTCCTGCAATAATGCACAACAATAGGGAAGAATGTCACAAACATGTTGAATGAGAGAAAGCAGACACAACAAATTGTACCTTATCTAATTCTATTTGTATAAAGTATGAACACAACAAATCCACCTACAGCGACAGAAGTCAGAACAGTGGTGGGCTTGGAGGTAGCGATGGACAGAGGGGCATAAGGGTATCTCCTGGGCGCCAGTCGTGGTCTGTTTCTTGATTTGGGCATTGGTAACACGAATATGTACCATTCGAAAAAGCTCATAGGTACCCTATGTACTTTTGGAATATGTGTATTATATTTCAATAAAGAGTAACGAATGAATGTCTGGAAATAAAACTGATAGTTTTGAACTCTGTTAATTGAGAGGTATAAATGCTTTGGTACATTCCCGTACTCTGTTGTAAGTGAAGAAAAATTACAGCATTGGGCAAAATATCCATGTGCTTTATGATGACCTTCTTTTGCCCAGTGGACTAAGAGGCCACGATATGTCACCAGGGAAGTTTCCCAGGAAAGATTTCTGTAATGATGTTTGCTTCTGCAAACATATTATTTGGTGAAATAAACACTTCAGCTCCTCTCAGCATTTGGAGAAACTGTTCATTAAACTGCAAGGGAATGGCACAAGAATTCACTGAACAGAAAATAAATAGCTACTATGTAGCTTTTCTCTCACAGATAGAAAACTTGGAGATTAATGAGATTATGTTGGTGAAAATTGCTCCATTCTTCCCAATCCAAACCAAATATCAACAAACTAATTGAAAAAAATATCATCTTTGACGTATTTTAAAGGCCTTTCTTTTTCCATTTCTAGGAGGAAAGTCAGTTTAAATTCCTTTTAAAGTGTATATGATATTGAATGCACTTAGGACAATAACGTGGTGATGGGGTGAGTGGGGGTAGTTATCCCAAGAAGTATTACTGGGTTTATTAATGAAACCATGTGAGGCAAACAGCTTCTAGGAAAGGAGCAATCAGTGTGCTTCTTAAGCCCTTTCTTGGAAACAGCTGTCTCCATGTGCGTTTCCCATCTACATTTTTTGGTTTGGATGGGTCATTCTACTTAGAATCACCTCCCTGTGATTATTTAGACATAACTACTTTGCATGGAGCCTTCCTGGGAAAACTCAACTTAATATCTTGCTTTTTATTTACCTACATGTTGGTTGATGAGGTTTAGGCCACTACCGAAGGAAGAGAATGAATATAATTAATATCAACATTCAACACATAAGAGGAACCAGTTCATAAGAAGGCTAAAGTGTAGGTTATAGATCCTGTTAGTGAGGATAAAGTAGTACAGTTATCCATTCAGAGGGGTAAGTGTTAGGAAAGATAAAAGCACGTCTGAGAGTTCAGTTAAGAGAGTTGAGTTGACAGCCGACAGAAGTAGCATCTGGAAATTTTCGTTAGGATACTTGGGAAATACTGCATTTTGCTTCTCCCCAATTTGTATAGTGTGAATCATTACGTATAATGACATTAAACTAATTTTATAAAAGTTTTCTCTGAAGGCTGGGAACTGTTCCCCTTTTGTCTCTTCACACATCACGAATGATAAGCCTTTGAAAATTTTAAGTAACTGCTGCTAATGTGGATAAAAAAAACCAGAGCCTGAAGAAGGAGGGTTCAGAAATAAAGAGATAAGTGTAGGGAGAGATAGTCCTCCAGGTGTAGGAGCTGCTTGGCCCCCACCCTGGCTCCCCGAGGAGAATGTTGTCCTAAGGGACGTGGAAGGTCAAGCCAAGGAGAAGATCTTGGTAATGGGGAACTGATCTGTAGAAGTTTCCTGAGGCTGCTCTAACAAATTACTAGAGACTGTGTGGCTTATAATTCTGGAGGCCAGGAGCCTGAATCAAGGTGTGGGCAGAGCCACACCCCCTTCTGATGCTCTGTGAGAGAAAACCTTTCTGTCTTCTTCCATCTGCCATGCTTTCCTTGTCTGGAGACATTACTCAAGGCTTTGTGTTCTTCTCATTGCCCCCTCCTCTTTCCTGTGTCTTCTCCAAACTCCCGCTGCGTCTATTTCTGTGATTGTATCGAGAGCCCAGCTGGACCATCCAGGATAAACTCCTCTCAAGTTTTTTAACTGAATCACATCTGCAAAGTCCCTTTTTCCAGCTAGGTAACAGTCACAGGTTCTAAGGGTTAAGACTTGGGTACCTATCTTCTCAGCCACCAGGCAGGTCCCACGATCAATTTTTTTTTTCCCCAATATATAGCTTCAGTTACAGAATTCAAATGAGAAAAGAAAGCCCTCTTTGTGTTTGCATTATAATCAACTCTAGTCCTGTTTAGATACTTCTTCACAATATTAATTTGGAGTAGTGAGTCACAAGTTTACAGACTCAGAAAGGGACTTTTAGAGTCTAATTTGCCCCCTCAACAGATGAGAAAATCGCTGACCAGTTACATGGTCAGTAACGAAGATAACAATGTTCTCTGAAGAATTGGAGCCACGACCAAGGACTGTGGTCTATGGCACATTCTACTTCATCAATTTGAATGACCGTGACATTGTGTACTATCAAGCAATTCATTCTTGAAAATTGCTTTATAAAGTTTCTTTTTAATTTGTCAATAAAACTAACAAGTTTGATTTTTTAAATAAACTTGATAATTAAGTTAATAATGCTTAAGTACACGAGTTATATATATGCAATAATAAATTAAATTGTAGTCCCCTCTCCAAAATGGAGAATATACCAAGCAAACCTTTCCAAAACACTTCTGTATTTGTCACTTCTCATTTTTAGTTTCCGTATCCATTCAAGCATTTGCACTCTAACTTCAAAAGATGCCATTACTCTGAAGAAATACTTCGTTTTTGTTTTTAACCTTTTGTAAGGTCTATTACTAGCGCACTAGGAATACTAATGTGAATTGCTTTATAAGAATGGCATTGCTCAGAGACACGAAAAATATCGGATCAGAGCGTATACTTTCATAATACTAAATTATGCTATCTATTTTCAGAATTTAGGAATTCATGGCTTTACATAAAAGTGCATGTGATTGTCTTTTCTCCTCGTGAAGAACTTCTTTTGAAACCAGAGATAAAAGTGGATGTCAGAGTGAGCCTTATCTCTCCCTGGGAGTTTTCTGATGTCTACAAGATAAAAACAGAGAATCCAATTAGAAAAGTAATGAGAAAATACGTGTGTCTGTGAAGGAAAGGAAAAGGGAGGGAGGAGGTATGGAAAGGGAGAGAGCCAGAGAGACATTGGAACAGGGGCATTGTAAATTCAGCATCTCAGGGGAAGAGAAAGGGTTCTTTAAAGTGCTTTGGCTTTGATGAACCCATGACTCTCGGCTTTTAATGTTAATGATCAACAGTATTATTTGTGTGATACTTTGGTAAATAAGTGTAATTTGACTGAAAGCTAACTTAATGTGATAAATTTTATTGTGGATTTGGCAGTGTCCTTTGCACTTCCCACCCCATCTGAAAAACTTTGAGATCAAGGAAGGAGATTAGGCTTTGAGAGTTAAAGTTTAATCAACACCAGAGACATTAGGAAAATAACACCTGGAAAAAAAAATTACATATCTTCCAAGATGCCAGGCCTGATACAATCTGTCTGAAATAACCTTTTATAGATAGGATGTGTGATGTGGAGTGGTTTAGGAGATGAGTCAGGTAAAGATACATGGGGGGAAAAAAGTTACAGAAACACCTGTTTTTAACACTCACATTAGTGCAGTCCAAGAAAAAGACTTAGGCCCACAGATTATAATATCTCCAATCTCTTGTTTAGTGGCTTCAATTAGTTGCTTTTACGGACAAGGGCAAATAAAATATAGCCTCTTTTAAAATAAAAAAATGAGGGGTGGCTGGGTGGCTCAGTTGGTTAAGCAACTGCCTTCGGCTCAGGTCATGATCCCGGAGTCCCGGGATCGAGTCCCATATCGGACTCCCAGCTCTGCAGAAAGTCTGCTTCTCCCTCTGACCTTCTCCCCTCTTATTCTCAGTCTTTCTCTCTAATAAATAAATAAATAAATCTTTAAAAAATAAAAAAAATAAAATAAAAAAATGAGTCATTTGAATTTTCATCGTGAATGTCTTGCTGAATAATTATGTGTATGGGGATTCATATCATAAAGATTCAAGTCCAAACTGATAATCTAATGTCGTAATGAAAGAACCTTTTGGATAAATGCTTGGTCTTAGAATTCTACCCTCTTTCCCATAACTTTTCAAGCTGGCATCTGGTCATATGGGAAAGGCGATGACACTGTCTTCTTGGTGGTGAAGGACAGGAAGGGTCTTCAGATTTATGTAGCATCTTATGGGAACTTGATGGACTTAGCTGGTCCAGATTATGACCTAACTAATAATAGCTAGTCTGTTTCTATGTTGTGTCAAGGCATCTCCCAGATTTTTCCCAGCTAACCTTGGTTCCCGGTAACACAATAAGCTCTCTAAACTGGTCTGTTAGATTCTTAGTTGTTGCCTTGGGATCTCCCTCTGTTTTGGTACAGGAGACAGCCAGGGGCAGGCCCATCGTCCCAACTCAGCTGTCTCTGGGAGCCCACTGGGTGTATAGGTTTTTATGTACCACACCACGTGGGAATTAAAAGAGGCCTGATGCTTCCCTCCTTGCTTAGTTTATCTTGATAATGGCTGCTTCTAGATTTGCTTTGGTGTAGTTTATAGGACAACTGACTTCAGAATCCTCAATTTTTTTTCAAACTTTTTAACCTAACTCTTGTTTTTGTGATTTTGGCTATGAGGAACGATACCAGGCATGTGTCTGAGTACCCACTTCTCTAAAGACTGAAATCTTACCATCTTCTGCTTGCTCTTTGTCCGACATCTTAAAATAAAGCTTCTGTATTGAGGCCACCGCGCCTATATCCCAATTCCAAAATGGCAGATACAGGAATTTAGAGCTTTTTTTTTTTTTTTTCCTGTATTCAATTGGCCTTTCAAAACTACTGTCTTAGAGCAGAGAGGAGTGGATTATCTCCTTTTTCTCTTTATATTCTTGCTGTAACAAGTCGTCGCCCTCTTTCCATTCCCATTTAGGTGGACAGAGGTTTCTGGCTAACTCTAGGCCTGTCACATGGTTAGGGATGCCAAAGAGAAAAACATTCAAGTAGTTAAAAAAAATAGTCTGCATTGCATAACCTCTATTAAGATGACTGCAGTACACTATGAGAGTGTCAAACGTGACTGGGGGTAAGTGAGGGAGGGGGTGCCTGGCTGTCTCAGTTGATTGAACGCGGGACCCTGATTTTGGCTCAGGTCATGATCTCAGGGTTGTGAGGTCAAGCTCTGAGTCAGATTCTACACTCAGCCCAGAGTCTGCTTATCCCTCTCCCTCTGCACCTCCCTCTGTTCTCTCTGTCTGTCTGTCCCTTTCTCTCAAATAAATAAACAAATAAACAAATAAATTTTTAAAGAGACAAGTGAGGGAGAAGAGAAATCTGTCATGTGTTTGCCATCCTTGATATAGTTTATATATATTTTCAGTATAAGTTTCATTTCTTCTGATAATCCTAAGGGGTTTGATATGTCTGCCCTGAGAAATATTTTCTAAGGTTGAAAGTTTTCCCAGACATGCAGTGGGGCTGGGTTTTAACGGTATGTCTAATTCTGTCTCTGTGGGAGTTGAGGTGATGGGAAGGCATTTTTGTGTGATAGTTCTCTTTCTCTTCTTTTAACCATTAATTCCCTTATGTTATTTGAGATCATAAACACAATTTTGGAAACATGCCTTTGAGCACAAATTACCTAATTTAGTGTTTATATGACTTTGTTCCTTTATTTCCTGAATCGATTTATATTTTGTGCTTCCTCCATATGGCTCTCTATTTTCTCTATCTTTCAAAGGTAACCAACTTGAGATAGACAGTAGGATACACTATTTGGGTGATGAAGCCTGTCAAAGTCTCAGTGTGGTTTTTATTATCATTTACACTTTGAAAGTAGAGGGTAGGTCCGCTCTCGGTTCAGTTTTTGCCTCGGTCCTAGCTTTGGCAGCCAAGAAGATTTGTTTGTGTGGATTCCGAAAGTGAGAAGAATGTGGAACCGTCATCAGTAGGCCGTGGCATGTTCTCCTGATGTTTTATAGATTCCTCGTACCCAGCAACCAAATTTAAGTGTGACCTCCTCCTTCAGCCGTATTGGCCTCATTTGTGTTCTCTGGGGCTTTACAATTCCGTCTGCTTTCCCAGCGATGTGGCTAGCCTGGGTTTGGCATGGTTCGTTCATATCGCAATGGCTTCTCTTCACATGGGCCTCGACTGACGTCTCTAATCAAGCCGCGCTTCTCCCCCCGGACTTCTTCCCGTCAGTCATGCGGTATCAGATCATGGTTTTATTTCCACAGAACACTTCTCATTACTGTTTGCTAGCACTTCCCTAGCAAATTACCATAGACTGGGTGGCTTAAACAATAGAAGTGTATTTTCTCACAATTCTAGGGCCTAAGAGTTCTAAGATGGCTTCTTCCTCATGAGGCCTGTCTCTTTGACTCATAGATGGTGGACATCTTCTCACATATGGTTCTTCCTGTGTCTGTCTGTGTCCAGCTTCCTTATAAAGATTCCAGTAAAGATTGTAAACGTTCTTTGTAAAGATTCCAGTCCTACTGGATTAAGGTACATCCTAATGATGTCATTTTAACTGAATTACCTCTTAAAGACCCTGTCTCCAAATATAGTTACATTCTGGGGACACTGAGGGTGGGGATTCCCAGTATGAATCCTGTGAATTTTGGGGGGACACAATCAACTATCTATAACAACTAATAACTTTCATATGATTCTTTGTTTTTGGATTTCTTTTTTTTTTTTTTCCTTCTTTCTCTTTCTTCTTCCCTGGAATGAAGTACAGCAAAGTCAGGGCTTTATCTGTCTTTCTTCACACTAGCACCATCCGCTAGATTAGTGCCTGGTTCTGAACACATGCTCAGTGATCTTTATTTTTCATATAAATTATTTGTGTTATTAGGTAAAAATATGATATGTGATTTTCCCCACATTCTATAGACTTACTCATTACTGGCATTGCTAAAATTCTCTTTGCTGCATTCCCTGATTTGCAAAAATCAAGAAATATCAGAAAATGTTGTAAAGTTTAGAAGTTTCTTGTTCTAAGCTCATAACCTGAAATAAGTGGGTGTTGCTCAGAAAGCAGCTCTGTTTTCTTTCCATTGTCACCCTTTGTGTATGACTCTTATTACAGATTTCTAGAGGTCAGCTCAGGTTTTCTTGCTACATTGGTAAAATATAAAGCTTATCTTCTCCTTATTTTAAGAGGGCATTTCTACTTCTGAAATACTAAAATGGCTTTGAAGTTATTCCTTTAGGCTATAACCTTATTAGTATTATTTTTCTACACTGCAAATGAATTCGGTTCTCCCATTACACTCACTGGCGATATTGCTGAAGTCCTGCATTGCCACATGACCTAAATGATTTTGTCGCTGCTGCTCACTATGATCTGAGAAGGCTGAATTTGATCTGAGCTCCATAATCTTGGGGAACAGGGATGATTAAGGGAGCCCCCTTATACACACCGTGTTGATGTCTGACTGACTGCAAAGAAACCTCCCAGCCCAGATGACTTAAGTCAGACTCAGGACAGCCCCCGTGACAAGGCCAGACATGTGATTAGCTCACCTCTTTTGTCCCCAAAGATTACTTAAAGCAAAATGCTTGTTCATCATACTTCACATATCCGTCCTTTCCCTGGGCCCCTGAACTTTGACCCTCTGCTCGAGCCAGCACGCAGCCTTTTGTGAGAATTGGCTGACCGCAAGGTAAAATGTTGCCTTAGCTCTTGTCAGGTCATGCCCCCTACACTCCTCCTACATGTGTTGGTTGCTCGTATGTGTCAACAGCCTAACAGGGCTAAGGGATGCCTAGAGTGCTGGTAAAACACTATTTCTGGATGTTTTTGGGACAGTTTCCCTGGAAGAGATTAGCACTCGTATCAGTAGATTGACTAAAGAAGATGGCCCTCACCACTGCACGTGGCCATCATCTAATCCCCGAGGGCCTGAATAGAGCAAAAGGGCAACGTGAGGGTGAATTCAGTCTTTCAGCTCAGACATCCATGTTCTGCCCTTGGACATTGGTGCTCCTGTTTCTTGGGCTTTGGACTCGGATTAGAACTTGCACCATGGGCCCCTTGATTCTCAGGCTTTCAGATTCAGACTGAATAACCCCACTGCCTTTCCTGCTTCTCCAGCTATGGCTCTTACATATCGATGTATATTCTATTGTTTCTGTTTCTCCGGTTCTTTCTAGGTTAATCTATTCCTCCCTTTCTGTTTAGCTTCTGAGAAGCTTGCACACCTTTGGAGCTTTCTCCCTATTGTGATTGCCTCCCTCCCCCATTGAAATAATATTTTCAAATAAAGCCTTTTCTTAGCTAAGCCTGCAACTTTTTTAGTTTTATAAATGTATCATTGGAACATTATTTTTATATAGTTCGAAGATAAGTAAATGCAATATGTGGATGTGGCTTTCAGTAATCTGTCTTGACCTTTCTATGAGCTCAAAAATTAGAAAATAAAGGCCACTTCAAAGGACAGATTCACTTCATCCTTTTTTTTTTTTTTTTAAGATTTTATTTATTCATTTCAGAGAGAGAGCACCAGCTTGGTGGGGTGGGAGGCGGAGGCCAGAGAGAGAGAGGGAGAAGCAGACTGCCTGCTCAGCTGGGAGCCCCGATACGGGGCACCATCCCAGGATCCAAGGATCTTGACCTCAGCCTAAAGGCAGATGCTAATGGACTGAGCCACCCGGATGCCCCCATCCTATTTTTGATAAGATTAAATCTGGTCTCAGTCACACCTACGCAGTTCTGCTGTTATAGCGCAGAAGCAACCATAGATAATATGTAAAGAAATGAGAATGATTGTTGCTTCCAATAAAGCTTTATTTACGAAAACAGGTAGAAGGCCAAAACTGACCCACAGGCTAGAGTTTGTGAACTCCTGGCGTAAAGTATGCAACAGAAAATTGAATGCTGGGTGTTCAGGATTGAATTCCACCAAGCAAATAGCCTTGCTTTATCTTCATTCCTTTGCTTAGAGACTAAAGATAAAATGCTGCAAGGAATTGCTTCTCATATGATGATGAATTGGTAAGCTTTAAAAAAATTATACTTTTCTAGTAAATTTGAAACTATTCATCTGTTACATAGATAATAAATGACAGAGCTCATAATTGTGCAAATAAACTTGTTTTCCTCTTTTAAAAAAATCAAATTCATCTGAAATGAGGCCAAAAAGGGAATTATAGAATTACTAGATAAAAAGATTATTTATAGTGAAAGAGGAGGTGGAGTTTTTAATTAATTTGGCAAAATTGATAATTTTGTCACATGGTCTGTTTACTTCTTTGAAGAATCCTTGTCTTAATTTTCTTGAGTTAGTAAAGCTTCTAGGCTCAATGTAACACAAAGTTTTGAAAATAATCACTTTTTTTAAAAAAAAAAAAGAAAATAATCACTTTTTTCATTATTATGTTGGGTTTTCACATCATAAGCCATCAGAAAAAAACACAACACTTTGGTTTTATTTTCTTAATAGAACTAAGAAATCATGGTCTGAAATGACTGAACTATCTGTCCAATACAGAAGATCCCAACTCTGCGGATGGGCTTCTGGTGTGATAGACAGACATAGGGTGACAGGCAGAGCTCACAACTGTGACCTGAGAAAGATGGTCAGAGTTGGAATCCCTTCCTCTGCATTCAAAAGTCAAGTTGTGACCTTGGGCATATTCTATTTCACTCCAAGTCTCATTTTTCTCTTTTGTAACAGATTAGACCATTCTCACAGGTTTGTGAAAAGATGCAAGTCGGGCATTATAATTAAAAGTGCTTGGCACCTCGTAGAAACTCAGTTATTATTTTAACTGAGATTGACAGAGTACTTACTGTGTAGTAGGCATGATGCTGAAGGACCTTGCATACATTTCCTCATTTAACCCCCAGAGCAACCCAATGGGCAGCTCTACTGTTACTCCTACTTTACAGATGAGAAGCAAGGTCAGCCTGATTAGGGACTGAGGAGAGCACATCAAGCAAGTGATTTGTAATTGAGCTGTTTATTGAAAGTTTAGTTCTATCTCCCCGAATCCCTGGTTCATGCTCCGGACCGCTACCCCAGAGCAAAATGGCAGCCTGGAGTGTGTCATGACCATAGTGCTTTGTTTTGTTGTATTCTCTTCTAAAAATCATGAAAGTTCACATGAATGTTAAATTTCTGGATCCTCTTACATACTCTGAACATACATACCAGCAACCATCTAGAGCTGAGAAGTAGCTAGTTGCCCTTGGGTGAGGCGAATGCTTTACAGTGTGTCTCTACTCCTTACTGCCTTATGCTGGGTAGTCTTAAATCATTCCCTTACCTTCTCCTTGTAACACCATGCTCTCTTCATGTTTCTTTTCCTTTTCTTTTCTTTTTTTTTAAAGATTTTATTTATTTATTTGAGAGAGGGAGAGTGAGAGAGAGAGCATGAGAGGGGAGAAGGTCTGAGGAAGAAGCAGACTCCACATGGAGCTGGGAGCCCGATGTGGGACTCGATCCCGGGACTCTGGGATCATGACCTGAGTCGAAGGCAGTTGCTTAACCAACTGAGCCACCCAGGTGCCCCTTCATGTTTCCTAGTTTCTTTCCATCAAGAAAAGTTCAGGGACAACATTAAGGAAGATTGCAGATTAAGGAAGGCCTTCCAGCCATCTCTTTTAATAGTTTCTAAATTTTTTGATTGCATGTCTGTATTAGAAATGTTTTCGGGTGCCTGGTACAGTTGGTTGAGCAGCTGACTCTTGGTTTCAGCTCAGGTCATGATCTCAGGGTTGTGGGATTGAGCCCTGCATTGGGCTTTGTGCTCAGCATGGAGTCTGCTTAAGATTCTTTCTCCCTCAGCACCTCCTGCCTCCACCCCCACGGTGTGCTTGCGCGCTCTCTCTCTCTCTCATAAATAAATAAATAAATAAATCTTTATAAAAAATTAAAATGTTTTGAATTTCTGCTTATAATACATGTATACATACAGTACTGTTAATTCATATATTAAATACCAATAAAATTTCATTTCTGTTAGACCTTATTTTATGCAAAATATTTTCTAATATTTTCTTCCTATACTCAGTTGCACAGTTTTAGAACTCTGTGCCCCCTGCTTTGGGATTCTCTAAGTGGTCTAATTATAAAAGACAGTGTCTTATCTGAAACTAGATCAGACGTTACTGATTTCTAATGTAGTCTCTTTGGCTTTGCTCTGTAATTCCCTATAGAAGAGTAAAAATTTGATTTTGGAATCAAAGTCATGCCTGATGACAGAAATATTCCAGCCAACAATGATTTTTAATTTTGGGGGGGGGGATAAGCTTATGCTTGTTTTGACAGGAATATAAAAAAATCAGATGACATGTTATTACTAGTATGTTATTACCAGCATATCCTCGTCCTGTGGCTAAGTTATGAAATAACTATGTAAAGGTAACTCTTGTTTTTAAAATCTTAGTAACTTCTTAGTTTTAGGATACTATTAGAGCTCTCTGAACAGTTTGAGATAATGAGAAAAGAAAGATAGTTTTTGACTACTTAACTTTTATTTTGATAAATTGTGAAGGACTTTTTAAATTACATTTACATCAAAATACTCATCATTAAAAAATAGATGCCTTTTCAGCTATCCAGAAGAAGAACGTAATCATCTACAACTGGAATTATCTTTTCCAAGATGTAACATTCCGTCATTTCTCAGTATTGGCTCAGTGTTTCCCAATTTTATCACCTTTAAAGGAATTCGTTAGTTGCTTTTGTTCTTTTAACTTAAGAAATTTAATTTTTGGTAAAAGTTTTGACCCCACAGCACCTATTGAATAATAGTTTATTTTCCAATTTTTAATTAATCAATGGCGCATAAAACTGGATACTAGATTTGGTACTATCACAATGGAATTAGTTTTATCATGTTAAATTGATGATATGGTTAAAAACAAGGAAATATGCTCGTTTATCAATTTGGTACTTTTGATGGTAAATTTCTATTTTCTTTCTTTTTAGTTGTTAGTCTTTGTGAGTCACTAAAATAGTTTTATATTTTTTTAATTATTTTTGTGAGATACCCCTGCCCCTCAGAGTACTGGAGATGGGTGCCTCCTTGGGGTCCACAGTCCCGGGAATTGGTCTTCCAGTTTGGGATTACCTCTATATATGGGATCTTACACACTTATAGTTTATTTGATATTACCCATCTCTAGTGCTTGGCATGAATTTTGCTGTAACATTGTAATTTTTTAATTAAGAGTTGTGAGGTTTAAAATATGTTTACAGATAGGAGGTAGAATGAACCAGCGATGCATGATGACCAGCTACTAAACAGTGTGATTTCTTCCTCTTAATCTAATTAGGAAGGGGTTTGGGAAGTGAGCACAGAAAGAATAGTAGTCTAAGATGGACTAGATGCTACATAGTGTTTCCCACACAAATGAATCTTTTGTATCTTGCACCCATTACAGGCTGCTCGGTGGCTTCTCCTGTTTCGTTCTTGTCTCTATGTTGCCTGTCTATATCCTGATTTTCCTATTAGAGCTAGTTCTGGAAACACTTCACAGTTATTCATTATGTCACCATCTTCCATTATTTCCTTATTGATTATAGAATTATTAGCATTCTTAAGTGCCAGTGTTTCTTTCCACATGAGGTTCTAAAGTCCTATATGGAATGGATCATTAAACAACAAAGATTTTGGGGATACTTTTTTTAGAGCTCCTAGCACTGTTCTCATTTTAAATTAAGTCTAAAAATATATTTTAATATTAACTTGACTTAAAAGTGAAATCTATTTGGGTAATTTCTGGAGCAATAAGAATCTTGGTCACACCTTTTCTGTTGCATGTTTCCTTTTCTAATTAGGTTTGATTTCTGTTCTTTATCTGATTGTTTCCCCTGCTGATAAAGACCTATACATTCCTTCTTTTTCCCACACCGAGAGCATGTTATTTTCTCCCTTCCACTTTCCCTCCTAACTTCAATCTTGGGAAGATTGGTTTTAGTTCTTAAATTTTTTATTTCTCAATTTGTCCATTTTGCAGTCTTGTCTTCTTAGTTTGCTGTCTATAAATAATGTGTCTTCAGTTTCTTTTGATAGTACCAAAGCTTTTTAAATAACCCAATTAATCAAATGATGCAGCAAAAAACAGCAAAACAACGGGATCTTCTGTTGCCTGTTCTCCCCTTGTTCCCTGTCATAGGAAGCCCATGTTTCAGCAGAAGCAGACAAATGTCAGAATAAAAAGAACATTTTTATGTCTTTATTGCAGCCAGGAATGACTGTGTAACTAAATGTAAATATGTGGCAACTTCTGGGAATCCTAATATGTAATAGCCTTTTCTTTCCTCCATTTTTTTTTTACTCCTCTTTATTCCTGCTGTCCAAAATGTAGACCTGATTCCTGGGGTTCTAATGTCCCTTGTGAACCATGAAGATGAGGATTACACTCTAAAGATGATAATGCAAAGAGCGGGAAGGGATCTTGGTTCCTTAAGACTCCACGGACTAGAGTTACCATTTTCCTCTAACCTATTAAGCAGTAAAAATCTCTTGCTTTAAACAGTATTATTTTAGTTCTCTGTTACTCCTAAGTGATTCTAATTCTAAGTGATGTCCACAGAATTCAACATATTAATGTACAAAATACCTGAATTCTCACACGAATCCTTTAGAGTTTCCCAGATAGGTCACTTACTCGGTAGAATTACCATATTCTTCTTAAAATAATCTCATGTATATAACATATATATACATGCTTATATACATATATAAATTATATACATGAGAGATAAATACTAATATACATATTAGTAGTTTACTCAAATTTATTGAGAATTGTTTATTCATAATGAAATGAAAAATTCCTTATCTATAGAAATGACTGGAATATGCCAATTATTTATAGTGATGGATCTTTTTAGAGTCACATCTCCCCAGTAGCCTTGTTTTCAAGTTCTCCTTTGCAATCATGAACAGTGTTTTCACATCTGTCTCCTGGGTCCTTCTTTATAATCTGCAAAATTTTAATTAATACTTCAGTTACTTGAGTTGACTTGTATAATTTTTTAAACTACGTGACAGAGATGACTTGGCAGTTTTATAAACTGGTAATTGGAAATCAATGTGCTTTAAGCTTCGGGCAGAAAACGTAATGAACAGGCCACTCTATAGGGACAAAAGATTATATGTTAATACTATAAAAAGGTCAGAACTATACTAATTAAATTAAACCTGTGAGGCATTCCCAGACCCACCTCTAAATTATAATGTTCCCTCAAAGAATATAGGGTTGGGCAAGCAATAGTTGTATCCCACTGAGCTTACTAGAAATTGTGCGTACATTTTAGTACAGCATGGGCTAACAGTGCCTTTAAAAAAAATAAGCAAATAGGGCGCCTGGGTGGCTCAGTTGGTTAAGCGACTGCCTTCGGCTCAGGTCATGATCCCGGAGTCCTGGGATCGAGTCCCACGTTGGGCTCCCAGCTCCATGGGAAGTCTGCTTTTCCCTCTGACCTTCTCCCCTCTCATGTTCTCTCTCACTGTCTCTATCTCAAATAAATAAATAAATAGAATCTTTAAAAAAAATAAGCAAATATAATTAAGTGAAACAAAATTTCTGTTAAAAATAAGAGAGGACACTACCCTTTAGAATGATATTCAGATCTTCTAAGACATGTCAAATAGAAATACACTTTATATGTATAATTTAGATCAAAGTTCATTTCTTCAGGAAGGCTCCCTATTGTTTGTAGTTCCATAGCCGTTTATTTTTACCTATTTTATAAAGCCTCCCAAATTTTGTCATAGTTGTATTTAGTTCTATCCTTTCTCATCGAATAAAAGTGTCCTTTGTGGTGGGGTTACATTTTTTATATTCTTCAAAGATCAGTCAGGCACATAGTGGATAATCAGATAATGTTTGTTGAAAGCATTGGATGAGTAAATACATGAGTGAATGACTTAAGAAATGACAGAATGAGCTTGAAGAATAGTCTTTGTTCATCTCAAACTTTGTGAAAGTTGGTGTTAGTGAGGTTGATTTTTTCTGTTGTGTACAAGAGTGTAGGAAAAGTACTTGGCTCATAACAATGTTATTTTGTGGAGTAAAAGTTTATCCAAAGTTATCTGGAACTTCGTTTTAGTTCGTTTAATCATTTCAACAGTTTTATGAAGCAGATGATATTATTATCCCACACTCTTCATGTAGTATATACACCACAGTTGCCTTTCTGGAAGAGTCCCTCCGTGGATTGCTATCAGTCTCCTAGGACAGCAATAGCATTCATTTCTGTAGCCTGCCCCAGATGATTACCTAGACCACCGTTGTGGCAAAGATTCTGGAACCTTTTCTAGAAAAGATACCACTTTATACCAGTTAGAACGGCAAAAACAGACAAGGCAAGAAACAACAAGTGTTGGAGAGGATGTGGAGAAAGGGAAACCCTCTTACACTGTTGGTGGGAATGTAAAAGTTCATACAGCCACTTTGGAAAACAGCGTGGCGGTTCCTCAAAAAGTTAAAAATAGAGCTACCCTATGACCCAGCAAATGCACTACTGGTATTTACCCCAAAGATACAGATGTAATGAAAAGAAGGGGCACATGCACCCCAATGTTCATAGCAGCAATGTCCACAGTAGCCAAACTGCGAAAGAAGCAGAGATGCCCTTCAACAGACGAATGGATAAAGAAGATGTGGTCCATATATATACAATGGAATATTACTCAGCCATCAGAAAGGATGAATACCCAGCTTTTGCATCAACATGGATGGAACTTGAGGAGATTACGCTGAGTGAAACAAGTCAAGCTGAGAAAGACAGTTATCATATGTTTTTGCTTGTATGTGGAACATAACAAATGGCATGGAGGATATTTGGAGAAGGAATGGAAAAATGAAGGAGGGGAAATCAGAGGGGAAACGAACCATGAGAGACTGTGAACTCTGGGAAACAAACTGAGGATTTCAGAGAGGAGGGGGGATGGGTTAGCCTAGTGATGGGTCATAAGGAGGGCACATATTGCATGGAGCACTGGGTGTTATACACAAACAATGAATCATGGAACACTACATCAAAAACTAATGATGTATGTCATCATGTATGTCAGTGACTGACATAATAAAACAAAAAACACACCAAAAAATCCCGATATCCTTGTAGGTTTTCCTGTCAAGCATGGTGATGGGAGGAATAGAAGGCATACCATACTTCATAGAAATATATCTGGGAACTATATTCTTTAGTCTATTTTCTTTCTTTTTTTTTTTTTAAAGGATTTTTACATTTTTATTTATTTGACAGAGAGACAGCGAGAGAGGGAACACAAGTAGGGAGAGTGGCAGAGGGAGAAACAGACTCCCCACTGAGCAGGGAGCCCGATGTGGGGCTCAATCCCAGGACCCTGGGATCATAACCCAAGGCGAAGGCAGACGCTTTAACGGCAGAGCCACCCAGGCGCCCCCAGTTTATTTTCATATAATTGAAAAGCTTTCATTTTCTCATCTTCTCTGAGTGAGATTGGTATTTAGTTCTTGGGTTTCCTTGTTAATTTCTAAGTTCATAGAATTAAACATCAATCCTGTGTCAACAGTAACACAGATAATGTAATCTTGCGTAAGTTTTTCATAAACCTTGAAAACTCAATTCCTTCCTTTCAAAAATGAAGTTAATAATAGTACTTACCTCATAAGGTTTTTGTGTTGATTAAATTTAAAATACATAAAGCACTTTGTATTGTGCTTGGTTAATAGTGACTCCTTAATAAATGTTAGCCATAATAATTTTATTCTCATATTAGTGCTTAAAGATTTTAAAACCAGTAAGGAGGCTTTTCTACCAAACAGGCTTCTGGCTTTTTAGCCCCCTGAAAGTGGTCATGATTCTAAAAGTGAGCAATTTCATGTAGAGAATTGCTAGGAAAGAGAAGCTTGACTTTGTAAAAAATAAATTGGAAAATGCCTATGAGAGATGAGCCTTCATGACAAGTATTTTGGAAAAGTGAAATAGAAGTTAAGAAATTCCAAAGTTTAAATTTGATAAATTCCAGCACCTGAATGAGTTTTGTAATATTTAAAAAATTACAGCCAATTCCATACCCAAGACATAGCTGTGTGCTTAGTCCAGATATGTATCAAACAGCTGGACCCTGAGTTGGGCAATCTACCATTTCCTCATAGTCAATTTAAAGAGGGTAGGCAGCCAGTGTCCCCGGGTCTTTGACTGTGGAATTGACATTCAAAATTGAAATAGATGAATAGGCCTTCCTGGGCAGGTACAAAATAATCTGATATAGTGTATTTTGGCCTTAGAGTTTGACTGGCTTGCATTCTTCAGTAGATGGCAAGAGTAAATGCTCTGCTAAAGAAAAGTTCTTATATCAAAATATTCTTTTAAATATCTGAAATTATATTCTGTAGAGAATTGATGGCCAGATAAACATGTATTTCTTCTAAAAGCTAATAGCAGGAAATGTGCTTAAATATGTTTTGTCACTCACTTAATAAAATGTTATGAAACCATGAAAATGATAATTATTTAGGTATCACCATGGAAAAATTACATTATTAAGATGTTAAATGAAAATATAGAGCAAAGCAATGAATATGAAATTTGAACATAATTACATAAACTATGTGCCCAGACAAATACTAGAAAGCAGTCTGTGAATATTAGCATTGGTATACTATTAAAGTGGGGAGAGATGTCATAGTTTTCCCCAAAACTTAAAGCAGTACAATCAGTAAAGCTATTTTTGATAAATTTTGTTTTAAAAAATTGAAAGACAAAACAAAATGATTTTGTTGGATGATCCAAAAACTTTCTGTTACAAGTATATACTGTATGAAAAATACAACTCTTTAATTTTTCTCTAGTCTAACAACATTGCATGCACTCTTATTTCTAAGTAGCCACGTACCAGCACCTAAAGAGATGCTTTAAATCTTTCTCACATTACTAAAGCCCCAGTTAGGGTCGAAAGACCCCCGGGTAATCAAAGGAGAATGTGCACTGACTCTCCAGGATTGTCTTTGGTAAAATTCCCAAGGTATCTGGCAACATATAGAAAACACTTATGTCATGCATTGTTATGGAAAATAAGTTTTGCAACTAAATACTGGGCTTTTATACTGCTGTGAGATGCCCCCTCAAGAAATGTCATGAGGTTGAGGAGAGTGAGAGAGATAAAAGTGAGAGGGAAGAGCCTATTACAAGGTAGGAACTGCCTTGATGCCATGTCATTCCCACTAAAGATCCAGAAGATGTTACAAAGTTTTGAAGTTTTGTTATACACTAGGCTCCTTAGCGTCCACTTAGCATTCTTTAGTAAATCTGACCCAATCCAGTATAAAGAAATAAAATAAATTGTTCGATAGAGGCTTCAAAGATCTGACCAAAACACATTTCTGTGCTCTGCTTCCTCAGTGGGTGTTCACTTGATTTTCAAATTGACTCTCTCCTTGTGACCCCAAAGGTGGACACCAAAGTGCCAAGGCTGGATCAATTACACATTTAGAACCAGCAGAGAGAAAGACATCCATCTTGATACTCCTGATTTAAAAAAAAAGAAAAAAGAAAAATTTAATCTGAATGACATATCTCCATTCTTTTGCCAATCACCGTGGCCAGGAAAATGGAAAGATAAGATTAATCTAAAGTAAACAGAATTTTCTACTGGAGCAGGTAATGCTCCTAAATAGAATGTGATAAAAGTATATTTTCTGATGTAATTCAAAATTCTTTTGATAGAAGGAAAGATAAGTTGATACTGAGAAGACCGCCGACAATAGTTTATTACAAATGACATAATGACCATATCCACTGTGGTAAAAACTAAAAGTTCTTTCACTGTTTAAAGATAATGATGGTTATCATAAAACATTGTCTTAATGTGGTTAGACTTTAATTCATAGAGTAGAAGACTTTACTAATTAAATAGTAGGAGACTTTAATACCTCATTTACATTGATTGGTGGATCATCTAGACAGAAAATGAACAAGGAAATACTGACCTTAAATAATGTGTTAGACCAGATGAACTAAACAGTTATATACAGAACATTCTACCCAAAAACAATGAAATAAGCACTCTTCTTAGTTCACATGGAAGTTTTCCAAGATAGATTATATGTTAGGCCACAAAACAAGTCTTAATAAATTTAGGATGAATGAAATCATATGGAACATCTTTTCTAACCACAGTGGTATGAAACCAAAAAGTAGTTACATAAAGAAAGCTGGAAAATTCATAAATATGGAGAGGCCAACGAAATGCTACTGAAAATTTAATGGGTCAAAGGAAAAATTTTAAATACCTTGAAATAAACAAAAGTAGAAATGTACCCAAAACTGTGGAATAGAGCAAAAGCAATTTTGAGAGGGGAGCTCATAGCTGTTGATATCTATTTCAACAAACAAGAAAAGTCTCCAATAAACAACTTAACTTTACACCTTGAAAAAATAGAAAAAGAAGAACAAAGCCGAAAGTTAGTGGAAGAAAGAAAATGACAAAGATTAGAGTAGAAATAAATGAAATGGAGACTAAAAGGGCAATAGAAAAGATAAATGAAACTAAAAGGTGTTTTTAAAAAAAAATAAAATTGACAATCTTTTAGGTAGAACCAATCTTTTAGGTAGAAAAACAAAGAGAGAACTTAAATAAAATGAGAAATGAGAAAACTATTACAACCAATGCCACAGAAGTACGAAGGATCATAAAACCACTATGAACAATTATACACCAACAAATTGGACAACCAAGAAAAGGATGAATTCATGGAAACATATGACCTTCCCAGACTGAATCAGGATGTAATAGAAAATCCAAACAGACCAATTACTATGAGGAGTATGAATCAGTAAGCAAAAATTTTCCAGGAAGCTAAAGTCCTGGACCAGACAGCTTCACTGCTGAGTTCTACCAACCATTCAAAGAAGAATTGATACCAATCCTCAAACTCTTGCAAAAAAGGAGAAAACTCTTCCAAACTCAATTTATGAGGTCAGCATTATCCTAATACAAAGTCAGACAAGGATATCACAAGAAAAGAAAATCATAGGCTATTATCTCTGATGAACGTAGAAGCAAAAATCCTCAATGAAATATTAGCAAACCAAATTCAACAATATGTTAAAAGAATCAAACTCCATGATCATGTGGGATTTTTTCAAACCATGCAAGGATGTTTCAACATCTGCAAATCAGTCACTCTGATATACTATATTAACAAAATGAAGGATAAAAATCAGATTATCTCAGTAGATACAGAAAAAGCCCTTGACAAAATTCAACATTGATTTATTTTTTCAAAATTGATTTATGATAAAAAACTATCAGAAAAGTGGGAATAGAGGGAACATATTTCAAGATAATAAAGACCAAGTTTTCCACTCTCACCACTTCTATTTGACATAATATTAGAAATCTCAGAGCAATTATGCAAGAAAAAGAAATTAGAGCATCCAAATTGGAAAGGTAAAATTGTCACTATTTGCAGATAATGTGATGATGGTTTATAGAAAATCCTAAAAAGGGGGTGCCTGAGTGACTCAGTTAGTGGAGCATCTGACTTTGGTTCAGTTCATAATCCCAGGCTCCTAGAATTAAGCCCAGCATCTGGCTCCTTGCTCGGCAAGGAGTCTGCTTCTCCCTCTCGATCTCCCTCTGCCCGCTGCTCCCCCTGTTTGTGCTCAATGGACACTTCTAAAGAGCCAACAATACATAAAACAATATATAAGTGGGGATAGGATAGTCTCTTTAATAAATAGTTGTTGGGACAACTAGACAGTCACATTCAAAAGAATGAAACTTGGAAGATTATGGGTTTCCAGGAATGCATCCATTTCTTCTAGGTTGTTTAGCTTATTGGCATATAGCTGTTGATAATAATTGTTGATGATTGTTTCTATTTCCTTTGGATTAGTCGTGATCTCTCCCCTTTCATTCATAATT
>CM052809.1:14207883-14223796 GCA_028533885.1 Nasua narica | reverse complement strand
TCATAATTTTGTTAATTAAGACCCTCTCTATTTTCTTCTGGATGAGTTTGGCCAGTGGTTTATCGATCTTATTGATTCTTTCAAAAAACCAACTACTGGATTCATTGATGCGTTCTACTGTTTCTTTAGTTTCTAACTCGTTGATCTCTGCTCTAATCTTGATTATTTCCCTTCTTGTGCGTGGGGTTGGCTTGATTTGTTGTTGATTTTCCAGTTCTTTAAGGTGTAAGGAGAGCTGGCGTATTTAGTATTTTTCAATGTTTTTGAGTGAGGCTTGGATGGCTATGTATTTCTCCCTAAGGACCGACCGCCTTGCCGTATCCCATAGGTTTTGGGTCGCTGTGTCTTCATTGTCATTGGTCTCCATGAATTGTTTAAGTTCATCTTTGATTTGCTGGCTGATCTCCTCATACTTGAGCATATTGGTCTTTAGTCTCCAAGTGTTTGAATTCCTTCCGAACTTTTTCTTGTGATTGAGTTCCAGTTTTAAAGCGTTGTGGTCTAAGAAAATGCAGGGAATCATCTCTATCTTTTGGTATCGGTTGAGACCTGATTTGTGGCCCAGTATGTGGTCTCTTCTGGAGAAAGTTCCATGTGCACTCGAGGAGAATGAGTATTTTGTTGTTTTAGGGTGGAATGTTCCGTATATATCTATGAGGTCCATGTGGTCCAATGTGTCATTCAAAGCTCTTGTTTCTTTATTGATTTTCTGTTTAGAAGATCTGTCAGCTACTGAGAGTGGTGTGTTAAGATCTCCTAGTAAAAAGGTATTCATGTCTATATGACTCTTTATTTTGAGTAACAATTGGTTTATGTAGTTGGCTGCTCCTATATTGGGGGCATAAATATTTACAATTGTTAGATATTCTTGGAGGATAGACCCTTTAAGGATGATGTAGTGTCCTTCTGTGTCTCTGACTACAGTCTTAAGCTTAAAATCTAATTTATCTGATATGAGAATTGCTACCCCAGCTTTCTTTTGAGGTCCATTGCCATGAAAGATGGTTCTCCATCCTTTCACTTTCAGTCTGGATGTATCTTTTGGTTCCAAGTGTGTCTCTTGTAGACAGCATATGGACGGGTCCTGTCGTTTTATCCATTCTGCAACCCTGTGCCATTTTATGGGAGCATTTAGGCTGTTCACGTTGAGAGTGATTATTGAAAGATATGTGTTTATTGACATCATGTTTCCTGTGATGTCTTTGTTTCTATAGGTGGAAAATTTCTGTTCTAAGTCACTCATGTGTTCTTTTTGCTCTTATAAAACCCCCTTTAATATTTCCTGGAGTGCTGACTTGGTGGTCACATACTCTTTTAATCCTTGCCGGTCTTGGAAGCTCTTTATCTCTCCATCCATTTTGAATGACAGCCTTGCTGGATAAAGTATTCTTGGCTGCATCTTCTTCTCGTTTAGTGCCTTGAATATATCTTGCCAGCCCTTTCTGGCTTGCCAGGTTTCTGTGGACAGGTCTGACGTTATTCTGATGGGCTTTCCTCCATATGTAAGGAATCTCTTTCCCCTAGCTGCCCTCAGGACCTCCAGTCCAAAATTATAACTTGCACATTTTAATATTATGTGCCTTGGTGTTTTTCTCGATTTATTGATTGTTGCAGAGGTCCTTTCAACCTCTAGGACACGAAAACTTGTTCCGTTCCCCAGATTGGGGAAATTCTCATGTAGAATTTGGTCAGCTATATCTTCTAGGCTTCTGTCCTTCTCTACACCCTCTGGGATGCCAATGATTCTGATGTTGCAACGTTTCATGGCGTCATTTATTTCCCTAAGTCTGTTCTCATGATTCTTGAGCAGTTTGTTCCCGCTCTCCTCTTGCCCTTTCATCTCTACCATTTAATCCTCTAGATCACTAATTATATCCTCTGTCTCCACAACTCTAGCTGTTAGACTATTTAGATTGGATTGGATCTCATTAATAGCGCTTCTTATTTCTGGTATACTGGACCTCATTTCTGCCCTTAGCGCTTCTATAATGTTTTGCTCCATCCTAGCCATTGCCTGGATAATTGTCATCCTGAATTCCCTTTCTGACATACTGTTGATGTCCATGTCCAATAGTTCTGAAGGAGAGTGTGAAGTCTCCGGGTTTTTCTTCTGTTGAATGTTCCTCTTCCTAGTCATTTTGATGAGAAATGGATGAGAGGGTGTGTCTGGATATACCGCCCTCGATCCAGGCAGGGTGTACTCCGGAGGGTTTTGGAGCAATTGGGATTTACCACCAAAAAGAAAGAATAAGGATAAAAAAAAGATAGAGAGGAGGAGAAAAAGGGGAAATCCCAGCCGGAATGGGCCCCAAAACTAAGGTTTCTAAGGTGTGCAAACAAGCACGAACAAATATATACACCAACACGAATAAATGACAAGAAGTAGAAGAACCTAGCAGAATGAACCCCAAGAACAAGATTTATGTAATACCAGAACAAAAGGAGATACGTTGAAACACTGACAGAGGGATAAGATGGGAGGGTGGTTATAACTCCTCGCAGGCGAGGAAGGTTATTTCAGGTCCTCCTGGTTTATAGTTGTATTAAACCTCTCGTTGTTGTAATGTTATGTAGTTAAAAAAAGGATAAAAGAAAAAAGAAATGTGAAAGCAAATGAAGACTAAAATTAAATAAAAAAAGAGAGAGAATAAGAAAGAGAAAACAAAAACAAAAACAAAAACTAAACAGAAACAAACTTGTATCTATGAAATATACAGGTTTGACGGTATTACCAGGAGCTTAATACATTGATTTCCCCTGGTTTTGGGGGTTTAAAATTTTATGGGGACCCTGTGGTTATGGTCCTTTTGTTCTTTGGCTGGTCTTCTGGGGGAGGGGCCTGCCGCGTTGTTTCCCAGTTGGTCTTGCTTGGGTTGAGTCACCCTGCCCCCCAGTCAAGGGGCTGAGCTCTGTGGAAACTGGTTTCTCAGTCTCTCGCTCTCTGAAGGTTTTTGGCCTTTTGTAGCCTTTTCACCTTTTTAGGGAGTCCAAGCAATGAATCTGCCCTGAAGCACTCAGACCTCTGAGTTGCAGGAAGCCCGAGTTTCTGCTCCCCTTGTGTGGTTCAGAACACACACTCCCCTCCGCGAAATTTCTGCTCACAGGTCAGCCTGTCTGAGGTGGCGCGCGACCCCATCTGCCTTGCCTTTCTGCGGCTCCCAAGTGTGGACCCGGGAGGCCTGCGGCGGGCCGGGAAGTCGCTACCCCAGTTGCCTTTCTGTGGCTCCACGAGGGGCTCCCGGGACATTAGGCTGCTTGCCCGCGTTCTCTCCGAGGCCGGCGGGGATCGCTCAGGCTCTGCAGTGCGCTGCGAATGTTGCGGTGGCGGGGGGCACATTGGGAAAAACTGCGGCTCGTGAACCACCGCAGACTCTCAAAAAGCTCTTACCAGCCTGTTCGAGGTGGCGCGCGACCCCATCTGCCTTGCCTTTCTGCGGCTCCCAAGTGCGGACCCGGGAGGCCTGAGGCGGGCCGGGAAAGTCGCGACCCCAGTTGCCTTTCTGCAGCTCCACGAGGGGCAGCCCAGAGGTTAGGCCCCTTGCCCGCGTTCTCTCCATTGCCAGCGGGGATCCCTCAGGCTCTGCAGTGTGCCGCGAATGTCGCGGTGGCGGGCGCACACCGGGAAAACTGCGGCTCGTTAACCACCGCAGAATCTCAAAAAGGTGCTTGCAGGTGCGAGCCTGGCCCACAGGTTGTTGCAGAGAGTGGAAATCTGCAGGTTCAAGAATCGCGGACTGGATCCCCCACCAGTTCCACTTTGGGGCGCTCCTTCCTGGGAGAGTGGGTCCAAGTGCCGGTGCCCACGACCACCCCCTTCCACTAGTTACTCCTCCGAACTTTTTGCCCGCTTTAAGTGTTTTTAACGGGCTCTACGTTAAAGGTGGTCCCCCGCCACTGGGCACTTTCCTTTGGGGTATTACTGTCCTTGGTTAGCTTCTGGTGGCTCCCTCCCCCTTGTGTTTATCCTCCGATGTCAGCTCGAGTGTTCCCACTTTGCTTTTACACTCCATTGCTGTCTTCTTCTCTCGGAGAGATCCCGGAGTGAGAAATCTTTCTGCTCAGGGTGATTTCATGGGTGTTCAGCGTGTTCTGGTAGATTTCCTGCTCACTTTTGGGGACCGGTTGCTGCAGGATCTCTTACTTCTCTGCCATCCTGCCCCCCTCCTTTAATTTTTATTTTTAACTGTAAAATTAACATTTTCCTTTTTTCCAATTAATTTAATTTTATTTTTTCAGTGTTCCAAGATTCATTGTTCATGTACCACACCCAGTGCTCCATGCAACTCCTGCCCTCCTCAATACCTATCACCAGGCTCACCCAAGTCCCCACCCCCTCACCTCCAAAACCCTCAGTGACTAAGAGGAGGATCACCCAACTGAGGAAAAACACAGAGACTGTGCCCTATCCCTCAGAACTATTGGATATGGACATAAACAGTATGTCGGAAAGGGAATTCAGGGTAACAATTATCCACGCAATGGTTAGGTTGGACAAAAACATTAGTAACAACATAGAATCTCTTGAGGACTGAACAGAGAGCTGATATTGCAGTAGTTAAAAAGGCTATCAATGAGATCCAAATCTAATTTAAATACTTTAACAGCTATGGTAACCGAGGCAGAAGATAGAATTAGCGAATTAAAGGACAAGCTGATAGAGCAGAAAGGTCAGGAGGAGGGCTCGAACAAACTGCCCAGAAGCCATGAAAACAGAATTAGGGAAATAAATAATGCCATGAAATGTTCCAAATCAGAAGTATTAAAATCCCTGAGGGAGTGGAGAAAGACAGAAGATAAGAAGATATAGCTGAACAAATTCTGGATAAAAATTTCCCAAATGTAACAAGTGTTCGTGTCCTAGAGGCAGAAAGGACACCCCCAAGATCAACAAGCCTAGAAAGACACACAGACACTTGAATGTGAGGTTCACAAATTGTAATTTTAGACAAGACGTCCTGAGGACAGCTAGGGGGAAGAGATTCCTTATGTAAAGAGGAAGGTTGATCAGAATAATGTCAGACATGTCCACAAAATCTGGCAAGCCAGAAAGGGCTGGCAAGACATACCAGGGCACTAAATGAGAAGAACGTGTATCCAAGAATACTTTATCCAGCAAGGTTGACATTTAAAATGGATGGAGAGATAAAGAGCTTCCAAGGCCAGCAAGGTTTAAAAGAGTATGTGACCACCAAGTTGACACTACAGGAAATATTAAGGGGAGTACAATAAAAGAAGTAAGAACCCATGAGTGATATAGAACAGAAACTTACACAGACAATCTATAGAAACAAGGACTTCACAGGCAACACGATGTCAATAAAACTTTCCGTTCAATAATCACTCTCAATATGAATGGCCTAAATGCTCTGATAAAATGACACAGGGTTGCAGACTGGATAAAACGACAGGACCCATCTATATGCTGTATACAAGAGACACATTTGGAACTTAAAGATACATCGAGACAAAGTGAAAGGATGGAGAACAATCATTCATGCCAATGGTCCTCAAAAGAAAGCTGGGGTAGCGATTCTCATATCAGATAAATTAGATTTTAAGCCTAAGGCTATCGTCAGAGATACAGAAGTAAACTACATCAAACTTAAAGGACTATCCACCAAGAAGATCTAACAATTGTAAACATTTATGCCCCCAATATAAGAGCAGCCAACGACATAAGCCAACTGTTAATCAAAATAGTTATATGGATATGAATACATTAATAGTAGATCATAACATGCCACTCTCAATAACAGACAGATCATCTAAACAGAAAATCAATAAAGAAACAAGGGCTTTGAATAGGACCAGATGGACCTTGTAGATATATACAGAACATTCCACCCTAAAATAACAGAATACACATTCTTCTCGAGTGCACATGGAAATTTCTCCAGAATAGACCACATACTGGGTTACAAATCATGACTCAACTGATACTGAAAGATTGATATTATTCCATGCATATTCTCTGACCATAATGCTTTGAAACTAGAACTGAACCACAAGAAAAAGTTTGGAAGGGATTCAAACACTTGGAGGCTAAAGACTAACTGGCTCAAGAATGTTTGGATCGACCAGGAAATCAAAGAACATAAACAATTCATGGAAACCAATGAGAATGAAGACACTTCGGTCAAAAACCTAGGAGAGATACATAGCCATCCAGGCCTCACTAAAAACAATTGAAAAATCCCAAATACACCAGCTCTCTTTACACCTTAAAGACCTGGAAAATCAACAACGAATTAAGCCAACCTCACCCACAAGAAGGGAAATCATCAAGACTAGAGCACAGATCAATGAGTTAGAAACTAGAGATACAGTAGAACACATAAACAAATCCAGAAGTTGTTTTTTTCAAAGAATCAATAAGATCGACAAACTACTAGCCCGATTATTCCAAATTATATAAAATTATGTATGAAGGAGGAGAGATCATGACTAACACCAAAGAAATAGAAACAATCATCAGAAATTATTATCAACAGCTATATGCCTATAGAAGAAACAGATGAATTCCTGGAAACCTATAAACTTCCAAGACTGAAACAAGAAGAAATTGACAACCTGAATAGATCACTATATAGTAATGAGATTGAAGCAGTGATCAAAAATCTACCAAAAAATGAGTCGAGGACCTGACGGATTCCCTGGGAAATTTTACCAAACATTCAAGGAAGAAATGATACTTATTATCCTGAAGCTGTTTCAAAAAATAGAAACAGAAGGAAAACTTCCAGACTCTTTCTACGAAGCCAGCATTACCCTGATCCCCAAACCAGGAAAAGACCCTGTCCAAAAGGAGAATTTCAGACCAATATCCCTGAAGAATATGGATGCCAAGATTCTCAACAAGAGCCTAACTAATAGGATCCAATAACTCATCGAAAATATTATTCATCATGACCAGGTGGGATTTATCCCTGGGATGCAAGGATGGTTCAACATTCGCAAATCAATCAAGATGATCGAACAAATCCATAAGAAAGGGGAGAAGAAACACATGGTCCTCTCAACTGATGCAGAAAAAGCATTTGATAAAATTCAGCATCCGTTCCTGATTAAAATTCTTCAAAGTATAGGGATAGAAGGAACATTTGTCAACATCATAAAGTCTATCTATGAAAAGCCCACGGCAAATGTCATTCTCAATGGGAAAAGCTGACAGCCTTCCCATTGAGATCAGGAACACGTCAAGGATGCCCACTCTTGCCACTCTTGTTCAACATAGTACTAGAAGTCCTAGCAACAGCAATCAGACAACAAAAAGAAATAAAAGGCATTCAAATTGGAAATGAAGAAGTCAAACTGTCTCTCTTTGCAGATGACTTCACATATAAAGTATCTTTCATGATACTTTATATGGAAAACCCAAAAGAGTCCACCACCAAACTACTAGAACTCATACAGCAATTCAGTAATGTGTCAGGATACAAAATCAATGCACAAAAATCATTGCTTTCCTATACACTAACAATGAAAATATGGAAAGGGAAATTAGAGAATCAATTCCATTTACTGTAGCACCAAGACCCATAAGATACCTGGGAATAAACCTAACCAAGGAGGTAAAGGATCTGTACTGGAGGAACTACAGAATACTAATGAAAGAAATTGAAGAAGACACAAAAAGGTGGAAAAGCATTCCATGCTCATGGATCGGAAGAATAAACATTGTTAAAATGTCTATACTGCCCAGAGCAATCTATACTTTCAATGCCATCCCGATCAAAATTCCACCAGCTTTTTTCAAAGAGCTGGAACAAACATTCCTAAAATTTGTATGGAACCAGAAAAGTCCCTGAATTGCTAAGGAAATGTTGAAAAAGAGAAACAAAGCTGGGGGCATCACATTGCCTGATTTCAAGCTGTACTACAAAGCTGTGATCACCAAAACAGCATGGTACTGGCACAAAAACCAACACATAGACCAGTGGAACAGAGTAGAGAGCCCAGATGTGGACTGTAACTCTGTGGTCAAATAATCTTTGATAAAACAGGCAAAAATATCCAGTGGAAAAAAGATGGTCTCTTCAATAAATGGTGCTGGGAAAACTGGACAGCTATATGTAGAAGAATGAAACTTGACCATTCTCTTACACCATACACGAAGATAAACTCGAAATGGATAAAAGACTTCAATGTGAGGCAGGAATCTATCAAAACCCTAGAGAAGAACATAGGCAGTAACCTCTTCGACATCAGCCACAGCAACTTCCTTCAGGACACGTCTCCAAAGGCAAGGAAACAACAGCTAAAATGAACTGTTGGGACTTCATCAAGATAAAAAGCTTCTGCACAGCAAAGGAAACAGTCAACAAAACAAAGAGGCAACCCACAGTATGGGAGAAGATATTCGCAAATGACACTACAGAGAAAGGTCTGATATCTAAGATCTATAAAGACCTCCTCAAACTCAACACAAAATAGATATTCACCTTAAAAAATGGGCAGAAGACAGGAACAGACATTTCTCCAAAGAAGATATACAAATGGCTAACAGACAAATGAAAAAATATTCATCATCTTTTCCATCAGGGAGATTCAAATCAAAACCTCATTGAGCTACCACCTTACACCAGTTAGAATGGCCAATATCAACAAGACAGTAAACAACAAATGCTGGATAGGATGTGGAGAAAGGGAATCCTCTTCCATTGTTGCTGAGAATGCAAGTTGGTGCAGCCACTTTGGAAAACGGTGTGAAGATTCCTCAAGAAATTAAAAATAGAGCTACCCTATGACCTTGCAATTGCACTACCTTACCCCAAAGAAACAGATGCAGTACAAAGAAGGGCCACGTGTTCTCCAATGTTCATAGCAGCAACGGCCATAATTACCAAACTATGGAAAGAGCCAAGATGCCCTTTAACAGATGAATTGTAAAGAAGATATGGTCCGTATATAGAATGGAATATTATGCTTCCATCAGAAAGGATGAATACCCAACTTTTGTATCAACTTGGATGGGACTGGAGGAGATTACACTGAGTGAAATACATCAAGCAGAGAGAGTCAATTTTCTTATGGTCTCACATGTGTAGCATAAGAAAAAACATGGAAGACATTGTGAGAAAGAAAGAAATGGTGAATTTAGGGAAATTGGAGGGGGAGATGAACCATGAGAGACTGTGGACTCTGAGCAACAAACTGAGGGTTTTAAAGGGGTGTGGGTGGGGGGGTTTGGCGAGCCTGGTGGTTGGTATTGAAGACGGCATGTACTGCATGGAGCACTGGGTGTGGTACATGAACAATGAATCTTGTAACACTGAAAAAATAAAACAGAATATTTGGGGGGAAAATAACCACATTGAGATACCTTCTTACACCATTTAGAATGGCAAAGATTAACAAGACAGGAAACAAGAAATGTTGGAGAGGATGTGGAGAAAGGGAAATCCTCTTACACTGTTGGTTGGAATGGAAGTTGGTACAGCCACTTTGGAAAACAGTATGTAGGTTCCTCAAAAATTTAAAAGTGGAGCTACCCTATGCCCCAGCAATTTCACTACTGTGCATTTACTCCAAAGATACAGATGTAGTGAAAAGAAGGGCCATATGCACTCCCCAATGTTCATAGCAGCAATGTCCACAATAGCCAAACTGTGTAAAGAGCCTAGATGCCCTTCAACAGATGAATGGATAAAGTAAATGTGGTCCATATATACAATGGAATATTACTCAGCCATCAGAATGTATGAATACCCAGCTTTCACATCAACCTGGATGCAACTGTAGGAGATTATGCTAAGTGAAATAAGTCAGGCAGAGATAGACAATTGTCATATGGCTTTTCTCATTTGTAGAACATAAGGAATAGAATGGAGGACATCAGGAGAAGGAAAGAATTAATGAAGGGGGAAATCAGAGGGAGATATATGAATGAATAAAGAAGATATGGTCCATATATAAAATGGAATATTATGCCTCCATCAGAAAGGATGAATACCCAACTTTTCTATCAACATGGACGTGACTGGAAGAGATTATGCTGAGTGAAATAAGTCAAGCAGAGAGAGTCAGTTATCATATGGTTTCACTTACGTGTGGAGCATAAGGAAAAACATGGAGGACATTAGAAGAAGGGAAGCAAAAGTGAATTGGGGGAAACTAGAGGGGGAGCCAAAGCATGAGAAACTGGGGACTCTGAGGGAGTGGGGGTGTGGGTTTGAGTGAGCCTGGTGGTGGGTATTAAAGAGGGCACGTATTGCATGGAACAGTAGGTGTGGTGCAAAATGAAATAAAATTAAAAGAAAAAAAAATAAAGGAATGAGAGACTATGGACTCCAGGAAAGAAACTGAGGGTTTTAGAGGGGATGGGCATGGGGGACATGTGAGCCCGGTGCTGTGCATTAAGGAGGGCACGTATTGCATGGAGCACTGGGTGTTATATGCAAACAATGAATTGTGGACCATTACATCAAAAACTAATGATGTACTCCATGGTAACTAACATAACATAATAAACAAATGTTTAAAATATATTAAATAGATATGAATAGTTCTACATCCATTAAATAAATGTTCTTCATTACGTAAAAGCTTCCAAAATAGAAATATTCAGGCCCAGATGGCCTCACTGGAGAATTCTACCAAACATTTATATAACTATCATCGATCTTATGAATTTATTCAGTGTCATCCAGAAATAGGACAGGAGAGAATACTTCCCAACTTATTTTATGAGGCCAGTATTATCTGGTACCAAAATCAAAGATAGAAAAATGAGGGAAATCTACAAGCCAATATTTTTCTTCAACCTACATGCAAAATTCCTCACAAAAATATTAACAAACCTAATCCCACAATGCATAAGAATAATTATATACCATTACCAAGTCAAGTTTATTTCAAGGATGAAAAGCTGGTTCAACATTTGAAAATCAATGAATATAATCCACCATATGAAGTGGTTAAAGAAGAAAAATCATATGATCACATCAATTAATGTGGAAAAGAGCATTGAACAAAATCCAACATCCATCCCTTATAAAGACTCTAAGCAAACTATGAATAGAGGGGAACGTCATGAACCCAGATGAAGGGCATCTATGAAAAACCTACAGTTAACATCATAGTTAACTGTATGGTGAAAAGCTCAATGTTTTCTCCCAAGACTGGGAAAAAAAGGCAAAGATGTCCACTCTCACCACTCTTATTCAACATAGTTCTGGGAGTTCTAGCCACTATAGCAACTCAAGGAAGGGAAATAAGATACAGATCAGAAGGGAAGAAATAAACCTGTTCTTATTTACAGATGACATGATTGACTATGTAGAAAATTTCCAAAGAGTTTACAAAAAGCAAAAACAGTCCTTTAACTAGTGAGTTCAGCACTGTGAAAGGATATGAGATCAACAATCACATTCTACATACTAACAATGGACACATGAAAACCCAAATCAAATCCTGATACCTGTTACAATTGCTCTGAAGAAATTGAAATACTTTGGCACACACTTAAAATATATACATGATGTATATGCTGAAAACTACAAAATGCTGATGAAAGAAATAAGAATTTAAATAAATGTAAAAACATACTATATGCATGAGTTAGAAGACAACACAGTAAAGCAGTCAATTCTTCCCAAACAGATATATAGATTTACTACAGTTCCTAGTAAAATCTCAGCAAGGTTTTTTGTAGACATAGACAAGCTTATTCTGAAATGTATATAAAAAGGCACAGGCTCTAGCTTAGCTAAAACAATCTTGTCATGGAAGAGTAAAATGGGAGTAATCACTCTTCCCAATAATGAAGACTGTAGTATAACTACTGTGATGAAGACCTGTACACAGATGTTTATAGAAGCTTTATTCTTAATAGTTAAATATTACATACAACCTAGATGTCCTTCAGTGGGTCAGTAGTTAAACAAACATACATACCACAGAATCTCACTCAGTAATAAAAACAAACAAACTTGATACATGCAGCAACTTGGATGAATCTCAAGGGCATGCTAGATGAAAAAGGTGAATTCCAAAAGGTGGTTTCATTTATATAATTTTTAAATGACAAAATTATAGAAATGGAGAACAGTTTGGGGGTTAGGGGTTAGGGTCCCTCACCAGGGGTTAGGGACCAAGGTGAGTAGACTGGGAAGGGCATCGATATGGCTACAAAAAGGCAACATGAAAAAAATAAGCAATATAACACATCCTTATTGTGACAGAATGATATTGTATGTTGTCTGTGGTAGTATACACAAGAATTTACATATGTGATAAAATTGTATAGCAGTAAATATACACATGTATACAAATTGCTACAAGTAAAATCTGAATAAGATAGGTGAATTGTACCAATGTCAATATCCTACTTGTGATATTATACTATAGTCTTGCAAAATGTTACCATTAGGGGAAACAGTAAAGTGTACTTTGCATAATTTTTACAACTCCATGTGAATATACAATTATCTCAATAAAAATTACTATTACAAAAAATTCCTGGTAATATTTTCCCTTCTTTCATCTTTAGCATCATAATACCTTATTTATTGGCTACTAATAAGGTTTGCACAAGGCCTCAGATAATGAATAGTTATGGGCCACTGGCTCAAACTAAGCTGAAGCAGATATGCTTTTTGATGTTTCTGATCTTCAGAGTCATTGATCACACTGGGACACTCTTATACTTTCCTAAGAAGTCATCTGACAGTCTATGAATTCCTTGGTGCTGTCAATGTGTAAGCGGGCTGCATGACCACTTCATAAGTGTGGTAAACAAGGCTGAAGAAGGGACTGGGTAAATACCGGCCTGAAAGATATAGTTGAAAGAGTTGGACTATTTTCACTGAGATAAGGTGACATAAAGGATAGGATACCTGAGTTCAGATTCCTAAAGGGCTGTTTGGAGGCAAAGGAAGTGATTGTATTTTCTGAGTTTCTAAGGGTGAGCAAAGATAGGATCAGCAGTCAACTTCGGAGGTGATTTATAGGTGCAGATATAGGTTTAGCAGAAATAAAAACTAGTGAACTGCCCAGTAATGAGATTTGCTGCTTCTGGATGTAAAGAATACCCTATCATTGGAAGCATTTAAGCAGAAGTAATTGAACATGTCTCAGAAATGTGGAAATTTCTTTTCAATGTGCAGATTCTAACACCAAAGTAATCATGTGAAGCTGTGTTGCTAGTGCTTTATCTCAACACATCTCTGGTCCCCTCACTGACTTTTTTTTTTTCTGGTTTCTAATTGAAACCCTCCTTTCCTTGGTGATTGGAAGGGAAATAGAAGAACTCTCATGTCTTGGGATGGACTGGAATATCTCTGCAGGGAAATTCAAGTTATCATTGTTTGTGGGAGCATGTAGGCACATAGAACCCTGCAGTAACCCCCCGGAATAATTTGGGAGATTGGCATGGATGCAGAATAACCTTAGCCAGCTTTTAGTTCTGGCATTTTGCATTATATGAGATATAGTTGTTTCCATATTTGGTTTTCCTAATAAACTGTGAGCTCCTTTAGGGATACCATGTCTGTCTTTTCTGTGTGTTCTTCCTGCATCTAGAACCTTATACATAGTGGCTACTTGATACTTTCTCCATAAAAAGTCTCTTAGACATGATCAGATTGTTTGTGGCATAGTTTGTATACCAAACACTAGGCTGGTATTTTTTTTTCCCAGAAGGAAGAGGGAACTGCTTCCCAGATTCTTTTTGGGTGACACCTAAAACAAATAATGTGACTATTTCTAAAAGGATCGCCTTATGACCGCCTTCATGTAAAGAAACCAGGGAGATAAAATGATACTCTTTTTTTAATTGTATATTTTTATTTATTTATTTATTTATTTATTTATTTATTTATTTTCCCCCAAATATGTTTATTTTATTTTTTCAGTGTTACAAGATTGATTGTTCATGCACCACACCCAGTGCTCCATGCCATACGTGTCTTTCTCAATACCCACCACCAGGCTTGCCCAACCCCCCACCCCCCTCCCCTCCAAACCACTCAGTTTGTTTCTCGGGGTCCACAGTCTCTCATGGTTTGTCTCCTGATTCCCACCCCCCCTTTGGCAGAACTGAGGATACTGTATTGGGGAAGCCTTTGTAAATGAGCAGGGCCTTCTCAAACTTTCTTTTAAAAACTTCTTCAACTTTACTGATACATGTTCCAGTATGGGAGTCTCCGCTTCTCACTGTCCTCACTCTTGGTAATGGAGGCAAGGTGTTGTGAGGGGAGAATGATGTGTTGCTGGACTTTAAAGAATGGAAAAAGGAAATTCAGAAAGGCTAAGTTACAGAGGGAAATAAAAGAGTTCCTGGCCCAGAGGGAGATGTAATAGAGGAGGCTGGGCCTTCTCAGGCCCCTTGGTGGATAGATAGGAGCACCTAAAATGCAGAAGCGTAGCTCTGTTGCCTGTTTCAATGGTGGGGATGTGTAAGCAGGAACACACTAGAAGCCTGCGGCCTTGCCTCACCAAGCACCTGTCTATCTGTCAGTCAGACCTTCCAGGACTTCCCTGCAAATGCTCCCCCTCCTTTTGCTGGGATGGCTCCCAGAAAAGCACTAGTAAGATAAGACTGCCCTTGGAAGGGGGTGGAGGATAGCCTAAAATTAGCCCCTGGACCTGATGCCTAGCCTTTAGGCAGTGTTGTTAACAGTGGAAACCAAGGACCTCGCCTGCTTAAGCCTCAGGGCAAATAGGAGTTCCCTGTGGAGGGGCCACCAGAGCCCAGTGCTTTGAAGAGGGGCAGCAGCTGGCAGTGACTCCAGGCAGCCTGGCCTCAGGCTGAAGCCCAGTGAGTATCTGGAGCCTAAAACTTAATGATGCTGCCAGGGAGGAATGAACCCTTAGGGTTGCAGGTCCATGGACCTGTAACAACCACCCTTCATAGGTTTTTCTTGCTGGATCTGGTTTCTGGGGGCACTTGGGAGATTGGTAGGGAAATCTGCCCACATAGGGAAAGAGGGTTATGATAAAGGCTTCCTGCTATGTCTGTCCCAAGAAGGTGTGTGGCTCTGGGGTCCAAATGGACCTACTTCTTGAGGGAAATTGTGTTTATACACTATGGAGAAGGTAAAGATTTGTCTTTATGTCCTTGTGTATTATTTGTCCGTGTTGTGGGGTGCATCTGGCTGGAATCAAGGGCAGAAGGGCAGAGCTCCTCAGGTTGTGAGGAGGAAGGTAATGCTTAAAAATAATCTACTAATGCCTCAAGGACTTTTCTAGGGCCTATTAAAACCAACCACTGCCCTGTAGTTCTTAACATGTATTCATAAACCCACAAGAGGGCCTTGGATAGAATTTAAAGGGTACAAAAACATGGGTGAAGTAAACAATTACTTTTTTTTTACCTCTAATCTCTAACTGAAATTTACAATTTCCTTTCAAGGACGAGCAGACAGCAAATGGCTGTAGTATTGCCAGTTCCTATAACTTGGTCATCAGTAGAAATCATATTTCATATCATATTACAGTTGCAGATGAGATATGGAAATGTCATTTATGCTTATCATCACTTAAAAATTATTAATAGATCTTGGTATTTAATGTGTTAATAAAGAACATTTATTACTATATCATGAAGTTTAAAAAATAGTTGTATTTCAATATAATTGGTTTCCTTTAATCTTATGTATTTCATTTTATGTATTAAAAAACACTCTGAGAGGGGGCAAGAGACTTAACCAAATTGCCATAGAGGTCAATGTCACAAAAAAAAGTTTTAAAAACCCTGCCCTTTTGGGATCAGGAAGGGGATCCTTGCATATAATGGTCATTTAATAACTCTTAGCTTATTGTGGCCATTGAGGCTATGAACACCGGGGTACATGTGGCCCTTCTTTGTACTGCATCTGCTTCTTTGGGGTAAACACCGAGTAGTGCAATTGCAGGGTCATAGGGTAGCTGTATATTTAATTTCCTGAGGAATCTCCATACTGTTTTCCAAAGT
>CM052809.1:14171524-14207383 GCA_028533885.1 Nasua narica | reverse complement strand
GAGCCTGGTGGTGGGTATCGAGAAGGGCACATACTGCATGGAGCACTGGGTGTGGTGCATGAACAATCAATCTTGTAACACTGAAAAATTAAAATAAACAAATTTGGGGAGGAAAAAAAAAAGAATGAAACTGAACTACTATTTTACACCATAAATAAAAATTAACTCTACATGTATTAAAGACTTGAATGTACTAACTGAAACCCCAAAATTCCTAGAAGAAAACATAGGTCTTGGCAATTATTTTTTTAATCTCACATCAAAACCAAAAGCAACAAAAGCAAACATAAACAAGTGACTCCATCAAACTAAAAGCTTCTGCGTAGCCAAGGAAACCACCAATAAAATTTTCAAAAAAGGCAACCTATGAAGTAGGAGGCGATATCTGCAAATCCTATATTTAATAAGGGGTTAATAGGCAAAGTATAGAAAGAACTCATACAACTCAATAGCAAAAAAAGAAGCAATCTGATTGAAAACTGGGCAGACGACCCCAATCAACTTTTTTCCAAAGAAAGCCTACAGATGGCCTACAGAAATGTAGAAAGATGCTCATCACCATTAATCATCAGGGAAATGCAAATCAAAACCATAATGAGATATCACGTCATATCGTGAGAATGGCTGTTATTAAAAAGACAAGAAATATCAAGTGTTGGGGAGGATATGGAGAAAAGGAACCCTTGTGCACTCTTGATGGTAGTGTAAATTAGTGCAACTACTGTGGAAAACAGTATGGAGTTTCCTCAGAAAGCATAAAAATGAAGCAGTATGATCCCGCACTTAGGGGTATTTGCCCAAAGAAAACACTACACACTAATTTGAGAAGATATCTGCACCCCCATGTTCTTGGCAGCATTGTTTACACTACCAATGGAAACAGTAAGTGTCCATTGAAGGATGAGTAGACAAGGGTAGGGTGGAGTGTATGTACAATGGACCATTATGCAGCCTATAGAAGAATGAATCTTGTCACTTATGATAACAAGGGTGGACTTTGAGGGCCTTATACTAAGAGAACTTGGTGGGACAGAAAAGACAAATACCTAGTGATATCTCCTATATATGGTATCTAAAAAAAGAAAAACAAAACAAAACTCATAGGCTGATGGTTGCCAGAGATCAGGGGGAGTAGGGGAGAGAAATGGGAGTTGGGAGTCCAAAAAGTAACTAGAAAAAGAAAGAAAATTTACATAAAGTGAAAAGAGTGATCACTATCAAAAAACATTGTCTTAATATGGTTACACTTTAGTTCATATAGACAAAGTATGAAAATGGCTTTGTTGGATAAACTTAATAATTATTTTTACTTTTAATTAAAAAAATTCCTATGGGTTATATGCAGCTCATACATTGGTAAAAGGGCTATTTTTATTTGTTTCTGACATGGACTGTTGATTAAATGTTCCCCATACATATACTGATTTAAAAAATCTCATATATATTTTGATCTCAGAATTTATTGTGGTATAGCTTTTTAAGCTTATTTATTATTAATTTTTTTCTACTTCCCATTGTAATATAAGCTCCATGAGGGCAAAGGCAGGAACTATATCTTTTATACCCCATCTAGCCTAGTACTGGCTCATAGGAGATTTGTAATAGTGTTGAATGATGAATAAATGAAATAAATTTTACTTTTATTTTATTTTATTTTTGCAGTGTTCCAAGATTCACTGTTAATGCACCACAATTAGTGCCTCATACAATACATGCCCTCCTCATTACCCACCACCAAGCTCGCCCACACCCCCATCCCTCGCCTCCAAAACCCTCTTGTTTTTCAGAGTCCACAGTCTCTCATGGTTCATCTCCCCCTCTGATTCCCCCAATTCACTTTTCCTTTCCTTCTCCCAATGTTCTCCATGTTTTTCCTTATGTTCCACAAGTAAGTGAAACCATATAATTGACTTTCTCTGCTTGACTTATGAAATAGATTTCAAAAATATTTTTGGTGTATTATGTTAGACTGAACCTTGATATCTATGCCATCTTTCATTGCTAAAACTGTCATGAATAAAAACAAATGTCTCCATCCACATTGTCACCCACTTTATTCTCCCAGAGTTTATAAATTCTGTGATGTTTGCTTTTAGAAAAAAAAAATTGAATTCCTGGTTTAATTTGTACTCCAGTAAATTACCAGTCTCACAGTTTTTTAGTATAGTTCTTAGCAGAACATATAATTGAAAATCAATTAAAAGGGTCATTCATAATAAAAAATATATGAATTTCTGTGCCTATTAGAAGAAGGTTTGAAGCTTCTTGTCTTTCTCTGTTCTGAACATTCTTTACTTTCAGATCAGTTTTAATTTTTTTATATTTGTATACATATATTTTGAAGCACTTATCAAGTTAAATGAGAAAATAGCTATTTGTCAAACATCCCAGTTAGGTGGTCAGCATTTTTTTCATACTCTAATATTAGAAAACAGATTGATTTACTAGTAGAATGTGATTAAGTGACTTGAAGATCAATGGCAAAGGTTAAAATAGGTCCTAAAGTCCTTGCTTCCATTTCACTTTCTTCTATATGTATATTTTTAAATGTCACTGGTGTTAAATTTCTGATCATAGTAGACTTTAAACAACCTGTGTTTTGCAAGTTTTATTTATTAAATAATTTCTGCCTAAATTCAGTGTTATAAGTTCATTAGAGAAATTCTCTCTTAAGAAAGCTTTGATAAATTTACTGAAAATAATCTTTTATAATATAAGCAATATTGCCTTAAATTAGTTACTTTGTAAAGAGAGCAGAGATAGGGAAAGAATATGAGATTTGAGGTGGAAATCCTTTGAGTTGAAATGCTGTTCTATTATTTACCAGTTGTTTTGCTCAAGATAAATTGATCAAAAATTTTGCCTTCTAGTTTTTTTTTAATAGTTTTTTTAATCTCTGAGATAATGATAATAATCACTGCCTTTGTGCTTGTGAAGATTAAGTTAAATAACGTTTGTAAGGTGCCTGACATATACAGGGACTCAACTGTAAAATTCCCTTTTTTAAAAAGATTTTATTTATTTATTTGAGAGAGAGTGAGAGAGCACAAGCAGGGGAAGCAGCAGGCAGAGGGAGAGGGAGAAGCAGGCTCCCCGACATGGGGCTCGATCCCAGGACCCCGGGATCACGATCTGAGCCAAAGGCAGATACTTCACCAACTGTTCCACCCAGACGACCCATAAATTCCCTTTCTTCTTTCTAGAATTTTAATAAATATATTTTCTTATTTATTTTTTTCTATATCAAAAATAATATAGAAGATTGTGGATTATGTGGACCACCAAGTTGCAAGAGAAGGAAGAAAGAAGGGTACAGAAGAAATCAGGGAAAAAACCTAGATCCATTTTTCTTTCCCTACTGTATTTCTTCCATACCAAGTTATTTCCGTGATTCATGAGATCAGGCTTTTAAATGGTAAGATCTTTCAAGATTTTTTTTTTTAATTTTTTTTTAAAGATTTTATTTATTTATTGGAGAGAGAAAGACTGAGAATGAGAGGGAAGAAGGTCAGAGTGAGAAGCAGACTTCCCGCAGAGCTGGGAGTCCGATATGGGACTCGATCCCGGGACTCCGGGATCATGACCTGAGCCGAAGGCAGTCGCTCAACCAACTGAGCCACCCAGGTGCCCAAGATTTTTTTTTTTTTTTTTAAAGATTTTATTTATTTATTTATTTATGAGGAAAGAGAGAGAGTGAGAGAGAGCAGGTCAGAGTGAGAAGCGGACTCCCCATGGAGCTGGGAGCCCGATGTGGGACTCGATCCCGGGACTCCGGGACCATGACCCGAGCCGAAGGCAGTCGCTCAACCAACTGCGCCACCCAGGGGCCCCCCAAGATTTTTTTTTTAAAGATTTTATTTATTTATTTGACAGAGATCACAAGTAGGCAGAGAGGCAGGCAGAGAGAGAGAGAGGGAAGCAGGCTCCCCGCTGAGCAGAGAGTCTGATGTGGGGCTCGATCCCAGGGCCCTAAGATCATGACCTGAGCTGAAGGCAGAGACTTCAACCCACTGAGCCACCCAGGCGCCCCTCTTTCAAGATTTTTGAGGTCTGTAATCTCTTTTGCTGGTTGTGGAAAATGTGTACATGTTTCACACTTTTTAAGTATTCATATATTCAGTACACTTTATTTAGTACCTACTATGTGCCAGGCACTGCACTTAACGTTGGAGGTACAAAAATCAGTCTTCATTACCTCTGCTCTTAAGGAACTCACAGTCTGTTGTCCTGGGAAGAGTGCACCTCCCATAGCAAATGGTGTGTTGTTTGCACACTAGGCCTTTGTGGCTTTCAATCCCTGATTGAACTAAGAAGCACTCCTGATTCCTGACTTTAGCTTCTGATGCCCCCTGTCTGACACAGGTTTCCTGGAATGTTGAGACATTTACATCTTAACTCAAACCAAATGCAGTATGGCTAGATGGAAGATGGGAATAGATAATGACTGCTGTGATTGATTATATATAGTTTTCTATGGAAGTAAACTCATAAAATGACTGAGCGCAAACCTTGGGTACTAAAGGGCCAGAAATTGGAAAATATCCATGAAGAAATCTGGATTTATAGAGTCATAAAAACATCTTACTCCTATTTACTAAGTAAAACTGAAAGCCAGCACTATCTCTCGAAATTTCAGATTTTTTGCCATTCTCATCAAATAATAGTTTATCCCAGATAATAGATTATTATAATAGTTTCATCTTATAACTTGGTTGAGTTAAACTTTGGGTTTTATTTCAATTTACTTAAAACGTCATCCTTTCATTTGTATTCTGGAGTTGAAGGATATAATACTTTCCTTTCCTCTTATTATCTTTTTCCTTCTTTCCTTCTTTTTTTTTTTTAAAGAAAACTAATATTTCATTATTGTTTTAAGAAAACATTTTTTGGGAAAAGTATATCCAATTTAATTCAGATTTTTGCTTTTAGTCTTAGTTCTAGGACTGAGTGCTACCACCTCCAAGAGAATGTGAGAATAATTATAGCAAATGGTATTCTCTGTATATTTATGATGTTTTTAAGGGTCTTCAATAGTCATGGTTATTAATTTCTACTACATGTGGTATTATTATGTATATAACGTAAGCAGATTTTTTTCAAGAGAACTTAAAGACCAATATTATTTGGCAGTTCAGGGAAATTTAATTATTTTTGGAGCATCATTTAAATTCCAAACATTAGAAATATATGTGCAAACACAGTGCAGATGGGTATACAAGTAAACTATTCTCTTCCGAGAGGTTTTTAGAGAATTACTATTTTAATTTAAAATGGGTGTAGTTTCTCATTGTACTGTCCCAGTGGCTTGGAATATGGGCATTTTCTTTCCCTGTAGGTCAATGCAGATTTGAGAGCTGACTAACGATGGAAATTCTTTGATGTAGCAATTAAGGGAGATTCCTACAAACTATGACACACAGATAAGTAGCTTACACTATTAACAATTTTCACAATTTATTTTGAGGAGAGAGACAAGTCAAAGAACACGACAGAGCTTTGTTTTTCAGTCCGCGGACTTCCATGGGCACGTTCATCAGTCTGGACAACAGGACTATTAAAACCGCTCCTCATAGCTTTATGCAAATTCCTTTCTGGGCACACAGATCTGTAAATTCTCTTGGCTTATTCACGCTTGGTCGTGTTGGGGTCTCTGGAGCTGCCGCTTCAGATCAAAATAAAATTAAAGCCCAGCTTGGGATGCCTGGGTGGCTCAGTTGGTTAAGTGTCTGCCTTTGGTTCAGGTCCTGATGGGATCCAGTCCCACATCAGACTCCCTGCTCAGCAGGGGGGCCTGCTCCTCCCCCTGCTTGCCTCTCCCCCTGCTTGTACTCTCTCTCTCTGACAAATAGGTAAAATCCGTAAAAAAAAAAAATTAGAAGCCACCTTGGCCAGTATAGCAGCCTGTTTGAAGTTCTGATTTTACCCTCAGCATTTTCTTCTCAGGATCAATTCCGGTCCTGGAAGGAAGCCTTTCTGGTCAGTTTTGATACTCCCCATAGGTACACAGCTTTAGTTTTTTCCAGTTTTCCAGTAACACTCTCGTACTACTGACCCCTTAAGGGGGTGGGATGCACAGAGCAAGAAATGAAGAATAATGGATCATTACACTGGAATAGAAGGGAAAAGCCTTGAATGACATATTTTTTAGGAAATCGAGATTTTTTTTTTGGAAGGCTTTTAATGTTTTTAGCATAAAAATACAAGGATAGGGCGCCTGGGTGGCTCAGTTGGTTGAGCAACTGCCTTTGGCTCAGGTCATGATCCCGGAGTCCCGGGATCGAGTCCCATATCGGACTCCCGGCTCTGCGGGAAGTTTGCTTCTCCCTCTGACTTTCTCCCCTCTCATTCTCAATCTCTCGCTCTCTAATAAATAAATAAATAAATCTTAAAAAAAAAAATACAAGGATAAGTTTTCGTTAAAAAAAGAATCCTATTGGCGATTGAACAGAGAATGGTACAGGGTAGTTCAACTAAAGACAAAGAATAATTCATAGTAAAGATCTAACATCTGACATTTTACTTCCCTGTCTACAAGTCCAACATGGAATTTCTTTGTATAACATTCAGTTACGAGTACATATATTAGTAAATGAATATCCACAATCATCATTTCCTACAGCACTGTGCCTTTTTAATTTTATGGATTGGGCTTTTGATGTCTTTCCTAAAATCATTTTACCCAACTAGAGACTACAAAGATTTTCTCTTCTCTCAATTTTTCATCTAGATGTTTATAGCTCTAGGTTTTGCATTTAACTCCATGGCCCATGTCCATTCTGGGCTAATTTTTGAAGATGGTACAAAGGGCCAAGGTCCATTTTTTTTTTTTTTGTATATGTTTGTGGTCGTCCACTGCCATTTGTTGAAAGGATTATCTTTTGCATTGCACATTTGTAGAAAATCAATTGATAGTGTGTATAAGGATCTATTTATGAAGTCTAAATTCTACTCCATTAATCTGTATGTTCATTTTTTCCTCCAGCACCATACTGTATTGATTACTGTGGCTTTATGCTAAGTTTTGAGATGTGGTAGTATAAATCTGCCTAATCTTTGTTCTTCAAAAGTGTTTTGGCTATTTTACTTCTTTTGCTTCACCGTATAATTTTAGAACCAGCTTGTCAATTTCCAGAAGAAATACTGCTGAGATTTTAACTGGAATTACTAAATCTAGTTTCCAGGAAATTGACATTTTAATAGTATGAAGTTATATAATGCATGATCATAATATATTTGCTTATACTTTGTTTCCATAGACCTTTAAAATTTCTTTTGTTGGTTCTATAGTGTTTAGCATGCAAATCTTGTACTTTTGTTTTTAGATTTTAACCAAGTATTTAATGTTTTCTGTACCTTTCAATTCCAATTTGCAATTGTTCATTGCCAGCCTACAGAGCCACATATGAGTCTTGAATACCAACTTTGTATTTTACAAACTTGCTAAACTCAATTATTAGTTTTAGGCTTCTTTGATAGACCCTTTGAGTTCTTCCACATGGATAAGCATGTTGTCTCAAGGTAGAGACAATTTTTTTCTTCTTTTCCAATCCATATGCCTTTTTTCCTTCTTACTTCATTGCATTAACTAGAACCTCCATAATGATGTTGAATAGGAATGATGAAAATGAACATCCTTGTCGTGTTCCTGATTTGGGGGAGAAAGCGTTTAGTCTGTCTCTATTAATTATAATGTTAGCTATAGGATTTTGGAGAAAGTTCCCTTATCTTCTCAGTTTGATGAAAAATTTTAGCATGAATGCATGTTGAACTATGTCACTCTTCAGTACCTGTTATGATGATTTTTTTCCTTTAGTTTGTTGATATGGTGAAATATACTGATAATTTTCTGTATGTAGAGCCAGCCTTCCTCTCACCAGATTATAAGCTCCACAAGGACAGATAGTGTTGTACTGGAACTACTTCATAGTGGCTTGCGAGAATTGTTAATACAGAATTTTGAGACTCAGTTGTTAAACCCTTAGTAGACAGAAGTCAACCATGGTGGGAGTATTCACACAATAGAAATCAACAAATACTACCAATCAAGCTTTGCTATCTCTTGTTTTTCTGGTTATTTCATACTGTATACCCCACTATCCCAAAGCTTAATGACCAAGCAGCATTTATTCTGGTTAGAGTTATGCCATGTGACGGGTTAGTGCCCTCCAGGGTCTATGTCTACGGGTCCCTTTCATTGTTGGCTTTTCAAGATGAGGTCTATGGCCTGGACTCATCTAAAGCTTTTATCATGCACATATTTGAGGCCTTAGATGGAAAGATGCGTGTTTGTGTGTGTGTGTGTGTGTGTGTGTGTGTGTGCGTGCGCGCACGTGTGTATGTGTGCGTAGAAACATTTTATAAGGATTCAAGGTGGAGGAGGAAAATGGTGTATATGGTTCCATGGAGATTCTCCAGGTTCTCAGACTGGTCTTCCTGCTGCTGCTTTCCAATCTTATCTCATTCATGTTCCTTGTAAATGTCATCACTAGTGGGTGCTCGAGGAGATATAAGGGGCAGGAACTGGTCTTGCTTAGATAGGGATGCATGTGGTGGGACTTGAGGTTTGAACAGCGGGGATAATTTAGGCATGTCTATTTCAATGTAGCCACTCCACATGATTTGTCTGCTGTGACAATCTCAAGGTAGCCAGACTTTTCAGATATTGACTCAGGATTCCTTAGGTGTATATTTCAAGAGTGATAAAATCAGTCAGAAGCTCTATCATCATTTATAACCTAATCCTAAAAGTCACAAAGAATCCTTTCTACTGAAATCAGAGGCCCTAGACTCTTGATAGAGGGGTTCATCCTCACATCCCAAGAAAGCATGTGTGTTGGATTTATAGATGCAGAAATATTTGGAAAATACAAGCTGCCAGTTCACTAATGTATCCTAAATGTCTATGTCAACACTGTGTACAAAGGAAAGAGTCAATCAATATTTGTGGAATAAATAAATAAATCATTCATTCATTGTGCTCAGCTGCTATTAGATGGAAATGAATGTGTCATTCTGTCTGGAAAGATCGTGGTCTGGAAAAACACAAAGGCTCATCCCTGGTCCCCTAAGTAGGCTGATTTAGTTTTATGGTCACTCCGGCTAGTCATTGCTGAGATTGCTTATTCTCTTTACTACTGTCAGAGTGTGTTGGTTCCGCTCACAGATAGGAATAAACAGGGAGTAAAAAAAGTTTTATGTAACTTTATTTTTTTCTTGAGAAGTAACTGGAAAGGAAAGGAAAAACCATTCTCAGTGAAGCATAACAAAGTTAAAAGTTTTATAACATTTTTATCTCACTTTAGTCAAGGAAAATGTGTTTTTTTTTTTTTACTCCACATAATCACATCCCCCCTCTCAAGAGTCCGAGTTCAAGCTCTTGGCCTCTGGGTAACACATTCTATACGCAGAAGGTGGGTCTGAGGGAGCACACGGAGGGACTGAGTAGCGTCCTATCTAGGTCATCAACTTATGAGCCAAGCATGACTGTTGGCAAGCAGTCACACCAGAAGGTTACGTATATAATAATACAGCGTGAATCCTGCTTGGATCCCTGCCATCGGTATAGTTGGTGCTATTGTGGTTTCTGTCTCTTGCTGTTTTATCTGTGTGATTTCTCTCTCCTTAATTTCCCCAATAATTGGCATCTTTTTAAATTCTTGGCTCCAAAATTAGGAAGAGAGAACATTTGCTGTGTGCCACACTTAAACTTGTAATTTCTGAGTTTTGTAGTAGAATGTTTGAGGCCTTCATTTTTGGTTTTAGAGTCTCTTGTGGTTCTATAGGCTGAGGAGGGAGGAATGGGGAAGTCAGTGAGGTAAGGGTTTGGGAGTATAGGGACTCTGGTTAAAACAAGGAATTCCTGGCCCAGTAATTAGAGATGAATTCCCAGTAAGTACACATGTGTACACACACACACACACACACACACACACACTCCTGCTCACATATACACACAGTACTAAGACAGAAGAATGTTTTCTTTCTGTGTCCACCCATAGGATTACCAATTAACTTATCTTCTATGCCAGAGTAGGTCTGAGAATTAAATAAGGAACTACTGGTAATTATCTGCTGATGACAAGCATAAACCAGTGTTGTATTGGGCCAACTGGGGCTATGGTCCCCCTAATAGTAACCCACTCATCTGATTTACAACGGCAAATAGAAATGACTTCCAGAACCTAAAGTTTTGTTTTTTTTTAATATTAAAATCTTTCATGGATGGTCACTTAACGATTTTATATTATATGTCTTACAAGAATCATATTGACTGGTTGAGCAGTGATTCAGGTGTTGCTAAGCAATTTCTAGTTGATTAAAGTTATTTAATTTTTGTAAGATTTATTTATTTATTTTAGAGAAAGAGACAGAGAGACAGAGAGGGAGGGCAAGTGGGAGGGGCAGAGAGAGAGAGAGAATCTGAAGCTGACCCCATGCTGAGCCCTGGAGCCCAACCCAAGGCTCATCTCACCACCCCCAGATCACAACCCGAGTGGAAATCAAGAGTCAGACCCTAAACCTACCGTGCTACCAAGGCACCCCTGAATAGTTTTGTTTTGAACTTTTATTATTTTGGTGTTCCAAGATTCATTGTTCATGCACCACACTCAGTGCTCCGTGCAATATGTGCCCTCCTCAGTACCCACCACCAAACTCACCCAACCCCCCAACCCCCTCCCCTCCAAAACCCTCAGTTTGTTTATCAGAGTCCACAGTCTCTCATGGTTCGTATCCTCCTCCGATTTCCCCCAATTCACCCTTTCCTTCTCCCACTGTGCTCCATCTTTTTCCTTATGCTCCACACGTAAGTGAAACCATATGATAATTGACTCTCTCTGCTTGACTTATTTCACTCAACATAATCTCTACTAAATACCTTAGGACATGCATTTGCTTCTCAGGAACAGTTCAGAAATTATGGCAACAATATGATGTTCTTTGAAACCGTCTTGAACCAAAACAAAATATCAGAAAGTCCTCTTTTGGCGATTTCTGTATTTCCAAGAAATTTTCAACGCACTGATCGAGACTGCTATCTCTGGAGACAGACGCTTACAGCGCAGCCTAAGGCTCCAACAATGTTTAGTTGTGTGGTCTTGGGCAAGTTATTTGACTTGCCACGTCTTCGTTGCTGCAGCAGTAAAGTTGGGATAATTCCAGTACTTGCCTCCTATGGTTGTTGTGAAGCTGAAATTCTTTAATATGTAAAACAAGTACTATAGTTGGCACAGAGTTAAGTATTTGATTTGGCATTTATCGTGAGGGCCCTTGCTTCCGTGAATGGTGTTATCACCCATAGTGCTCTGGCACCTGGAAATCATTATCACATCCTCCTTTTATCATTCATCACTAGATGTCCAGATAATTGCCAATTATTAGTGTACCATTTGCTCAGTGAGTTTTCCTCACTCCCGTATAGCTTGTCGTCCATGTGATAGCCACAGGCTAGGCCGCCTGACTTTTATAATGCATAATATTAGAAACCCCTTTTTGATAAATTCTTCCAGTAGCTCCTCATCCTTGGATCCACATTACTGGAACCTTCAGAATGTGGCTTCTGCATACTTTATTCCCCAGCCTGATTTCTTGCCACATTTTCCTCCTACTGACAGACCAGCCAGACAAACCTTAAAGGTCCATGAAAAAAAACAAAACAAAACTGCTTTATTTGAATCTGCCTTTCGTGTTTGGTTATTTTCCTCTCTTCCCTTATTTTGGTTTTAAAATGTCTTTTTATTCTTCGGGGCTCAGCTTAGCTGTTGTGACTTAAAGAGCTATTTGGGTCCCTTAAGTGAGGTTAGGAGCCTTCTTGCTGCCTCTCCACATGGCCTGTGCATCTTTTTCTCAGGGAACCTTCTGATATGAATACAGACAGTGCATGGTCTGATGCTTCGGATAGAATATAAACTTCTGGGGGAGAGGCTGGGATGTTCTTTGTTGTATTTATGCTCCGTGCACAACATATGGCGTGTAATGTCTATTTGAAAGATGCTGGTTGAATGAATGCATGACTACAAAACTGTAGTGTTGCTTAATGAATTATAGGCAGAGATCGTTGCATTGGTTTTGGCTTCTTCAAATAAAAATGCTTGTATCACTTTCCTATCAAGTGTAAGGCTTTTCTAAAATGACCTTTTTAAAAAGTAGAAGTTTTCTGCTTAGAAAATCCTTACGATCGAATCAATTCTCATTAAATTTGTAGAGTTGTTTAGAGATAAGGAGACAGGGGAGCATAAAAAGTTAATTAAGGAAACAAGAATTCGTGAAAATGTTGTGTCATCCCTGAAATTGCAAACAAAATTGAAAATACACTAATTCTTACGCCTTATTGTTACATATTCTTTTTGCTGCATGTACTATTCCATTCACCTGTCTTCCCTTGTCCCGGAGCCATATTTCCATAGAGAAACCTGAGACAGCTTTATGTGACATATCCAGCCAGATGGATGCCTAGAGAGAACTCACATTTTCATCAGGCAGCAATAAGAATTCAAAACTATAGCTTGTGATTACTGGACAACTGAGGACTTGTTTTGGGGGAGATTAAAATCCTTTTAATTTATTTCAGGGTATTTTAATAAGCATGAAATTTTCTCTTGTTTTCTTTAAGGAATACCTTTTCATTATAGAAATAATTCTTTCTGTGGTAAATTGATAACTAGTATCCATTCCTCTAAAGCTGTGTCGTCAATATGTCAGTCGCTAACCTTACGAGGCTACTGAGTGCTTGAAATGGGGCTAGTCCAAACTGAGATGCACTCTGAGCATAAAATTCAAAGGCTTTGTTAAAAAAATGCAAATTTCACAATTTTTAGCATATCAATATATATTTAATTATATTTTATGTATAACTGATATGTTTACGAAATAATATTTTGCATATCTCGGGTCAAAAGAAATCTCTTATTAAAATTAATTTCACCTTGGGGCGCCTGAGTGGCTCAGTAGGTTAAGTGGCTATCTTCAGCTCAGTTCATGATCCCAGGGTCCTGGGATAGAGAGCCCCACGCCGGGCTCCCTGCTCAGGGGAGAGCCTTCTTCTCCCTCTCTTTGCCCCTTCCCCTGCTCATGCTCTCTCTCTCTCTCTCTCTCTCTGGAATGAATAATAAAAAAATGAAAATAAAAATTAAAAAAATAAAATCTTTAAAATTAATCCCACCTCTACATTTTTATTTTTTAAGTGTAGAAACTAGAAAATTTGAAATTATGTATGTGTCTCACATTATATTTTTATCAGACAACTTTGCTCTAGGTGGATTAATTTTATAGCTTGTTTTGTGTGCATGGGGTCCTGAAAAAGTCTGAGATAAACAGGCTTCAGGCCAAGCACCACTGACAAAGTTAGTGAATATGTTTATGTCATTGTGTACCATAATTAGTCTGCACTGTAGGTTAATGCGCACAGGGAGAATTTTTTTTTCTTCTTTAAGGATATATATATAAATACATATTTTAAATATATAAATAGTATTTTTTTAACTAACCTCTATATCGGGGAGCTCAAACTCATGACCCGGAGATCGAGAGACACATGCTCTACCAACTGAACCAGTCAGGTACCTTTAAGGGTATTTGAAACATGTCAGTTGTCAGTCATATGACCTAATCTTATGAATGGTTATAGTCTGCTGTTTGTATCTTGGTCAGAGATTTTTTGTTTCTTTAAATCTTTTGATATAAAGATGATGCTTCTGAATCTTCAACTGAATTCGTACTTATTTATGTTATTTGCTCTAAAATCTCTGAAGGAAGTCGGGAAATTGTAACTTGTATTGCACTAACAGTGGCCCTTCACTGTCAATTTCCCTTTCGTCCCTGGGAGCAGGGAATCCGGCTTGGGGACAACCACCAGGAAACTTGGTGGGTTGGCAGGGACTTGCCTGCGAGGGGCAGTGTGTGAAGCAAGGCAGTCTGGGAGTTCTGCTAGGGGAAGCTGAAACCAAAGCCCAGCAAACGGCCCAGCTGTGCAGTTGCGACAGATTTCTGCCGAGGTTGCAATGGTTGGGAACTATGGAAACTACACTGGATCGAGGGTGAACAAGGGTGGGAGACAGGGCTGGAAAATCCCTTGAGCTTGTGGGACCAGAGGCAGATGGTGTTTTTATGGGACATCAGTGGCACTGAGCTGTGTGCGGAGGGGTGGGGAGGTCCTTAGACACCAGTCCATTTCAGACAACCAATTAGTATTGGTATAAATTTAATTGTATCTGAAAATAAAATTTGTATTTGATCCAGAAATAGTGATTTTAGTTTGTGTCAGGCTTCTGCATTCTAAAATTGAACTAGTGGTTGTATGTAATAAAAAGCTATGGCTGTGCCCCACATAAGGATCAAATCGAATATGATCTTTTGCTTTAAAATGCTTAACTGAGCTCTCTTGTATTTGCTTTTCATTTCGGCACCATGGTCAAGTGTCAGCCATCTGAGTTCATTTATACACAATACATGGTTTTCTGAAATAGACAATAAACCGCTGGTCTGGTAGCTTTTCAGTACTTCACAGCCGTAGGAACAACTACAACGGTAATTTGTGCGTGTTTGTACAATTGTAAGTTTATTTAAATTTACTCTTTTCAGACACAGCTTTAGTATAATCAATTTGCATGTGCTAATATTTTGGTGTCTTAACCGGTTCCTTGGTAATTACTCTAAGAATGATGTCAGTTAACTATCCTGGTTATCTCTAGCGGGATAAAGTGATTGAAAGCAAGTGACTCATTGAATGTGGTAAGGAGAATGCAGTCGAGCTGGAGTATGCTTTGGAAGAGTTTCCCATCAGGGTGCTGCATTTTAATTTGGGGTAGAGTTGCTGAGAAGATAAATTTTTATGCTTTACAAATGGGAGAAATTCTTTCTTTATTGACAATACCTTTATGAGGTCATGGAAGCACATTCACAGAGACATTTTCCTCCTTAAAATTTTAAGGAAAGGAAAGGAAGAAGGAATTAAATACTGTCTGGCTCCCAGAATCAGATGAAGGCTGAGGAGACCAGTTATCAAACTTCTTCATTTACTTATCAGCCTGATGAGGTCGAAGCAGAAGTCAGAAGTTCTAGAACCATCTCTCTGGAATTTCCGTAGAGACTCCCCTGCTGCCAATCCTTGTCTCTGTTTCTCCCCCGTCACAGAATCCTTACCTCTCCAAGTCCCCTTGGGCTTCCCACTCCAATATCTTTACCTTCACTTCTCAGCATTGACGACGCAGATGGGTACAATATGGTGACCCAATTCAAGACTGACCACAGATTGGTTTTGTTCACTGTCTGTGACTAAAGGCCAGGAGGAAGGGTCGATAGGTGCTACCGTTTGGTTGCGAAAGCATGGATTCTAGAATCACACCATGATTTGGTTAGAACATGTGCTCCAATTCTTCCTAGTTAGGTAACTTTCTTAACTTCTTTATGTCTGTTTCCCTATGAAAATAGAATTAAAATAGCGCTGTGCTTAGAGGGCTGAGATGAGGATGAGTGAAGATTAAATGGGAAGTGGTGAGCCAGTTCCATGCATGTGATAATCACTAAAAAATGCTGGTTAGTGTTATTGAAGAAAAAGACTATCTCAACTCATTGTCACATCTTCTCTGAGCTCCTTCTGGGTACTTCCATAGGTGGACAGGGCTATAAAGTGGGTTGAACAGTATGCAGTGTACTGAGTAGGCAGTTGATGGACAAACATAATCTGAGGCCGCCTTCAGAGAATCCTCTGTCTCCCATACTGATGCACATCATGATAAAAGCCTGTAACTATCACTACATTTTTGTGTATGCAGAAACCCCACGGAACTCAGTTATTTTTAATGAAATTCCCACTTTCTCAAAACATAAATCATGAACAGGTTTAAACATTTAAGGCTGCCTTAGAGACCATCAAAATGTGACTCTGTGCTGACTTAGATTTATCAATTCTATATATTCATCTTTTCTCTTTTAATTAAAAGGTGGTGGATAGTCAATCATGCCATGAATTGTACACTCTATCACTTCTATCAAAGCCTCTGATATGAGACACAGAAACAATTTCCTGATGGGAGATTTTCTTGTTGTTGTGTTGGCATGATTTCTGTTTATTAGATTAAATACTACAAAGAGAAGAGTATGTAGTAGATTGAATGTCATCTTCAACCTTGATGAATCACAGCATAGCAGAAAAATAAAACCTCAGGAATTAACAAGAACACCTGCTGAAGGAGTCAAATGAAATGACCCCATTTGTTAAAACATTCCAGAAAAAGTACTAGCATATTTTATGTTACTAAAATCATAAATCCTTCAAAAATGGAGGTTGTATGAATATTACAAATCTCCTATCATCTCTTATTATTAAAAAGGGTTTTTTTAGACCAGTTGGCTCCAGAGATTTGCAACTTTTCAGTGAACATTTGATGACTAAAGAATGGTAAACTGTTTTTCTCTGTTTTCCATTTTTAGAGATATGAGCCAGATGTCCCCATAGAAATCAGACTCCGTTTCTGAGAGAGTAATAGATAGGAAGGCATGGTAGATAAAAGCAAAGCCTTTGAGTCAGACATTTATGGTTAGAAAATACTGTGTGCCCTTAAGCAGGTTTATTAGCCTTTGAGCTTCACATTTCTTGTTTGTAAAATGAATTTGATAATAGAATGCACCTTACAGGGATTTTGTCTGATGTTAATGAATTCATCCATGCAAAAGCCTTAGAACAAGTTATCTTATAGGAAGCATCCTGCCAATTAATATTATCATCATTATTAATATGATTATTGCTATTATTGTTATTCCATATAAAGGAAATTTTTGAACTTTTAGAAACTTGTTCTTTTCCATTCAAGACTTACTTTTGGATTCAGCTCTTGTCGTTTGTTCTAAAATAACAGGGCAAAAAAATAGATGAGGATGTAACAGACCAGAGGCTGCTTCTCACCATCCAAATAAACCAACACCAAAATTCTAATAACCAATAGTAATTTTAGATAAATATGCATTATTCTTACATTATTTGAGTTGGTGGCATATTGTTACATGTCTTGGGTGATGAGAGAAATTAGGGATTAATATTGCTTAAGTTCATTTCTTACATGCCTTTCAGAAACACTCTGGCCTTAAGTGTTTTTTTATCTATTTGAATACTTATCATGTCCCTCCTGGTCCCTAATTCTATAATTCTGAGTATAATAATGGAATTATTGGGACACCTGGGTGGCTCAGTCTGTTAAGCATTTGATTATTGGTTTTAGCACAGGTCGTGATGTCAGGGTTGTGAGATTGAGCCCCATGTTGGTCTCTGCATTGGGTATGAAACCTGCTTGAGAATCTCTCTCCGTCCCTCCATCTGTCCCTCCTCTACTTCTTTCCCTCTCTAAATAAATAAGGAAAGGGGTCTTATTATATGAACCCTAATTCACAGTAATAAATTAACATTATATAATTAACTCTAAGCCAAACTCAATAAAAAACCACAAAACCTTCAATTATACAAAGAAAAATAAGATTTATAATACACAGAATTTTATTTATAATAAAAATCTGTAGTGTATACATTTTTAAAGACGTTCTCTACTAAGTATTTAAATTCAACTTCCACATGTTGTGCACAAGTGAGGGTCGTCGTTCAAACATACATCTACTTAATTTTTAAGTATATATTCTATTTCCTTAGTTATGCTGTATATATCTCACAATTAGGAGGCTCAAGGTATGTATAACCTAACTGGAAAAATGGAATGTATACTTAAAAGCTATATACAGATAGTTATATTCAATAAATGGCTAATGTTCTTTTAAAAATGTACATCTAGGGGCGCCTGGGTGGCTCAGTGGGTTAGAGCCTCTGCCTTCGGCTCAGGTCATGATCTCAGAGTCCTGGCATCGAGCCCCACATCGGGCTCTCTGCTCAGCAGGGAGCCTGCTTCCCCCTCTCTCTCTGCCTGCCTCTCTGCCTACTTGCGATCTCTCTCCTCTCTGTCAAATAAATAAATAAAATCTTTTAAAAAATGTACATCTAAAATGGTGTAAATATTGTATATTCTCAAACGTGTATTATTCTACTTAGATACATTTAGTTCAGGGAAGTATACATTGAAGGCAAGGGAAGTGATGAGAGCTGAGGCTTGATAGTAGAGATGTATGTGCTTCATGTGGGAGTAGTGTGTAGACTAGTGTGGATGGAACAGAAGGTTTGGGGGAGTGGATGGAGAGCTTCAAAGTAGGATGGGGAACATATTGCTGAGTGCCTTGAATACCCGAAAGGATATATAGCATAATTCTGCAGAAAAAGTGGCACCATTACAAATTTTTGAGAAAGAGCATAACATATGCAAAGTGTTTTTGCTGAAATTAATCTGGCAGCAATTTTTAGGATCAATTGGTTGGAAGAGAGAATGGAATCAGGAAAGCTGGTTGAGCTTGGTTTAGCAGCAGTAAAAATACAGACAAAGGAGTAAATGCAAGTGTTTTGAGTTTATGAAACTCGAAGGTATGACCTTAGTCATCGTTTTCTCTACACACACAGAATACAGCAAATGCCTACCTTCTTAAATATAAAAACTTGACTATTGACTGGGTGTGTTGGGAGCTTAAGAGAGAGGGTAAGTCAAAGTAATTCCAGATTTTCAAGTCTGAGTGATTGAAAATAATACTGGCAAATGGATTTGCTTTTGAGGTTAGCTGATTTGGGGAGCAGTAGCAAATTCAGTTTTACAAATTTTATAGTTTTGCTTAAAAGAAGCCAGTGACTAATCTCTACTGAATTGAATGGAGAATATATCAACATAGCTATACAGATAATGGAGGAAGATTTAAAAAAAAATACTCATGAAACTAGTTTCTCTATTTTAGAATTGGAATTAAAATTTCAGTTAGAAGGGGCGCTTGGATGGCTCAGGTGGTTAAGCCTCTGCCTTCGGCTCAGGTCATGATCTCAGGGTCCTGGGATCGAGCCCCGCATCGTGCTTTCTGCTCAGCGGGGAGTCTGCTTCCCCTTCTCTCTCCACCTGCCTCTCTGCCTACTTGTGATCTCTCTCTCTCTCTGCCAAATAAATAAATAAAATCTTTGGAAAAAAAATTCAGTTAGAGGGGCACCTGGGTGGCTCAGTCGGTTAAGCGAAGGCCTTTTCAGTTCAGGTCATGATCTTAGTGTCCTGGGATAGAGCCCCGTGTCAGGCTCCCTGCTCAGTGGGGAGTCTGCTTGTCCTTCTCCCTCTGCCCTTCCCCCCCTCACTAGTGCGCTCTCTCTTTATCAAATAAATAAATTAAATTAAATCTTTTAAAACAAATTCCAGTTAGAAAGAAGGTAACTTAACTCAATCGTCAGTAGTCACTGACAATGTACTCATCGTGTGCCTCTTGTTTTGGCTTGCTAAAATGTTTATTTAAGTACTCACTGTAGTTATAATGATCCAAGGTGCCAAAATTATTATGCATGTTTGATAATTTTGGAGATTTAAAGGTATATAGTGGACAGGACAACTTTATTATCTATGAGTCAATAGGCTGATGACACAACTGGTGTTTTATTTCTATACTATATGCCACATCTTCTTTATCCAATTGGCTAGCAGTGGACACTTAAGTGACTTCCATATCTTAGCTATGGTAAATAATGTTGCAATGAACATAAGGGTACATCTATCTCTTTGAATTGGTGTTTGTGTTTTCTTCAGATAAATACCCAGAAGTGGAATGACTGGATCATATGGTAGTTCTATTTTTAATTTTTCTTGAAGAAACACGATGCTGTTTTCCATAGTGACAGAAGAAATTTACATTCACACCAACAGTGTATGACAGTTGCCTTTTCTCCATATCCTCACCAGCGCTGGCTGACTGGTACTGGAGTAGGCACTGGCTAGGGAGTCCAGGCAGGCACCCTTCTGGGGCTGGTTTGGGAGAATTCCGGGAGCCGGAGCTGGTGGGGCCCATGGCAGCGGAGACAGCTGGATCAGCCATGGACTGAGAAGTCCGGTGTGCACTGCACTGTGCCGCCTTGAGGGGCAGTTGGAGCTGGAGCAAGAGCATGGCAGGCATCAGCCTTGGGAAGACAGCTGCAGCTGGTATGACCAGGAGCCTGGAGTATGTTGAGGCAGTGTTAGAAGTCTGGCTAGAGCCCCTGACCCTGCTTCTGTATCTGTTATTAAGGTGGAAGGGGAATTTAAAAACAGCACTCGCCAGCATCTCCGACTCCGGAGATAGTTCTAGTAGTTCCCTCATCTATTTGGGGGTTTATCTAGGATTAGAAAATGTATTTCCTTAGAGTGTAGTTTCTCCTTAAATCACTGTTTTTTTGCTGTGCATGCTTGCTGTGGGCAAGTCTGTGTGTGGGTCCCTCAGTGATATTCCTTTTTATGGTGGGTTGTAATGTTAGGGATGGGATTCCTGTTCTCACAATGTCTCTGTGTCTCTACCCTTGTCGTTGTGATCCCTGTATTATTTACTGTGAGAAGCATTGGCCCTTAGTTCTCCTTGGAACTGGTTTACGTGTAGGTGTATAGCTTCAATATGTCCATGGGAGGAGGTGAGTTCAGGGTCTTCTTACTCCGCCATGTTGGATCACCTCCCCCACAACTGGCATTTTAGAAAATAAGGTAGATAGAAAACAGATGTTTAGCCATAAAGTATTACCATTAGCACACCTTTTCTAAATAGATACACATTACCAGAATCAATGACTTCGGCAAACAAACTATGTTTTGGGATATACTTTCAGAGTTATCTGTTATCTGATGCAACCCAGCTTCTAATTGCTCTTCTCTCATGAGGAAGACAGGGAATGATTAATGATTGCAGAGTCATTCCATTCTCCTGGAAGAGGTCTCTCAGGGATTAATTCACAGAGATGACAATTCAGTTACCTTCTTTATTAAGTCATTTATAATATCAAATAGTGATTCCTCTCTGCCATACAATATTCTTTTCAAAAAAGAAGTTTCCAGGCTAACTGAAATGATTTGTAACAAAAGTAAAGAAATTTGAATCAACACTTTTGTCTCCTGATAAGAAGACTGAAACTTCAGGAGCACCTGGGTGGGCTAGTTGGTTAAATGATGAACTCTTGATTTTGACTCCGGTCATGATCTCAGGTCGGGCTCTGCTCGGGGCATGGAGCCTGCTGAAAGTTTTCTCTCTACCTCTTCTCCTCAACACTGTGTGTGCATGTGTACATGCTCTCTCTCTCACTCTCTCTATCTCAAAAAAAAAAAGAGGTGAAGATTGAAGCTTCAAATACTGGGTTAACCGATTAATAATAAGTTTATTATATGATGTCGGTATCTTGTTATACTCATCTTCTTAATGAATACACATTTTACTTTTTTTAAAGAAAGAATTATATAAGCCCATGGAAGGGGTAAAACTGTTTTATTTCCGCAGTATTTACATTGCTTTCATGTACTCTAAGATGTGTTCTATGGTGATAGGTCTACTTAAATCAAGGGGGGAAGTGGTTTTCAATACCATCTATTTTTTTAAAAAGATTTTATTTGTTTGAGAGAGAGAGACACACACACACACAGAGAATGTGAGAGAATGAGCACAAGCAGGGGTGGAAGGGGCGAGGGAGAGGGAGAGGTAGGCTCCTCCCTGAGCAGGGAGCCTAGTATGACTAGGGGCCAATCCCAGGACCCCAGGATCGTGACCTGAGCAGAAATCAGACACTTACCCAAGTGCCCCTCAATATCAACTCTTTTATGAAGGTAACAAGTTTATACCTTTGACTTTGATCCTCTGCCCTGAAGTCCATACTCATATACTTAGCAGTGTAAGCTCTGTCTCCTCTTGAGTGTCTAAAAGAGGGATCGAGGTTGTCTTTATAACAGAACTCTCTGTATTCCCTTACACCCTGTTCCTCTACCTTTGTCTGTAGCTCTGTAAATGGTTCTTATATACACCCTCTTGCTGAGTCCAAAATTTTTGAGATATCCTTACTTTCTATAATCCCCTCAATATTCTACCATTAGGTAGACTTGGCAAATCCCGTGGCTGTTCTTTATGACTGTGACTTGAATCTGAGCAGATCTCACCATTTTACTTCTACTGTAGTAACATCATATATTAGTTGAGATAAAGACACTGTGTTTATTTTCCTGGAAACTCTTTACCTATTCTCTTTTCCTAATCAGATCTTTTAACCACATGATATGGGTGGGATTAACTCCATTCCCACACCTAAGCAAATCAGGGATGGGCTCACATCCTCCTGATGTCCACTTTCAAAGGTTAACAAGGGAATTGATTGGGTCAAAGAAAAGAAAGCCTGAGACTTAGTGCAGGAAGAGAACACATTCCTGCTCCCCTATACTAAGGATAAGGAAACATGTAACTCTGGTTGAAGCCTGTAACTAATTTGAGAGCACAAGGATATGGGATTTAGGTAAAATTCACATGGTGGAAAAGAGTGAAGATTTGGAATGAAATTGGAAGTTTGTTATAACATGGGGCAAATGCATCTTTAAGTTTTCAGTTACCTGACCCCCTAAATGCCTCGTTTTCCAATACGTTCAATGGAAGGCAGTTTAATTCAATAGAGATTTAATTTTCTGCTTCTTCCTTATGAGGAATAATTTTTAATTTTTGAATATGTATTTATTTAAACAAATTGAAACCAGATTTCTTATTTATCAGTCATCTGTTACCATCCTCCTTCCTTTGTTAGAAATGAGACTTCATAATTTAACAAGAGAAGTGGAAATAATCTGAAAATGATAAAAAAAAATTATGGCTTGAATAAGGTATCAGATTGGTATTTCCTGTGAACATAGTGGCAATTTTAATGAATAATGGTGATTTTATGCTCATAGTAAAACACAAGGACTGTTTTATTCCTTGACTGAGTTAACATTCAGTGTCACCATGTTCAGTTTGTGTGCCGAAACAGCCCTGTGTCAGAGGGCATAACTGTTGGTAGCAACTCAAAAATGGTGATTTGCAGCATGCTAAACATTCAAATTTGATTTGACTTTTCAAAACAATGTGTGTATGTAAATATTGGAAATATTACCTCAAACTTTCTTAAGCGTACTGCTAAGGAAGTTTTATTTTTTTCACATAATGTAAAAAAAAGAAATCACTTGATGTATTCTTTTACTGACTACCTATTGTCACCATATACGTTATATATACATATATGTATGCTTATTTATATAATCATCCTCTTTATACATGTATATATATTATAAACATGTAATATATACATACATTATGTACATATATGTACATATATACATATTATATATGTATATATACATACATAAAACATACCCTTATGCAGATGTATAAGTCTTATTAGATGAATTTTGCAGTGAAATTTCTAGGTCAAGGAATGTTTATGCCAGGGATGGCTAGGATATAGTAACCATCAGTCCCAAAGAAGACTTAAAGCATGAGAGTTTAATTCTGTCTCATGAGAGCTGTTCCATAGTCATTGGAGGTCCCTGTACTGCTCAGAGTAATGGAACAGCTTATATTGGGACATCAGCAGTCAAGACTAAGTTTAGAGTTGATCCTTCTTTGTGGATTCTTTATTTGCAAATTCACCTGCTTGCTAAAGTGTACCTGGAGCTCCCAAGCCAGTGTTCACGGAGCTGCTGTGGTCTTTCACAGACATGCACAGAAGGGGGAAACATTTGTTATCCAAGTACATTTTTCCAGCTGAGGTCAAACAAGGTATCCCTCTGCCTTCTTGTTTCAGCTCTCAGACTGGAAACAAGTGGATTTTATTGTGGCCTCTTTAGTGACACTTTTTCACATTTTTTCCCGTTTTGTTAGTGATTTTTCTGTTTAGAATCTCCCCAAGCAGGGTGCTAAAGTACTTTCTCCTCTTCTGAAGCAGGCTATGATGTGAAGAAGAAGAAGAGGGCTTCTATATGTATAGTGAACTTCTATATGAAGAAGCCTATGATGTGCCTTATAGAGAAAATAATGTGTGTTAGAGAAGCTTTATTCGGGCATGAATGATAAGGCTGTTGGCTGTGAGTTCAGTGTTCATAAGTCAATAAATAATACAGTACATCTAGGAAAGGGAGGGGGAAATTTGCCCATCTGTACCTGAAGCTGCCCCAGAAAGTTCTCAAGTAACAGTTACAGTGTAAATATCCAAGCTATACAGTCATCTCCAAAGTTATGGAAAGTATGGTTACATTTGTGGATTCATGAGATGTTGACCAACAGTTGTATTCACAGGTTGACAAAAATGTGACCGGAGGCTCAAAGGAACATAACCCTGTATTTCTCTTAAGAACAATAACTTATGTTTGCTACACATAACGAAGTAGCAAATACTAACTTTTATGTTATGTAGTTACTACATAACTAACAAACATTAGTTATGTAGAACATAACTAATTTGAATCGTGAGAACAGACTATAGCTTGCATTTGCTCTTAAAGCTCAGAAAGGACCCATGTCATTTCTGCTCATGTTTCATGGTCCAAAGCAAGTCACATAGCTCTTACTGACCTCAAGGGCATAAGGAGGAATAATTTTCCTCCAGGAAAAAGAAGTGGATAATGGTAACTAGTAATGCATCTACCAAAAAAGGGTCTGAAATAGCCATAGCTCCTCCAACCAGGCTGTATTCCCAACAGTGGTTGAGAGTACTTGTTTCCCTAGACACTCATTACAGCTACTGGTAGGGTATCAAAAGTTGGTCAGACATTGCCTTTCTCCACATACTGTGTAACTTCTTGTAAATGCATAACTAACCAAGGACAAATACTGCTCTTCTTTTGAGAGTTTCCTCTGATAAATTGTTCCCCCCCATGGTCATTTGCTTGGCTTGTCATATTGCTTCTAACTCTGTCATGGATGGGGGGAATATTGGGCAAAGATTATTTCTCTGGTTGGCAAAATAAGATTATATATATATATATATGTATATATATATATATACACACACACACGTATACATATACATATATAGACATATATACAAAATAAAATGACATATATACATATATGTCTATATATGTATATGTATGTCTGTACATCTATGTATAGACATATACGCATATATGCCTTTACATATATGTATATATTTATTAGTTTATCTTATCTAAATAATTATCTTTTTAAGACAAATTGAGCATGTGTAGGATCTTAGATTTATTTTGGGATATAATGGTGTGCCTGAGCCTTTGGAAAGCTGCTGGAGGAATAGATTCTAACCTGTTGTCTATTTAATGTATTAAGATCATAAAAATACCCCTTTAAAAATTGTTATTCAGAGTAGTAAGTGGTTCCAATGTCAGCCCTTATTTTCAAGGTGAGAACTCAAAATCCTTCTTGTCTGTTTGTGCTATCAATTACTGAATGAGATGTATCTTTTTATTGTCTTTGTATCTGTGTGTTTTTCTGTAGTTTTTTTTTTTCATTTTTTCCTTTATATGTTTTGAGGCCATGTTATTCAATGGGAAGAATTTTAAATTATATCATTGTGAGTTGAATCTTTTTACTTCAAACAAATGTTATTGCCTTAATGTATATTTGCTTGAAATTAATAACTTTGGAAGTATTTGCATGGCATATCTTACTCGATCTTTTTTAGTTTCAATTTTTCTCTATGTTTTATATGTGTCAAAAAGCATTTTTGTGCATTCTAACAATCTTTGATTTTTTTACTGGGATATGAACTGAATCTACATTTAATTAAATTACTGATGTATTTGAAATAAATTCTACCACCAAACCCCCTCTCTGCCAACTTTATTGTTCTGCCTAAAAGGTAGAGCCTCTTAGATTTAAACTTCTCGGGTGTGTGTCAAATACCGGTCCTCCGTGTCAATTATTATAGAAGATGTATGTTTAGATTAGTGCATGGGGTAGTTCTAGCTCACTGACAAGGTTTTCCAAGGAAATCCTCTCTGACTGTTCAGTCTTCACTTTCTTTTTCTTTCTTTCTCCCTTCCTTCCTTCCTTCCTTCCTTCCTTCCTTTCTCTCTCTCTCTCTCTCTCTCTCTCTCTCTCTCTCTCTCTCTCTCTGTGAAGTGGCTGACCTTGTAGGATCCAAGAAATATATTTCTCATGCTCTAGCTCTACCATTGGTAAATTAATATCTCACTGTACAATATATGGGTACTTGACACCTGCACTATTGTTCTCAGCCTTTGGGCCTGAGTCTATCCCAGGTAGAAAGATTACCATTGTATTTTAATAATTTTTTTACTGAAGTACCCTTAAGATACACTGTCATATTAGTTTCATTTGTATAACACGGTGATTCAACATTTGGATGCATTGTTAAATGATCACCACAATAAGTCTATTTATGAAACATTGTCATTTTAAACTCCTATTGCATTAGTTACTTAAGGATGTACTGCATCCCTGTATTTTTTTTTTATAGGATTGTACTTCTAAACTTAAGAATTGGTAAAGGCTTTTTGTATTTTCTTTAATATTACTTGCCTAGATTGAGTTATAGGAGTTTCCCTTTTTTGAGAGACTGTAGTATATTTTGTAAAAAGCATGTCAGAACAGTTCAAGTATGATTCAACTGAAATTAAAAACCGAGAGGTCAAGGTCAGCCTAAAGATTATGTTAATGGAATGAGCTTTCGATTTGTTGAAGTTCAGCTAAAATTTGTAATTCCAGTTTGAAAGAGGCTGTCGGCAGTAAAACTCACTCCTTAAGTCCTGCAACAGGAAAGATTGTTTTCCTTACAAATTAACTACTCTTTGCCAAAGGCCAAGTAAATAGATCTAATGAGAATTTCAAACTTGGTGATTGCTGTCTCATCTCTTGCATACCAGGATGAGAATATATTTCTATAGAACATTCAAACCACTGGACTGCAGACTATATTATAATTGGCTTGTGCACAGGAGCTATCTTTCTCTTTCACATTGTGTCTTTCTCTGTTGCTTACATATGTTATATGTGTGTAATATATGTATATAATAAATTATGTGTATTGGAAATAGAGTATATTTGAAATATAAGAAAAACTGCTTGAGATGTTTATGGAGCTCATCTTTTTCCCTTGGAACACTTTTGACTGATTTGTAGAAGGTTGTGGGAAACTTATGAACCACATTAATATTTAAGTTCATAGGTAGAGATAAATTCGGTGATTAGTAAAGATAAAAGGAAAGTCTCTCTTAATTTTGTAATGGAGCCAAGGGATGGTACGATTTTATTGGGGATGATGTTAATGGGTAATGAAAAGGAAATCTGAGCCTCTTTGTTTTTTTTTTACTTAAGTTCTACTGGCAACTGCAAAATCATCATGCATTTCGGTGACATTCAGTAAGCATCAGTTAAATTGGAACTGGGCAGTAGAAGAATGGTTTTGACATGATCACTGGTGTATCTGAATGATCATGATAGCCTACTATTATTGGCCAGTTTCCTTTCATCTTCTGCTCCCCAAAGCAGATCGGCTTTGGAAGCAGGTTAATATGTGTAAGCTAAGGTAGTTTTGCTTTGCCTGCCAAACTTACATTCGTCCTATACATTGCCTCCATTTCCAGTCATCCTTGTCATGGTTAATGACTTCTTAGAGCCCTGGGGAATGTGGACACAAAACCTTTTCAACCTTGAAAATTATTAGCTGGACACATGGAAGGCAAATTGTGAGCTAGATATTGGGATTTATGGATTTTTCTCCCTCCCATTATACCTCAGGTTGGCTGGAGAACAAGAAAAAGCACTTCTCAAATTCATGCCCAGGCACTCAGAGTGTGTGGGAGGGAGAAGAAAGAGGCAACCCCTCTGCAACAAAACCTGAGATGAATAACATTTTTTATTTTCATCTACACATCATGGATGAGTGAAGCAAGGCTTAAGGACTTGGAAGCATTTTTTTTTTTAAACACTACATGGAAAGATATTATTCTTTTTACAAGTTTCCTAACTATATTCTTATATAACACTGGGTTGTAGATCTTTATTTATTTATTTATTTGTTTTTTAAATTTTTAGAATTTTTTATTTTTAATTTTTTTGGGTTGTAGATCTTTAGAAATTGCCAGAGAAAATAGCAGTAAACCTTCTTTTCAAATGCATGTTTCCAGAAAGCATCCTAGAGTGATTGGCATTCAGAAAGAACTATATAATTTTTAATTTTTGCAGGATCTGTAAGATCACCAGCTCCCCTAATTCCTTAATCAATGGAGAAGGAAGTCACTGATCTAAATAACTAGACAATTTGTTCAAGGTCACACAACTAATTTGGAAGGCATTCTGATTCCTAAGGTTTTCCTTTTTTATTACACTTGCCACTTTGGGGTTTGGAGTTTTTTTCCTCCTGTCACCACGTGCTAATTCTTAGCAGTGAATATCTGAATCTCTTGATACTTGAGAAAGAGCTTAAGATCTATGCCCAGACTTGTCCTGTGTTTGAATTTCAGCTCATGCATTTACTGGCTGTGGCTCTTTAACTGACCAATTTTCTTCTGAATCTCCAACTCAGAGTACCAACCTGCAAAACAGGGATAACACCACCAAAGTTGGATGGCTGCTATTGTATGAGACAATGGTTATGTAATGTCACTATATAGTAGGTACATAATACTTACTAGGTTTTCATCCATATGTATTTATATTCTTCATATTTTTGTGTTATACCTCAAGCAAGCTATCTTACCAGCAATGTGAGTGACATAAGGCAGAAAAGCATTTCATTGGTTTTTCCGTGAACTATATCAGATAGTCCTTGCAAATTTTAATGAAGCAAGTATGGGTATAGAGCGTAAGTTTGAAGAGTCAGATTGACAGAATAGACACAGCTGCAGGAGAAGTTTAAAGAAGGACAATTTCTTGTTACATGGTGGGTTATGGTCTAAATGAGTCGTCCACTCACCATGGGTCCTCAGCAGTGCAGTTGGAAGAACTAGGGTCCTGTGCCTACCCTCCGGGTTTGTCAGGGAATAAGGATACTTAGAAGGTGGCCAAGGCAGAAATGAAGTTTCTCCACCTTTCAACGTGTAATGAAGGAAACAGGAAATACTGAAGTGCAGAGACCACACAAGCTAGCCCTCAGCGCTTATTCCTAGAACCATCTATACTGGTCCTATTTGACAACAGCATCAGTCCACGTGAGGGGACTGAGTCCTGACCTGAATACAATCCAGCCAGAATCTTCCCTGGAGCTTGGAAAGGGGTGAGCCTCACCACCTTCCTCCAGAGAGGATCAGCTTCTCCTTGCTCACAGATGACATGAAAGACTCCTGGATAACTCCGCTCCAAAACTTCGGAGGCTCTGGATTTGGTGTGTGTGTGTGTGTGTGTGCGCGCGCGCACGTGTGTGTGTGTGTGTTCATGTGTTGGGACAGGAAGGGACCAGTGAAGAGTGCAGAACAAAACAATAGTGTTATTTCAAAAATAGAATAGTTTGCATCTGCTCTATCTGCTTCCACCGTAGTACTGGGCTCTGGTGTTATTAAATTTAGATATGTGTGTGTGTGCGCATAAATATGTATACTGTATGTTTACATATGCATAAAATATGTGTGTGTATATACATATGTATGTGTGTATAAATATGTATAAGATATATAAAACTGCATATGTATAAATATGTATAAAATATATATAAACTCCATTTTATACTTAAAGAAAATGTAATATATATATATACTCCATTGAAACAAAGGCAGAAGAATTTTTAAGCCCTGGGTTGAGCTAGTGTAAAAAGTGGCAAAGGACTTTCTCCGGTTGGTTAAAGTGATTAGGCTGTCCGTACTTGCCAGTGGAGCTTGGGAAAGTTAGGATCCTCTCCTCTCACAGAGATTGAAGACAGGGGCTCTATCTTTTGTGATGACCGCCTTTCAAAGGGATGGCTCCCAGGTTCCTGAGAGAGTGAGTCCTCAGTGAAAATAAGCTGGGAGAAGATTGACATCTCAAAGGACAGAGAAAAGATTTTTAATTATAAGTTTTCTAAAGTAAATCCTCTAAAAAATAGAGGTCAGGATTTTGGTTAAGAAGGAACCTATCTAAAGTTTAAACTGAGGGGAACATCAAGGCTCTCTTGGTCGACATGTATATGATAGGATTGATTAACTTCAGGGTGAGTTGGTTAACTTCACACATGAGTCGAATGCCGTGAATATTCTAATTTTTGTAATAAGCTATAAACATTTAAATTTATTATCTTTCTTTCCACAAAGATTTAGTTTTGCTTATCATCTGAAAAGAAGAAAGGAGGTAGACTAATCAAGTTTGCACTCAAGGGAAGCATACAGACTTAGTTGATTAATGGCAGTTAAAGATTCAACTTCTTAAACAGCATTGAATCCTTCCCCTTTCAAGCTCAGGTATTTAGAAGCCTCGTACATCATTAATATTGGACAACACACCATGAATCATGCAAAAACAACGGATTTAACAAACACTTTGTCAGGATTTTTGCAACCAGAACTAGAAATAATGCAATCAGCTAACACACGTGTGCGCACGCGCGCACACACACACACACACCCTGAATAAATAATAAATAGGTAGTCATAAGAAGAAAAAAAAATAATTAAAAGCCAACTAAAATAACTCCCAGTTTAGCAGGAAAAATAAAGCCTATATTCTAAGATCTTGAAGCAGAAGTTAAAGATTCTGAAACAAATAAGACTGTCTCATTTTTACCTTTTAGTTCAGACTTTCATGCTCCCAGTGTCTTTTTGCATTTACCGTGGTGCTCTCTGTACTTTCTCAGTATTTGTGAAAAGAAAGAAAAATGGTAAAAAAGAAGGAAGGAAGAAGTAAGGAAGGATTGGGGAAATACAGTGCTCTCCACACCAATGTAGGAGAGAGAAAGAAGGCATCTTATTATGGAGTAGGCATTAGCAGGTCTAGATGGATGCTGGTAGCAGGAAATAGAGGGCCGCATCTGGCCAGGATTTCACACAGACTTCTGCAATGACGTAGAACAGAATTTAGACTTATCTCCTCGAGATACAAGAAGACTTGTTTTGTGATCGTCTCCCATGTATCTTCTGAGAGAATTGGTGCGTCTCTGAGGAGGGTTGGGTTTACAGTCCTAGGAGCCAGCGGGCTCTGGATCTTGCCCTACAAATCAGGTTGGGCCTCTAAAGTTTACAAGAGGACCCATTAAGGTAAAGGGGTGGGGAACCAATTACCTGCTTCCTCTTTATTAAGCAAAAAAAAACATTGACTCTGCTACAGAGTTGAAGGCAGATCATTTCTTTAAAAAGAGAGAGGAGGGACAGGCACCTGGGTGGCTCAGTGGGTTAAAGCCTCTGCTTTTGGCTCAGGACATGATCTCAGGGTCCTGGGATCCAGCCCTGCATCGGGCTCTCTGCTCAGCGGGGAGCCTGCTTCCCCCTCTCTCTCTGCCTGCCTCTCTGCCAACTTGTGATCTCTCTCTGTCAAATAAATAAATAAAATCTTTAAAAAAAATGAGAGAAGAAGGGAGGTCAGGAGGGAGGTGAGATGAGGTGGAGGGAAACTGAATGGAGAGAAGTGTGCTCAGATTGAGAAGCTGAATCAGGTCCCACAGGAAAATGCACAGCCTTTCCTTAGCCTGGGTCAGGGGAGTTTTCCAAGAGGAATAGGCTTCTATTTCTTGAAACCTGTGAGAAGACAAAGTACCCAGATTTAGGAAAGTGCTCCCTTGCTCTCTGGTCCAAGCCTGACAGAAGGGGCTAAGGTTTATGAGTAGATGACATGGGATGTGATTGACTTTCTGTTGAGACCGATTCTGTCTTTCTCAGGCAAGCACTGGGGGCATTAGCACCGCAAAGTGTCTGCCCCTGCTTTTCAGGGCGCCTGGATGGCTCAGTCGGTTAAGCAGTTAAGCCTTTGCCTTCCGCTCACGTCATGATCAGGCTTCCCCCACAGAGGGGAGTCTGCTTCTCCTTCTGACCTTCCCCCTTCTTGTGCTCTCAATCTCTCTCTCTCTCTCTCACTCTCTCTCAAAGAAATAAAATCTTAAAAACAAAAACAAAAAACCAGGAACCAGCTTCCTTCTCCATTGCACTTTTATTCCCCATCCACTGCTCATCCCCTCTCTCCCCAGTCACCGAGTGAGTCTTTCTATGAAGTGGCCTTAATTCTAATCTCACATGCAGGACAGTAAACAAGTAAATGGCTGGAATCTGCCAGTGGGACTTTCACAGGGGACTTGCTTTATAGAACACTCTTAAATGGGGAGCGTGGACTGTGCTGGTCGTTCAGTGGTCTGTGATCTCCCAACCGAGATGAGGTATAGAGGGAATGAATGCTTTTTCTCTACCTGACAGGAGTGAGGGGGGTAACACGCTCAAATTTCCAGCATCATTTCAAATTTGACGGTAACAGTTGTGGTCACTTATTTTAATTCACCAAAAAAACCTTTTTTTTTTTTTTTAATTTTTTTCAAATCCTCAAACACCTCATTGTCCAGAAAGATAAATTTTTAGAACCTGAAAATGTGGTCATCCATGTCTCTGTGACATTTATTTTCTGGGTGGTTGTAGAATCCAAAGAATTGCTTCTGTAGATACACCAATATGACTTACAGAAAAAAGTTTTTGCCTGGAATCAAAACAAGAAATATTTGTCATTGACTGTATTACATTATTTTCTCCAATGAACCGGTTTTTGTGCTTTATTTCCTTTCAAGGGACTGATTATATTTTTAAAATTGTATATCAAATGCAGATTTACTTGACCTACTCAGGACCTTTGTTTCATAATTTCTTTACCACTAATAAACTCATTATCTACTGAAAATGAAATCTTATTTGAAATATAAATGCTTTATATTTATAAATATAAATGCTTTTAGAAACCCCGTTTCCTTTGTTACTGAGAGCAAGAAATTCTATTCATTTTAATCTGTCATAACCACCTGTTACTTGAAATTTCTCAGTTTGGTAGGCTGCCAATGTAATTCACCAATGTGGCTGTATTATAGATATTTTTTATTGCATAATCCTCCAAACAATTTAAAAACTAGGCCAATTTTTGAAGTAAAATAAATCCACAAATTCAAGCACAAATGAAACTTTTCAATCGGTCCCAGTAATCTTTTCTTGTCCTTTTAGTCAAGTGATTAAGGAAACATTTCTTTACCAATAGCCCCTTCTATCAAGCTTCTGACATTTGCACGTGACTGTCAACTTAGGTTTATTCAGTACCGATTAAATTCAGTGTGCTTATTTCCCTTACTAATAAGAGAGCTCTGATTACATATTTCCTTTTTTAAAAAGATTTTATTTATCTGTCAGAGAGAAAGAGAAAGAGAGAGAGCGCACACAGGAATAGGGGGAGGGGCAGCGGATGAGGGAGAAGCAGGCTCACCGCTGAGCAGGGCCCTCCAATGCAGGGCTCGATCCCAGGAACCCTGGATCATGACCTGAGCTGAAGGCAGACGCCCAACCGACTAAGCCACCCAGGCGGCCCTGATTACATATTGCTACCAGGATTTCTAGAAGGCTGTGTTGTCAGAATCTAGAGAGAAAGGGTTCAAGCTTAGCAGTATCAGCAATAAGAAATTTTATCTATTAGCTAAATTGGAAGGAGATCAGAAATTCTGGGTCTACTTATGATTTCTTTTTTTTCCTCCTTTGTACATAAATGTTTATTGAATTAATATGCCATTTCTCCACTGATTTTATATAACAAAGTTTTATAATGGACACTCAATCCATTGATGACATATTTATTTCTAGTGCTATAGTTAACAGGCACAAGGAAACACAACAGCAAGCAGCAGACAGATCTCCTCTCATGATCTTTATCATATGGAGGGGGAAGACGTGTTAGCCAAATATCACACAAAGGGTTATTGTAGAAGAGCCTATTAAAATGGAATCTGACCTAAATAAGGCATAAGGTAAGTGTTCTCCAAAGACGTGATGTTGAGGTGCAGTTCAGTGGATTAGTAGGATTAAATTAAATAAGCAAAGAAAGGTTCTAGGCATAGGGAACAACGTGTAGAAATGTCCTGTATTTTGAGGGATCTGGCTTCACTAAATTGGACTGGGAAAGGGAAGAACAGGGTGATATGGAGTAAGGCTAGTGAATACGATGGGACTCAGACCACCAGAACCCTGTAGGACAATGTAATAAGTCTTTATAATCCTAAAATCCAGAAATCACTGAAGAGTATTAATTAGGAGTTGAATGATTAGCAATTCACTAAGGAAAGGTGTGATTTTAGTAATTCTACTTATGTTTTCTAAAATGGCTGACACCTGCTACTGAAATGAAAGGAAAAAAGAGCATGTCTTTGAAATGCCAATTTTCAGGTATTTGTTTCAGAAAACAGAGAGACCTTTTCTCAGAAATGAGAGTTCCCTTTTCTCCAGGTGACCAAGGTGTTTCAGCTTTTATGTCCGATTCTAATGACTGGGCTTCCAGCTTTACTGGTACTTTAAGTATTGGTTCTTCCAAGAAAATTGATAAACTAATAAATGAGCAAAGAATGCACATTTACAAGCTGTGAAAATTAGTCAGAATTCCCCAAATTAAGAAAAAGTTTTAGATCAAGTACAAAATATATGATCCAGAAGACAATAGTTGGCCTTGCCATGTTCATCCACTTTTGGCGATTTATCAAGTAACCATTTTTCTCTAGGATAAATGACAGCAACAGTAAAAACCAACTGAAAAAATAGAAAAAAAACAGTGTGTTTCTGAGTTCTATAAAAATCCTCATGCTTAATATTTTCTTTTCTATTCAGACTCCTGTGAATATAATACACATCTCAGTTTCTTTACTATTTTACACACACACACACACACACCCCACCCCACACACATTTGCCCCACAAAAATACCATATATTTAAAGCAAAGTAATGTGTAAGTTATAATACCCAAATACACTTAAGCTAAACTGATAGTAGGTCTTGCCATTCTGAAGCCACACTGAATTTACATAACGTGCGATAAATAGGAACCCCACGGAACTAAGAGAGACTTACCATGAACTGCGTTAAAGAAAGACACGTGAGCAGATTAACCATCTGATTGTGTGTGCCTTACCTGACATAAAAAAACAAAACCAAAAAAAAAAAAAACAGAAAGAAAAGAAAGAGAGAAAGAAAGAATCAGAGGTTTTGATTTATCTCATAAAGGTAAATGACATAAAGAAAATCCTTGTTAGCTCAGATAATTGTTACCTGGTACAGTCACCTATAGAATCCATTGAAAATAGAAATAAAAATTTCATTGAGACTAATGAAAAATATTTAATTTTAATTGAATGTTAACAAGTAAAGCAAACTCACATTGATCATGGGCATACCAAAAATATGTCCTATTTAAAATATTTTATAATTAAAAATAAAAATACCGCATGATCCAATAATTCCACTACTGGATATTTGCCCAAAGAAAACACCACAGTAATTCAAAAAGATATATATGCCCTAATGTGTGTGTGTGTGTGTGTGGCTGATAAATGTGTAATTACTTGATTTGAACTGGGGAAGGAAAAAAAAAAAAAACCAGCAAGACAGGCCTGGCTTTAAGATTTTTAGTGTTCGGTTAGTTCTGTTTTCACATTGTCTCCAATTAGCTGATCCACATAAGTGACAACTGTAGAAACCTGGATATCCATCAACATGAATGAAGGGATAATGTTTGTTTTCAAGGCATTATATGCTCCAGTGGCAGAACCCGGGTAAATGTAAAATTTATTTTCATGCTCAAATGCTTCAGATTTGTGTGTGTGTCCTTAGATAAGGATGTCCACATCAGACTGCCTCTGCAGCAGGGCTAGCCTGGCCCTGCCTCCCCGTGGAATGACTGGATGCCCATGGATCAGACCAATTTTGAACTGCCTAATAGTCACCACTTTCTGTTCTGAATAATGCAGCTTCTCATCAGAGTCTTCTCACAATATGAAGTCTTCAGATAGTTGTAACTCTCTCTGGTGCAAAGGTTTCAAGTAAAGACCATGTGCTGAATCTTTCCTTGGCACCAGCATTTTTTCTCCCTCCCTCCCTCCCTC
>CM052809.1:14148800-14171024 GCA_028533885.1 Nasua narica | reverse complement strand
TATAAATTGAATCATGTTTTTCTTAGTCTTACATATTTTCACAATTCACCTACAGTAAGGGCAACCTTTCCTAGTTCCTAAGAAGAACATCTTCACCTGTATTATGGTCTGGCAATAAAGACTCACAACCAGAATAAAAATTCCAATTCCTGAAGATGCAGCATTTAAATTACATTAACAAGGATGAGTTTAAAAAGTAACAGCTTCTCCAACTGTGCTGAAAATATAAGTAGCAGAAGAAGGATGGAATTTGACTGTAAAAATTAAGTGTTGCCTGTAAAAATAAATTCCATTCTTTAGAATTACCAAAGCACTCCTGAGAGGATCCTAAGAAGATATACATTTTCTTTTTACTTAGAGCTAACCATAGTAGATGAGATAATTACGATAATACAATTTCTAGGGAAAGACCATTTAATCAATAGAGATTACTGGCAAAAATAAAAATCATGGAGGTTGGAAGGGCTTAAACTATAACGACATTTTGTGTTGAAAAACCACAGTACACTTTAGCAAATATTATTGGTCCTTCTGCTTGGTAATCTGTTAAAACATCCCCACTGATGACTACAGGGTATTCAGAAAGACTGGTTTCATTCAGGTGAAGGGCAGAAGGTTGCTCAAAGTGCTCTGAACAATGAAAGAAATCAACATCAGAAAACAAAGTGCAAAGTTAAGTAGTGAACAATATCCTATCATTATGGGGACTACAGTGATTATCTTTTTTTTTTTTTAATTGACATATAATGTATTATATGTTTCAGGGATACAGGTCTGTGGATCATCTGTTTTACACAATTCACAGCGCTCCCATAGCACATATCCTCACCAGTGTCCATCACCCCACCATCCTATCTCTTCCATTCCCCCTCCCCTCCAGCAACCCTCAGTTTGTTTCCTGAGATTAAGACTCTCTTAAGGTTTGTCTCCCTCCCCGGGTTCCATCTTGTTTCATTTTTCCCTCTTTCCCCCCCACGACCCCCCACCCTGCCTCTCAAATTCCTCATATCAGAGAGATCATACGGTAATTGTGTTTCTCTGATTGACTTATTTCGCTTAGCATAATACCCTCTAGTTCCATCCATTTCGTTGCACGTGGCAAGACTTTGTGGGTTTTTTTGACGGCTGCAAAGTATTCCATTGTATATATATATATACCAGATCTTCTTGATCCATTCATCTGTGGATGGACATCTAGGCTCTTTCCATAGTTTGGCTATTGTGGACATTGCTGCTGTAAACATTCCGGTGTACGTGCCCCTTCGGATCACTACATTTACAGTCATTATCTTAAAAAGAACATCATAAGATAGGCAAATACATGGGAATTCTAACTCCAGTATTGCTCTAATAATGCCCAATGGAACGTCTAGATCTCATGGAACAAAAACGAGGCATTGTCATTGTATTCTGCCTGAATCCTCAACTCACAGCATCCTTGAACCTAATAAAATGGACATCTTTTCTATACTAAGTTTGGGAGGTTTTTGGTGCATAGCATTAATAACAGAAACACTAGACTATGTCTCTTTTCCCTTAGTTTCCCCTGACCCTTATTTATTCTTCTACCTGCATGGTTCTATCATATGATCAAATCTTTCATTCATATTGTGCACTCAATAAATGATCAACCAGTGCTTACTACTAACTTCCAGCAATGGTAGAGACATACTTTAATTTCCCTAAAAAATTGGGAAGGCCTTGCTTTCAAAAGAAGCTCGTTCAGTAAATTTTAGTTCAGCCAGCTCCCCCACCACCGTGAGCGCATCGATACTTATTGTTGCTTATTTGTTTGACATTGAGTTCTATCTCCAATGTCCCTTCCTCCCCCTCCCCAAAAAACTCATTTATTACTCACCTAGCATTTATTAGAAACTTTCTCTATGTCAGGCACTATTTCTGGCCTTAGAGAACTCTGCTGTGAAAGATGACTGGCAGGTGTCAGACCAGCGTCATGGTCTGAAGTCACTCTCTGCCTACTCCTTCTCGTTCCCTTTATCTTTTATAGGAATTGCATTGCATCAATAGCTTGCATTTCTTTTTTTTTTTAATAGCTTGCATTTCTTTTTTTTTAATATTTTATTTATTTATTTGACAGAGAGAGATCACAAGTAGGCAGAGAGACAGGCAGAGAAAGAGGGGGAAGCAGGCTCTCTGCTGAGCAAAAAGCCCGATGCGGGGTTCGATCCCAGGACCCTGAGATCATGACCTGAGCTGAAGGCAGAGGCTTTAACCTACTGAGCCACCCAGGCGCCCCAATAGCTTGCATTTCTGATTCTACCTTGGCACCTGTTTCTTAGGGGACCCAAGATGACAAAATGTCCTTGCCAACTTTGTAGGTCTGAATGATTCTTATTCATAATAAGTATAAAAGAGGGGAAGTATTGAGGAGCAGATTTTTAGTAATGTAGTCTTTTTAGAGGTTAAAGAAAGTAAAGTAAAAGAAGGAAATCTCTGGCCTTCATCAGTTATGGGAGGCAGAGATGGTACTTGTATAAAGGAACGCTATTGGTCTTTCTACTATGACAAAGCTTCTCGCTGAAGGAATTCTGGCTAGATCTACAAACACTGAAGCCTGTGTCATGGGTAATGAGTTAACACCAAATCTGAGTGCAACACACTGTGATGTTGCACTGAGTACCTTCTCTAGATTTTCCCTCTGAGGCAGTCATGTGATACAGGAGTCCCTTAGAATGCTATTACCTCAAACCATGATATGCCATTATTTCTACCTCTTTTTCAAGATTGGAAGCCCGAGTTTGTTACCTTCCTCTGTGCATGTGGCAATTAAAGGCTATCTGTTTGATTTACTATTTCAGTGGTTGCTCTATCTTCCAGTGACAGTGCTACATTGCCATTTTCTTGAGGAAAAGAAAGGAGGCTGGCTCTTTGCTACATTGTCATCACTTATTCCAATGACTGGCCCATGGCGTGTCCCTGACCCGTCGCAACATATAAACGCTGTCTTTGCTGAGGTGCATTTTCTTCGGGTAATGACTTTGCTGCCAGAGCTATCTAGTTGGGAGTTTTTGTTAAGAAAACAAAGACAAATAAGAAGAAAAACAGCGACAAAAAGCTAATTGTAATGGGATATTTAAGACGCTGCATTGCTAAATGATCTCTGTGGTAATGTAAGTATCATTGTCAACACATATTGAGGAAAAATAAGTGTGAACAAAGATGATATTTAAATTTAGAACATTATTTATTAGCCATACTTCTTCTATTGTTGAAAATTAGCATAAGCACCTCTGCCAATACAATGTGAAAGTTATTCCTTCCTCATTAATTACAGACTCCTCCGGTTCTTGGCATGCAAATCCACTTATAATATTACCATTTAAAAATAGAAATTTAGAAAAGGAAAACAACATTTAAGGCTTCAGTTCTGGGTCGATTTTCTCACAGGGCAGAAATCTTGAACATATGGTTCCTTGATTATATAAATCTATGATTGGTATCTATGATATTATATATCCATTAGTTGTATGTTCTTCCTTTTATAGAAGAAGTAAATGTCAAATTTAGGAATAACTAAATATATAAAAGGCTGGGTAAAAAGCTTTAAGAATTTTTCTAGGGATGGGAAAAAATGAAATCATGTCTCTTCTGTTTCTATAGGCATTTGAATATGCCTGAGGTTGTGATCTGCTTATGGGACAATCTCGCAGTAAATGTAAGGGAAGGGCCCATAAAAAGGTTAAGACCATGTGTCTTAGTGGTGTAGCTCCTTTGAGCAGGGTCCTTCTATGAGCAGGTTTAACTGTGTAGACTAATCCTGCTGTAGAAGACTCAGAACAGATATTTTTAAATCTCTTATTTTTAGCTAATGAATCCTTGAATATTACATCAAGAACTAATTATGTACTATACAGTGGCTAACTGAACATAATAAAAAATAAAATAAAATCCCTTATCCAATTCTCTATAAACAAATAAATAAATAAATAAATAAAATCCCTTATCCAATTCTCTGTATTCTAGGGTAAAAACAGCCTAGATTTTGTTCTTTCATCCTTCATTTCTTTTTTTTTTTTTAAAGATTTTATTTATTTATTAGAGAGAGAGAGAGAGAGAGAGAGAATGAGAGGGGAGAAGGTCAGAGGGAGAAGCAGACTTCCCGCAGAGCTGGGAGCCTGATATGGGACTCGATCCCGGGACTCCGGGATCATGACCTGAGCCAAAGGCAGTCGCCCAACCAACTGAGCCACTCAGGCACCCTCATCCTTCATTTCTTAAAATAATAAATCCTTTCTGTTTTTTGTACAGAGTTCCTTTTTTTTTTCATGTGGTGAACTGTAGATGATTTTTGTGTCCGTAGACCCCTTGGATCCACCCTCCTTTCATTTGTTTCCAGGTTGGTCAGGGATGTGAGGCTGAGTGGGACAAGAGGGTAGAGCTTTCTCCACCCAACACCACTTCTCCAGTACCTACTGGATGATGCGCAGGGAACTCACTAGGTACTCAATCATCATACGACCAGGTCACCTCCTTCTAGGACGTCCATGGTTTTCCTAGAAGGAGGTGAAAAATACTCAGATAATGTCATCTAGGAACAAGAAGTGCCTCACACACACCAGCAAGAAATGGGGGGCAGCACGTCCTATCCATCGTGGGTGCTGAGACAAGGGTTCCATGGGGTAAAGAGGTCCCAGGGGCAGGAGGAAACCCCCAGGACACAAGGGTCTCTAGATTCTGCAGGTAGGCTTGAGTTCATGAGACACTTGTGCCTGAGGACTTTCCAGAGATCAGTCACCACTGCGGTGGGCCAACTTTTAGAGCTTCTTGCTCTCTTATAATGCTTCTCCTATTTTTATTTATTACAACATAGTAAGCCTACTTACTTTACATTCCGTTTGATAATTCTTGTGTTTTAAGTCTTTGTAAGTCCTATGCTACTATCTTCTTGATTAAGCCACACTGTTTTATGATTTTATTTTTTAATGTGTGATAATTTTTACTGGAAGCCAGCCCATCAGTGCGAACCCTCTAATTCTTGAACTGAAGGTGGTCATTGTAGAGCACACTTATGTTTGCTTCTGCCAGGGCATTTGAAGATATTCCTTTCTACCCAGAGCTGCTTCCCACAAAATTCTCTCTCAGATATTTTCAGGTCTCACAGGTTATATGGATTCAAGCTATAAAAGCCAAATTAATTTTACAAAACCTTAGGAGGGATTTATTCCCCTTTAGTCAGTGACAGTTTTCAGAGTAGATCATTATCTTTGTAACACCGTGTGCATGTATCTGTGCTTTTAGGACTCCCTTACTCTGATGACATAATCTTTTGGCTTGGGATTCTCCTAATATGTTTTATAATTTGGGCAGGCTCTGGACTTTTTCAGCTCTAGACTCCAGGGGGCCATGAAAAACAAAGTTGTGGGTATTAAGTTAGGCAACTGCTTTTAAGGTAATAGCTAAATTTAGGGCTCCACATATGTTTTAGACTCCATAAAGCAGAGATTGATTGGCAAAGTTTTTCTGTTAAGGGCCCTATAGTAATATATTACAATTTGCGGGCCACATACTTGCACGCAAAGCAATTTCTGTCACATATCCTTTGCTTGTGTGTTGTTTGGTTTTTCTTATAAGCTTTTAAAATGTAAAAACCATTCTTAGCTCTGGAGACATGCAAATAAAGACCATGTGTTTTTTTGGTTTTTTTAAAGATTTTATTTGTTTATTAGGAAAGAGAGAGAGTGAGAGAGAGCATGAGAAGGGAGAAGGTCAGAGTGAGAAGCGGACTCCCCATGGAGCTGGGAGCCCAATGTGGGACTTGATCCCGGGACTCCGGGATCATGACCCGAGCCGAAGGCAGTTGCTCAACCAACTGAGCCACCCAGGTGCCCCAAAGACCATGGTTTTTATCTGACCTATTGTTTAGTGGACTTCTGCTCAAAACTCTAGATTCCCGGTTCACTTATATTTTTTGGCTTCTGAAATTGTAGTTCATTGATGTATTTTAAAGTCCACAAAATATATTTTTGTCTGGCATCTTCAACAGTTTTCAGTTGGAGTGTCAGGATGTTCAGTACTACTGAAAATAGTGTTATTTTCATTTTCCAAAGTCTATAAATATTTATTTAGATTAACACTCACATTCCCCATATTCTATTCTTACCGTGTTTTTCTTGTATTTCAGACTTCTTTCTTGTATTTCAGACCTGGGTTTTAAATCTATCATTTAGCTGTTCCACTGGTGACTGACTGTTATTGGTCAAAATCTTGCCGTACGTACTCTTTTGAAAAGATTCTGTCACTGTGTGTTCAGTTGCAGGTTTCCTTCCCCACCCCTAAATCCTTTGAGGATACTGCACATTTAATATTACTTACCTGAATGGGATTTATTGTGCATTCTGATTCTGGAAATTTATAATTTTTATTAAATCTGTGAAGTTTCAGCCGTTAGCTCTTTGAATTATCTATTCCTCATTCTACTCTTCTCTCTCTTTTTTTTTAGATTATTTATTTATTTATTTTAGAGAGAGAAAATGAGTGAGAAGGAGCATGGGGGGAGAGGCAGGAGGGGAGGGAGGGGGACAAGCAGACTGGGCACGGAGCACCAAGCATGAGGCAGGGCTCAGGTAGGGGCTCCAGGTTGGGCTCGAGTCCAAGGTCAAGGCAGAGCTCCCTCCTAGAACCTGAGATCATGACCTGGGCTGAAACCAGGACTCAGGTGCTTAACTGACTGAGCCACCCAGGCACCCCTCTTCTGTCTTTAAAAAAACAATTAGATAGGTATTAGATCTCTCAGGATTCACTTTGTCTCTTTTATTATACCTCATTGTCCCTTTTATACTCCTCCCTATGTTGCCTCTCTGGCTTTCTCATGATTTCCTCTAAGCTATGTTTTAGTTCTTTCATGCTCTCTTTGGTTATTGTTATGCTATTTTATTTATCAGTTGTATATACTTCAAAAATATTAATCTTTATAACTTTTTTTGGTAAGTTCTTTTTTTTGGTATTCTAATTCATCATTTTGGGTGGTCTCTCATTAGTTGTTAATGGTTTTGATTTTCTCATTTATATCTTCAAAATATCTAACATGATGGATTTGTTGGCTTGTGTTTGATAATTACAATATCTGAAGAGTTTAAAGATACATTTGTGTTGTTTATTTTATTCTACCTTATGGTGTGTTTTTTCCTTTCATTTTCTTTCTTTCTTGTCTTTCAAGACAAAGTGCCTATCTGAAGAAAAACTTATTTGTGTTTGCTATCACTCGTAAGTAATTACTTACAAGTAATACAACTTACAAGTGATTACTTACAAGTGATTACTTACAAGTAGTCACATGTAAGTAATTATAAATGAATAAAATCAAAACCAACAGTTGTTTTATAAGACTATTATTAACTTTGATAATGTTTCAGGGAAGGAAAAAAAAATCTTTGTATATGAACCCATGCATTTCAAGCTCCTGTTTGGCTAATTTATTGACATTTTAACAGTATTAATTCTTATGGTCTATTAACATGGGATGCCTTTCCATTTATTTGTAGCTTGTTCAGTGTCTTGTATCAGTGCCTTATAGATTTCAGCATGAAATCATCCATCTCCTTAGTTAAATATATCCTAATGCATTTTATTGCTTTTGACGCTATTGTAAAAAGGATTGATTTTTCAGGGATTTTTTTACAAAAATTTTCTTGTTAGTGTATGGAAATATTACTGATTTTTGTATGATCATTTTGTGTCTTGTGACTACAGAATTCATTGATTAGATCTAACAGGTTTTTTTGGTTGAGTTTTCAGGATTTTCTATATATAAAATCATGTCCTCTGCAAGTAGAGACAGTTTCCCTTCTTCCTTTCCAATTCTGATCGCTTTTATTTCTATTTCTTGTTAGGACTTCTGGTACCATGTTGAATAGGAATGCTGAGAGTGGGCACACTAGTCTTTTATTTCTGACCTTAGAGGAAAAGCTTTCATCTTTTCACTATTGAATTTAGTGTTAACTGCGGGCTTGTCATATATCGCCTTTGTTATGTGGCGATGTGTTCCTTCTTTGCCTAATTTGTTAGAAGTTTTATCACGAATAGATGTGGGATTTTGTCAAATCATTTTTCTGTATCTATTGAGTTGACCATATGATTCTTTTCTTCCATCCTATTGATGTATCACATTGATCGATTTGCACATGTTGAAATATCCTTGCATCTCACTGGATAAATCCCATTTGATTGTGGTGAATAATCCATTTAGTGTGCTGCTGAATTCTATTAGCTAGTAATATTCCATTATATATATAAAAGCCACATCTTCTTTATGAATTAATGTTTTGATAGGCACTTGAGTTGTTTCCTTATCTTGGCTATTTTAATAATGCTGCAATAAACATAGTTTTGTATATATCTTTTTAAATTGTGTTTTTATTTTCATTGGGTAAATACCAAGTAGTGGAATTAGTGGATCACAGGGTATTTCTATTTTTTGTGAGGAACCTCCTTATTGGTTTCCACTGCAGCTGACCAATTTGCTTTTCCGCCAACAGGGCACAAAGGTTTCCGTTTCTCCAAATCCTTGTGAACTACTTGTTATTTCTTGTCGTTTTGATACTAGTGATTCTAACAGTTGTGAGGTGGTGTCTCATTGGGGTTTTGATTTGTATTTCTCTGATGGTTGATGATGTTGAGCATGTCTTCATGTGTCTGTGGCTTTCTCCCTGTCTTCTTTGAAATGTGTATTCATATCCTCTGCCCCTTTTTTTATTGGATTACTTGAGTTTTGTTGTCTGGTGGTTTTAAATTGAATGGGTTCTTTATATATTTGGATGTTAACTCCTTATCAGATATATAATCTGCAAATATTTCATCCCGCTCGATATGTTGACTTTTTGTTTCATTATTGGTCTCCTTCATGGTGCAAAAATCTTTTAAGTTCGATGTAATCAAACTCTTTGTGTTTTTATGATATTAGTGTTCTTTTACTTTATGGGGATAGCTTGTACGCAATTCTCTTTTGTCACACTGCTTTTAAAATTCTTTCTGTATCTTTGACTTTTGATAATTTAATTGTAATGTATCTTCATGTAGCCCTATTTGGGTTTAGCCCATCTGGAGTCTTTAGGGCCTCCTGGTAATAGACGTCCAGTTCTTTCCCGATGTAGAGAAGTTGTCAGCCATTATTTCCTTTAATATATTTTCTGTCCCTTTCTCTTTCTTTTCACCTTGTAGAATTCCCATATTGCAAACACTGTTTCTCTTTTTTTGTTTCCTAGTAGGGCCCTGAAGCTTTCTTATCCCCTTTTCATTTTTTTTTCTTTTTTCGTGTCTGACTAGGTAATTTCCAATGTCTTATCCTCCGGGTCACTCATTCTTTCTTCTGCATCATCCAGTCTACTTTTGAAACTATTTAAATCTTCACTGCATTTACTGTATTTTTCAACTCTAGGATTCCTGTCTGTTTTGGTGGTTGCTCTTTCCTTGCAAAACTTCTCATTTTGTTCATGCATTGTCTTCCTAATTTCATTTGGGTGTATGTCTGTGTTTACTTGTAGTTCACTAAACTTTATAAAAATGATTATTCTATGTTCGTTTTCTGACAGTTCTAAATCTTCATATTTTTAGGGTCAGTTAATTGGAACTTTATTAGTTTCACAATTTCTGTTTTTTCATGATCCTTGATTGTGTGTGTGTGTGTGTGTGTGTGTGTGTGTTGGTATCTACACATTTGAATAATAAGAGTCCTATTTCAGAGTTTACAGGTTTGCTTTGGCAGAGATAGTTCTTTACCAGTCAGTTCAGTTTGGTTTTCTGTGTGTGTCTGTTGATATTGTATTGGGGCAGGTAGGCCTGCTATTATGGTCTATTTTGAGGAAAGTAACTATTCAAGGTCTCAGGATAAGGAAGGGAGGTTGTGCTTCTGGCTGAGAAAAGCTGGATAGGAGTGCTGTCCTGATTCCCTACCTGTGTGAGAGTACAGGATGGGCTCCATGTCTACTTGAATTCTCTGGTCTGGCTTACTAGATGGTCAGGACTATGTACTATATTCAGCAGCAGAAATAGCTATAAACTAGCTTCCCTTCCCTGGCAGGGCAGTAGGATGGGACTCAGAGCCTATAGAATTTGTTATTTGATGGTCCAAATCAGGCCTGAGTCCACACTGAATTTCTTGGTCAGATGAGCCTAACATTTTTGGTCTGCAGGTAGTAGAAGCCACAGATTATGTTCTCTGCTAAAATGCCATTGTATGTGGGGCAGTTGAATGGGTTACATAGCTTTCTGTATGTTCTGGCTAGTTTCTCTCTTTGGATGAGCTAAATGCTGTATTCAGCAATGAGAAGGGTTACAAATTAGATTCACTGCCAGGTTATAGAGGGAGAAGCAGTTCTAAAACCAGTAAAGCTCTTAGCTTGTTGTCTTAACTCATGCTGACCTGCACCACAAATCCTCTGGCTAAACATGGCCCCTGGATTTGTTCTGCAAACTATTAGCTCTGTTTGCCCTTCTCTGTACTCAAGTCCCACAGGGCTGCATACCTTCCAGGTATTCCTATTAGTTCTTTTGGTCAGATGGGGCCAGAAGACGCTCTTCCCAATGAGTGAGGCTTTGTCTCAACTCCTTTGCTTAGTGGGGGGTGGGGGTGCGGGGAGGGGCGCTCTAGGCTGTTTCCCCAGCAGTCTCTCCAACTGAGAGGAGCCTGTAGCTTTCCTCAGCCTGGGCTATAAATTAATCCTCCTGTCTGTGTGTGTAGCATGAGGAGCCTCCGTGCCAGTAATGGCTTTGTTCTTGGGGACAGTCACTTCTTCTCATCTGCCTCTTGGCTTGAGTGCCACTGAGTTGCACAACTTCCAGGAGTGGTCATCAGCCCCTCTGGTCATAAGGGACTGAAAGGCGCTCTCTGCAGTGGAGACCTGCACCTCACCGAGTTGCTGGGTCAGAGTACACCTGCTGACTTGGATCTGCAGATGAGCATAGCTGCTGGTTGTGATTACTACTTGGGCAGTGCATGTTAAACTCTGCCAAGATCCATGTGCTGGGTCTTGCAACTCCCCCCCACCCCCACCCCAGGGTCGGACTCCCAGTGGCGTAAGATCAGAGTAGGGGCTCCCCAGAAAGGGACCCATAATTCCCATAAAGGGAGGGCTGGTTTTCCCTTCTGAGTTTTCTTGTCTTTCTTTTTTTTTTTTTTTTTAAGATTTTATTTATTTATTTGACAGAGAGAGAGAGAGATCACAAGTAGGCAGAGAGGCAGGCAGAGAGAGAGGGGGGAAGCAGGCTCCCCGCCAAGCAGAGAGCCCGATGTGGGGCTTGATCCCAGGACCCTGAAATCATGTCTTGATCCATAGGCAGAGGCTTTAACCCACTGAGCCACCCAGGCGCCCCTCCTTCTGAGTTTTCTTTTCCCTCTGGAGGGATCAGATTCTCAGGGGAGACCTCCTCAGGTGGTGCTGTGTTGCCTGGGGGAAGGGTCATGAGGCCAGCAGGTAGCCACTTTTCTCACCCTTCTAATTCAGTCTCCATGAAGCACTGGGGGCAGTGCTTCAGTCTCACTCTTGTGCTCTAGGATTGTCTCAGTGGTGTTTTGTTCTTGAAGTGATGATAGTTGTTCTTGTGAGGGGGAGTGCGTCAGGAACAGTCTATGTCAACGTCTTAGTGATATCACTCTCCTCATGTATAATTTTAAATTCTAATTATTTGTACTACTTACAATAATGTATTGTGTTTCTGTGCCTGAAAAAGAATTTACCACTTTACCTTCTGGCAAGAGCAATATAGGAAGGCAGCCTTCTTTCTTAAGCATAAATTGCTAAAAGTTCATTTGGTCACAAATATGTCTTGTTTCACAATTATAAAATTGCATTTATGGCTTTGAAGCAAATACTGCTTTAATACATGTGTATTTTTTTTGGTTAATTGTTTGATACATAACCAAAAATATAATATCAATGTCAGAAGAAATATGGCCAATTTAATTCAGTAAGAATTTTTCTGATTGGATAAGTTTAGAAAATTTATGACAAGATAGGACCTACTTCCAAAGAGCAAATTGAAAACCACAAATCATTCTAAATCAGAATTCAATTTGATACATAAAAAGTTTTTATTTAGTTTTAGGAAGTTATTTAAAAATTACTCCATTTCTTAAGCACTAATAGTAGATAATATTTTTCTTTCAAGTATACTTCTAAGCAATTAATGTCTCTCTGTCTCTCTTTCTCTATATATATATATATTTAAAGATTCTATTTTTTTATTTGACAGAGAGAGAGAGAGATCACAAGTAGACAGAGAGGCAGGCAGAGAGAGAGAGGGGGAAGCAGACTCCCCGTGAAGCAGAGAGCCCAATGTGGGGCTCGATCCCAGGACCTCGAGATCGTGACCTTGACCTAAGCCGAAGGCAGAGGCTTTAACCCACTGAGCCACCCAGGTGCCCCCATGTCAATGTATTTCGGTATTTCAGTAGCATGGTGTATCTCTTTTCTACACCTTAGGAAACAAAGAACATAGTATAAAAACTTGTACAAGGTCATTTAGATGATAGAGGGTAAAGAATTTGAACAAGGCTTTGGAGTTTCTGTATTGCCTTCAACAAAGTTTTTTGAAAAGAATTTATAATTTTCTGTTTATATTGACAGAGTATTCTTTACTTTTCTTGAGTGTTCAAGATTAAAATTATTTGGATTTTTAAAGAATGCTAGATAGCCCAAGTGAATTTTTATTGATATAACTTCAGTAAATACAGTAAGGCAAAATGAAGAATTTGAGGCAGTGTAGAGAAATGTATTTTTGTACCTGGGGACAACTGGAAAGCACATGCCTTTAAAGAAGTCATTCTAGATTTTTTTTAGCTGTTTTCCAATGTCACAATTCTGGTTCTAATGTCTGTCTAAATTCATTGACCAGACAGTGCTTACTATTCCCCTCAGCTTCACTAAATTTTAGATAGACTTCTTGATTATAGGCCCCAGACCTCCTTTTCTAGGAGCAATTACGTAAGAAAAGTTTCACTTATAAATTCTTTCTCTGTCTCTTTGAAACATAAAATTTCTACCAAGCCGTTGACAGCTGTATAGCCCAGGAGTCCCTAGGAGCCCTCCCAGTGGAATGTAAACCTTAAGACAGGGGCCCTGCCTTCTCGTCTGTGAGAGAGTAGGAGCTTCACTTTGATAAGAACGAATTAGCAAACATGATAGCCTCATCACTTTGACCAAAATTCTCTAGTACTTTTCCATTAACCCATAGCTCTCCCTGGTGTTTAAAAACAAAAGTCTTTTGTTTCGGTGCAGTTGAGCTCTTTGCCTCTGCCCCATTGCAAAGTCTTGCTCTCTATTGCGATTGATTTGTATGAAGTCTTCCTGGCTGTTTTAAACAAGTGTCCAGTGCAATTTTTCTTTTACAATATCAAGATATTCTTCCACGCCTCTGGAGGTATGGAGGTAGCTTTCTGCAGTCTATGGAGGTAGACTGTATATGAGAAAGCCTTATATAAATTGTTGACTGCCCAGATTATTTTTTTTTCCTTTATTCTTAGTTACTGCCTTAGTTACTATCCGATAACTTTTCTTTGATGTGATTTAGCTGATGGAGACGCAGAAATAAATTGCATTGTTAGTGGAACATAGCAAATTAGGATATATTCCCAAACAGAAGAAATATGATTCTTTTTTTTTTAAAGATTTATTTATTTATTTTAGACAGAAAGATAGAGAGAGAGGACAAGCAGGAGATGGGGCAGAGGGAGAGGGAGAGGGAGAGAGTCCAAGCGGACTTCACAATGAGCGCTGATGAGGACTGCATTTCAGGACCTTGAGATCGTGACCTGAGCTGAAAGCAAGCATCAGGTGCTCAACCAACTGAACCACCCATGTGCCTCAGAAATATGATTCTTCAGTTCTGTTAAATTCAGCAGGTATTTATGTAAGCTTTCATTCAGCTAATATTAATTGTGCAAGCTCCAGGCACCTTTATAAGTGCTAGGCTTATATTGGAGGAGAAGTGAGACAAATTCCCTGACCTCAAGGTGCATGCATTGTATCCAGATGTTGAATAACATCAACAAAACAAGACTTCCATCATGTCAGGAGGGAGTAAAATAGTAAACTAAACAGGATGCATATTGTATCCTTGAGCATTTAACATGTGTTGGTTGACATAAACAAATACAATAGGGTTTACCATTTCAATAAAGCACTGCAGTTGGTATTCTTTCTGGATATTCTCTCATTTATGTTCTGCTTCTGTCTTCTATAAGAGGCCATGAACTGCTGGTATACACTTTGTCAGTTAGGACATTCAGTTCTGGATTGACATTATTTGATCTGTGCAAATCCTAAAGGCTGTTAAATGGAGCAGAATGCTGGGCACTTGAAGAGAGAGATAATCTCACATTTCAGGATACACACATGCACATGACATTGGGTGTGAAAAAAGAAAACTGCTTGGGTCAAGTGAGATTAAGGGATAGTTAAGAGTGTGTGCAAAAGTCAGATTTCTGACACATGTTCTCCTGAAAACATCATAATTAAGATTTTTAAAACATCCCTAGAGTTTTCTTTTTTAAATGTTTACCATCTTCACATCAGCATTGTATTTCTTTGACTTCCTATAGAATAACCGAATTCATCTAAATGCTACTGTATTTTTGAATTGTGATAAAATTATTTTGTCAGATCAATAATATTTATTTCCACTTCCATCCTAAAAGTAACACATGCTCATTACTGAACATACTACAAATCAAAAAAGTAATTTTTATTTTTGTGTGTGTACCACATAATTTCTAAGTAACATCCCAGGGAACTCATTTTTGTGACTTGGTAGTATATTTTCAAAACTGTAGTATCTAGAATACGTGTATTCATCTATGAGTGTTAAATAATAAGAAAGTTGCAGAAAAATTTATAAATATTATATCCTCTTGTATTGACCCCTTATCATTACATAATGCCCTTCTTTGTCTTTTATTACAGTCTTTGTTTTAAATTCTATTTTGTCTGATATAAGTATAGCTATACCAACTTTTTTTTTTTTTTTTTTGGCTTCTGTGTGCACGGCATGTCTTTTTCCATCCCTTCACTTTCTGTTTGTGTTTCCTTGGATCTGAAGTGAGTTTCTCATAAGCAGCATATGGATGGGTCTTATTTATTTATCCTTTCAGCACTTCTGTCTTTTAATTAGAGATTTTAGTCCATATATATTTAAACTAATTATGGATAGGTATGTAATTCCAATAATTTTGTTTACTTATTTTTTGGCTGTTTTTGTAGCTTATCTCTGTTTCTTTATTTTATCTTCCCTTGTGGTTTGGTAAGTTTTTTTTTTTTCTTCCTTCCTTCTTTCCTTCCTTCCACCTTCTCTCCACCTTCTCTCCCTCCCTTCCTTCCTTCCTTCCTTCCTTCCTTCCTTCCTTCCTTCCTTCCTTCCTTCCTTCCTTCCTTCCTTCCTTCTTTCTGTGTTATATTTGGCTTCCTTTGTCATTTTCTTTTATGTACCTACTATAGTTTTCTACTATGTGGTTACCATGAAGTTCCCATATAACATCATATGTAAAACAATGCGCTTTAAATTGATAGAGTTTTAAGTTTGAGTGCATTCTAAAACTACATTTTTATTCTCCCTCTTACTGTATGTTGTTTTTATGTCATATTTTACATCTTTTTATTTTGCAGGTCTCTTAGCTAATTATTAGAGTTAATTTCACTATTTTTGTCTTTCAACTTTCATATTGGCTTTATAAGTGGTTAATCTACTTTTACCACATATTTCCATTTCCTACTGAGATTTTTACTTTTCTATATGTCTTTGTGACTAGTTGCCTTTTCATTTCAGCTTAAATAAGTCCCTTTAACATTCTTGTAAGGCTAGTCTGAAGGTTATGAATTCATTTAGTTTGTTTGGTGTGGAAAACACTTTATCTCTCCATTACTTCTGAATGATAAACTTGCCAGGTAGAGTATTCTTGGTTGGAAATTTTTTCCTTTTAGCACTTTGAATAGACATACCACTCCCTTCAGATTAGAGTTGCTGCTGAAGGATCGGTTTAATAGATTTGGGAGGATACCCTTGTATATAACCAGTTGTTTTTTCTTGCTGCTATTCTCTCTATATCTTTAACTTTTGATATTTTAATTATGATAGGTCTTGATGTGCAGAAAGGATAAGTGTGAACTAATTATTTTTCAGAAAGACTATTTCTGAGAGGAATTTTGTACAAACCAACTTTATTCTGCTATAAACTATAAATTAAATCTTGTTATCAAGGAAATTTGTAGACTATTGATTTTTGTAGCCATTAATTCACCCAAGGCATTATCTCAGGCTCCATAGCATTTAGCTGCTTTAATTTACAAATCAAACCTAAGGGATTTCCTTAGCAGTTTCCTTTCCCCTCTCACTAGGCACAGCAAATAGAGTAAATTTTTTTCTAACGAGATACTATATATTGCAAAGAAACACAGCTGATAGAACTCTGGCCATTCCCTTCAGATAACACACACATACAAATATGCACACACATGAAGCCTCAATAAAATCATTACTGTATTTTCATTAAGTGTGATTGAAAATATGGTGGACCCTTTGCTTTGTGTACTGTGACACCATTACAGATCTAATTTGGGGGTCTTATTTATTTATTTACTCTTTTTTTTTTGTTTGCTTGTGTCTTCTCTGTGTGTAGGTGTATCTGCGTATATGAGAAAATTCGTAGTTGAAAAGTTGGAGTATATTGGGTTGTCCATTATGTCTAAATTTTGATTCAGATCAAAATTAACTTCTATGACAAGGAAAACAAAACTTTTACCTAGTTATTTAAGCTAAAGTTGAAATTTTGGCATTTGTTCTTTTTTGAACTTCGGACACTAGAAGCCCATTGCTCTTCTTTTTTAGTCCACTTTACCAAGCAAACTCACTTTCCTGTGCATATATTTAAACTTTCCCTGGGCATCTAAGGAACTATGTATTCTGGCTTCATCTTACTTTGGTCACTCTATTATGGGTGACTATATCCAATATGGCCACCTGATTGCTGTCAAACTTGACTACTGTTAGTCTCACACACTATTTTGATTTTGACTGCTGGGTTTTTGTTCATGGTGCCTGACTCACCTGACAAGCGTTCCTTTTCTTCTCTTCACATTTGCTCTTCATCATGCCTTAAAGCCAAAGTCTCATCTCACTTTCTCAAATGCTTCTGAATCAGATTTAACTCATCTTCCAGACTGAATGTTTTGTACTGTGGAGTTTGGCTCTTCATTATTCTTCATCACAGCCTATTTCATTCACTTAGAAGTCACATGTAAATATCATTCTTTCCTATGTAATCTTAACCGTCTAAATTGTTTATTTTGGAAAGCTAGACGGTATGTTTTTGTGCAACAACTGAAACTTTTTTCCCTTTTACGTTTTTCCTTTTGCCTAAACTTGTATAACTGGTCAAGATTTAGATTTAGCTATAGGGAAATTTGTATTGGCATCCAGATGGTGAGAGCTTTGCATTTGGTATGGATCCTAGTGATGGTATGCCTCTCCTCCTCAGGCTAACAATAATTTCTTGAAACCTAAAGTACAAACACTGTGACATTTGGAGGGGGTCCAGTCACTGTGGTCTAGCATGACATTTTATCTAGATCAAACTCATTTATTTAAATGGCCAATATATCCATAAATATCAATGAAATGGTTTGTTTTTCGTTCTTAAGTTGGATAGCAATTTTACAATAAGTGCGATGTGCTTATCTGTTTCTTTGAGATGATGACTGTATATCGCAGGAGCTACATTTGATGTTAAATGTCATATGTGAGAGTATTGTCTGTGGCACAAACTATAAATAACAAGCTTACATGGAACATTTAGCTTCGAGGAAAGGGGGAATAGCAGTCATGAGTGGAGAATCATGGGAACCATATTTTTAATCCTCTGTTAAAAAGGAGCTCCAAGAGATGGTACTTTTCAATAATTCAAAGCACTTATTTTTTTTCCACATGGATAAATTAATGTGAAAATAAGTATTTGAAAGCTGCCTCTTTTATAACATATGTCACTGACCAATATGGTAAGGAACGTACTCTGTCAGGCACCACAAAATTAACACAGCTTGTGCTGATTACAGCCCTGGATTTGGGGGTTGAAAGGGCACCAAGGGAAGTGTGACATTGGTGGAACTTCATGAAGAGAAGCACTAGTAAACTTCCAAGGTGGGATGTTTTCAGCAACTGCTATGGAGTGTAGAAGGGAAAAAATAAATGGGATTCAGTTTTTGGAGATATTTACTTACATTTGAGGACACCCATTTCCCTCCCTTGCATTTCTTTTCCTAACACTTAAAAGAATTGATAAAGTTCATATAGCATAAAATTTACCATTCTGACAATTTTAAAATGTGCAATTCAGTGACATATAGTAAATTCACATTGCTACACAACCATTAACTCTGTGTAGTTCCAGAACATTTTCATCAACCCAGAAGGAAATCCTGGAGCCATTATGTAGTCACTTTCTATTTTCCCTCTATAAGTGGCCCTGGCAACCACTAATCTGAGTTTTTGTTTCTATGAATCATCTGTTCTGGATGTTTCATATATATGGAATGATACAACATGTGACATTTTATGTCTGGCTTGTTTTTCACCTGATATAATGTTTTCAAGGTTCCTCCATTAGGTAGTGTATATCACTACTTCATTCTTTTTATAGTTGAATAATATTCAATTGTGTGGCTATACCTTACCTGGTTTATCTGTGCAAAAGTTCATCGACATTTTGGTTGTTTTCAGTTTCTGAGCTTTGTGAGTAATGCTGCTGTGAATGTTTGTGGACAGATAATTGTTTTAACACTTCTTTTCAATTCTTTTGGGTATAAACCTAGGTATGGAATTGCTAGGTCATATGATACTTCTTTGTTTAATTTATTGAGGAATAATCAAACTGTTTTCCATAGAGGCTGAAGCATTTTATATTCCCACTAGTCAAATACGAGAGTTTTACCTTTACCACATCCTCACCAATACTTGCTAATTTCCATTTTCTTTTAAAATTTTTCATATAGTCCCTCTAGGGTAAGGGCAATGTATTTCACTGTGGTTTTTACTTGCATTTTCCCAATGTTGACTAATGTAGACAATTCAGTCACATGCTGCTGGCCATTTATATATCCTCCTGTTTTTTTTTTTAAATAATTTTCCAAAGATTTTGTTTTTAAGTAATCTTTACATCTAGTGTGGGGATCGAACTTAACAATCCCAAGATCAAGAGTTGCATGCTCCACTGACTGAGCCAGCCAGGTGCCCCATCGTCCTGTTTTTAATATCCTAAAATTAGCCTATGGTTATAACACCTTCAATCTATACATTAATTCAGTTTAGATCCTTTCAAGGATTATCTCTAGGCTAATGCTGAAATATATATAAAAAAGTTTTTAAACTAATAATTTGGGCAAAGGACTACTGTAATTTTATAGACTTCGATTCATCATATTTGGCTAATTTTTATGTGCCATTTATTAATAATTTTGTGCCATTCAAATGACATGAAATAAAAAACATACCTTTCTGAAAACTATTCATTAACTAAAATAAGGTTCAAGGGTCTTACCATTTTTTTTAAAGATTTTATTTTTATTATTTATTTGACAGAGAGAGAGAGAGAGAGAGAGATCACAAGCAGACAGAGAGGCAGGCAGAGAGAGAAGGGGAAGCAGGCTCCCTGCCGAGCAGAGAGCCCGATGCGGGGCTCGATCCCAGGACCCCGAGATCATGACCTGAGCTGAAGGCAGAGGCCTCAACCCACTGAGCCACCCAGGGGCGCCAAAGGTCTTACCATTTTTTCCCATTTTTGTTTTCAAAAACTTTTTACTAAGTTCAGTATAATAGTGGGTAGTTCAGTATAATAGTGTAGTTCAGTGTTGAGATGTTCTGAAAGGCAATCTTTTCTCTAAAGACATTTAATGATAGCACAATTTTATCTTTAGATTCTCCTACTCCAGTTCTTCTTTCCTATTCTCTTTCTATCTTTACATCTCTATCCTTTTAGTCAGAAATGGATCTCCCTGCTTATTGAGATTAATATTCTGCCCAGAAAGGGGAGACAAATTGTCTCTTTCTATTCTGATGACGCTCTTTCTTATGTCTTTAATTATATCTCTTGAAGATCTTCTCTTTCATGCAAACTTCAACTAATTAGAGACTGAGATAAGGCTGCTCCTATGATTACAGAGTTTGTCATAGAAATCTGACTCTTTCAGGTTATTTATGTGACCCAAGTTTGGTTGGCCACAGATGATAAGTGAGGGAATCCGAGCTTTGGAAGTGGTCTTTTAGGGGTGCCTGGGTGGTTCAGTCAGTTAAGCGTCTGCCTTTGGCTCAGGTCCTGATCCCAGGGTCTGGGGATCAAGTCCTGCCTTGGGCTTCCTGCTGAGTGGGGAAACTGCTTCGCTCTCTGCCTGCTCCCCCTGCTTGTGCTTGTGCACACATGCTCGCTCTCTCTTTCTCTCTCACTCTCTCTCTGACAGAAAAATAAAAAAATAAAATCTTAAAAAAAAAAAAAAAGGAAATGGCATTTTACACGTGCGGGGGTGTTGGAGGCAGTGGTAGGCTTTGCTCCAACCACACTGATTTCGTGTAGGTTTCCTTTGAGACAAAAAGGAACAACTAAATTCTGCTTTTACTGCTGGTTCCGGCTATTCTTTCTTTTCACCCTGAGTTTTATACTAGTGTGGCTTGTAGGTATGCACCGTTTGCCAAAGAAGAATGTGATGAATTTGGCTATTGTTACAATGGAAAGTTAAAGTAAATTATTCCCAAATGATTTCTATATCTGTGCCATGGCTCCAGTTGGTAATCATAATAGAGTGGATTTACCATAAGTAATAGTGCATATTTACTAAGTGTAATATCCCCACATACTTTAAAAGATGAAGCAAATTTCATTTGTAATACCTGAAACTTTCTATTGTACAAGAAGTCTTGTAGATAATTAATGCAGTTAATTAACTGTGGATGTAATTGGAGAGCAATTAGCCACTTCACTGTCATCTGAGAGCAGAAAAGATAAAATGCATACAAATTAGAGGGCAGTCTTTGTAATTATTTGAGGTTACTGTAAGAGAACTCTTGTCTATACTGGACATTTAAGATGACCTTGCATCAACGCAGGCAAATTAGAGATAACTATTTTGATACTTTTGAAAAATACTACTTTCAATTTATTCACTCAATTTGTTTAAAACTTTGAGGCAACCTTAATAACATCAAGCAAATCTAAAGCTGTTAGGCAACACTAAATGATGTTAAAAACAAGTTGTTCAAAGAATTGTAGTATTCATGAGTGTTACTTTCAGAGAAAGTAATTTAGTGAATTTAGTGAATTTCACCTTCTATTTTATTCCATAGAGACAATTTTTTTAAAAGATACAAATATTTATAGCCTGAAGAGCATTAATTAGCTTTGAAAACAAGTTGGTAAATATACAAAGAATTGGCCACTATTCAAAGTTCAAAAATTCTGCTTTTCATTAGCAGCAGAAACAAATCATTAGGGAAGAAATCCGTGATGGGCATTAACTCTGACAGATGGTCCTACACTCAAGTTAATACTTACCATTTCCTTGCTTGGAAAGTTGCTTTCTTGTAGAATTAATTTCCTAATTGTGACTCACTTGCAGTTTACTGGAAAAGACAAAGTGTGGCAGAGTTCATTAAGGAAATGGAAGAGCAATACATCTGATTATTTTTGGCATGTGATCTCCAAACAAAAGAATTGTGTACGCTTTGATAAAAGCATATTAAAACAGAGCCAAATAGTATATTCCACAGAGACTTTTAGAATTGTGTCCTTAGGGAAAATCAGTCAAAGTTTTCTATCAGGACCTTTAGCGAAGTCTCCTGAGTGTACGTCGAAGAGTGGGTGTGATGAAGACCACTCTCTTTAGCGGAAGGCCAACCGAAGTAGGAACAGCAATAGACTGAAATGTTTTTGCTTGCGGATGTGGGGAATGTTCCGCACAATGACAAGTTTCGTGCAGGTTTACTGATTTCTGCTTCCTGCTGAAGCACATCACCTTACCTAAAGCATTGCTGTCACAAGGGACGAATCAATCAGAAAGGACATTGGAGTGTAAAGGGCTTGTTATACTAGCCCATGGTTTCATTCGTTCATTCAACAGGCATTTTTCAGCAACTGCAGTAGGTTAGAATTAATAAATCACGATGTTTCCTCAAGGATCTTGCAGTCCAGTAAAGTGATAGAATCAAATAAAGACAGCCGTATTATAGTTTCTAGTA
>CM052809.1:14103946-14148300 GCA_028533885.1 Nasua narica | reverse complement strand
GTGTGGGACCCTGGAGCTCTCAGTTGGCAGCACTTTTTAATACTTCCTCAAATTTTTAGGTATGGCCTCTTAGATAGCGTGCCTCAATCACTGTAATTTAGGGGTGGGTGGATGACAGGTTGATAGATTTCCTTTAGTGTCTGTGTGTTTTATTTTTTGAAGACACAACTTGGGTGACCAAGCATGCCTTTCCATTGCATTTGGGAAAAAGAAGAGGTACAACTTTAATTTTGTTCTTGAAGTTGCCTTGCCTAAGTCCTTCTATGTTCGAGAAACTTTGAAAATGTTTCATATATACCCATGCCAAGCAACTATAGTCTATAGTCCTCTTATAAAAGGATGTCTTTAATTCTGCATTTAATTTGAGCACTGTATCATCAAAACCTCATGAGCTAAGTGGAGAAGGTTGGATAAAGATTTAGACAGAAATGACTGAAGAACTTTGAAAAATGATTTATGTAGCAAGAGGAAACTGTTCATTATGTACAGTCGATCAAAGGCCGAAAGGAGGAACAAGTTAACGGCTTTCCCCCACTAATACAAGGCATAAAAAACCCAGAAGGGCTTAAAATGCTAAACAATATACTGAACAACAATAGAAACACATGGAGAAGATCTTTAAAAGGGGTCTAACATCACGAGGCTTTCCCCGTTACTCCCTTCCCTGAATCTCTATTGAAATAGACAACTCCTGATTCCATCAAGCCCTAGGACGGGACTCATCAGAAATGTGAAAATCCAGAAAAGTTATCAGTGAAAAATGTGTTACTCTATTAGGCTTACATTAGTTACTATCTTTACTTTCATTTGTTAGGGCTTCAGTTTAATTTTATTATTTGTTGATTTTATACATTTCACGTAATCAATTTGGAGAGTACAGCAATCATACTGTATGTATTTCTGGAGACATGCGTACTTGAAAACATAACGGAATTCACAAAACTATATTACTTAGACAACAGACATGAACTACGTAGTACTTTTGGACAGAATGCAAGATTTTATATGTCACAGTAAGCACAGCCTTGGCCCTCAAGTGTGTTTTTGTTTAATATCCTTTGCTTTGTGACTCTGATGCATCACATTTATTGATTTGCAAAAAATGAAATGTCCTTCGTCCCTAGAAAAAAACCCTACTTGATTGGGATGAATTATTGTGGAATGTTGTTGCTAACAGTAGTTTAAGGATATTTGCAGCTGTATGCATGAGGGATATTGGCCTGCAGTTTTCTTTCCTTACGGTGCCTTGGCCTCAGTTTGCTACTCAAGTTTATCTGACAGTGAGGGCATAGTCAAGTGTACAGTGGGATAAACTACTACGGAATACTGTCCGTGTACTTTGGAAAAATACCTACCGGCATTTTATGAAGGTACATGATGAAGAGGAGCAACACAAGAGTTGGGGATAGGAAAGTGTTGTCAGGACGGAAAGTCTATTTCCAACAACCCAAATACAAAAGATATTATGGGGTGCTCCCGAGACAAGTAGAAATTCAGCCTAGATGTAAAATTATGTGTGTGGAGTGGGACCGAGAAATGTCAAGGATGAGGAAAGCAGGAAGTAAATAACGGATACTGAAAGTTTGAATGGGTTTGTTAGCTTCTGAGTAGAATACAGTTTCCTACTGTGAATATAAACATTATCTCAGCCATATTTACTGAACACACAAGTTAGATTTTAAAAATACACCTATTATAAAGTAGTTAAATGTAGAAGATCTTTAAAATATGTGTAGGATCTAAAAATGAGAAAATCAGAAAAGTGTACCTTCCTCCATACTATTAGAAAATCTGCGTCTCTCTCTCTCTCCTACTTAACTTTCACTCTATTCATGCCTCATGTGGAGTCTTCCCCCTTTCGGTCTGGGTGAGTCCAGCTCAAGGTTTGCCAATTTAGTACCTGAGCTCTTAGGACCTTCTGCCCATTCATTTTCACTCTGATTTCTGTTACTTCTTTCCTTCAACTCACTCTGATGTCACTTCCCTTTTTTTTCTAGTTCCCTGACGCATAAAGTTAGCTTGTGGGAGATCTCCATTACATCCTGATGGAGGTGTTTACCACTATAAATTTGCGTCTTTGACGTGCTTTCTCAAGTCCTATTTGTTTCAGGGTATTTTTTAAATTTCTCTTTTGTACAGAGATGAAAAACCATGCTACTACATCCCAAATATTTGAAAGGTTTTCACTTTTTTCTTTGTAATTTCTGTTTCATACTTTTGTTCTTGAAAAGTAGGTGTGATGATTGTAATCAATACTGTGGCCTACCATAATAGATCTGGACAACAATCCCAATGCACTTGAGAAAGATGTATCTTCTATGGCTTTTGGAGAGAATGCGGGATGTCTCTAGTACGTCCATCTGGTTTCTAACGTGTCCCATGAGGCTGAGGTTTCATGACTGATTTTCTGACTGCTCACTCCATTGATGAAAATGGAGTGTCAAAGTCTCCTGCTGCTATCATATTTCATTCTGTTTTTCCCTTGAGATCTGTTCATACTTACTGCATATAGTCATTTGCTCTTATTTTGGATGCCTAAATAGTTACAACTTCTTAGATTTTCCCCTCCATTATTATGTAATGCCCTTTTTGGTCTCTGACTCCAGTCTCTCTTGTCAAGTTTATTTCATCCGGTAGAACTACTCCATCTTTCTTTTGGTGTTCCTGTGGATGGCACATTGTTTTCCATCCCTTTCCTCCAAGTCGGCCTAGATCTGAGGTCAATCTCTTATGAGCAGCATTTAGATGATCTCATTTTTCTATCCATTCACCTACCTTATGCACATGACTAAAGAATGTAGTCTGTATATTTAGTGATAGGGATGTTCGGGATGACATGTGTTTATTCTGGTTATGTCAGTATTTTCTATAGTGGATGCTTAGATCATCTTCTGTTCAGCTGCTATAGATTTTTGCTTGGTGGTTATCATGAGGCTTACATTTCAGTTGGTAACAGCTGAAGTCTGAATACATTCTAAATCTTTGCATTTTAAGTATTGTAGCTACAGTCACTTTGACATCTTTGGTCTTTTATCAAGCTTCCAAGTGTTTAATCCAGCACCTCTAACTTTTGCTGACTTTTAGTATGTATTTACCTTTTCCAGTGACACTTAAGCTTTCTAAAGCTTTCCTGTGTCTCAATACGGCTTTTCATTTGAGCTTCATGTCATCCCTTCAACAGTGTTGTAAGGAGAGCGTGCATTAGAAGGGTCTGAGAAGCAACTCCACACTGATGCTCTTGCCCCTCCACAAAGCTGGGGGAGAGCCTCACTGAGTGGTCTCCCCTGAGCGTATGGTCTTTTCACTGGGAAAGAGAGAATGCGGGGGCATCCAGCACCCTCCCCTCGTGCTGGGGATTACTTCATGGGTGCCAGTAGTCTAATCTTGTCCCATAGGGACTGGATGGGAATCCATGGAACTCAACTACTTGGAATATGATTCTGACAGTGGAGGGGTAGGGGCTTGCAACAACCCCCCCTGGGAAACTGAGTTTATGTCTGCAGAACCAGTGGAGGGCATACTCTGACCAGGGAACGAGAGAAGGTGGAGGTAGATTACCAACAAGTAATTTTTCTACGTCTAGACCTTATTGGCCCAGGAAAGAGGCCAATCAAAGCCCTTACGCAGAGGGAGAGTAGCTCCTGGCCCCATCCGTCCACAAAGAGTGGCAAGAACTCATGGAGGACACATACTGAAGCAGGGACAGTTGAGAGTTGGGCAGAGTATTCATTCCCACTCCCAGTCGAAGAGTGTTCCCATGCTAGGTGTAGGCGAGTCCGGGAATCCACAGCCTAACGTAAAGCTGAGAGTAGCTACCAGTCGTCTGATAGAAAGCCTGCTTAGAACACTGGGGAGTGCCCCGTCCCTGTCTTGTCCAAGCAGGGAATGAAAACAGAGCCCCACGCACCACAGCCCGGCCCCGGGCCCCATCGGAGCAGAGGGCAAGCAACCACGCCTGGAAGCTGCCTAACCTAGCAACATTCAGGCCCAGACCTGAGCGGGCAGTGCTGACAGTCTGCCATGGAAACACAGTCCTGGGGGCGGGGGAGGGTCAGCCTGAGTTAGGACCACATACCCAGGGCTTCACTAGCTCCAAGGGCACACAGACAACTACAATGAAACGAGGAAAACCGCAGGACCATAACAAGGGAAGAGAAACCCTAAGCAATCAGTAGAAAGCAGAACTCTTCAAGTTAAAAGATACGGTGATGGAACTCTAGAGTTCCATCAATACCTTCTAAGGCAGGCATGACCATGCAAAAGGACCAGTGACAAGAAGATAGGACAGTTGAGATTATCCGGTCCAGAAGAGAAAAGGCTACAAGGTACATGAAAAAGACAAATGGCTTACAACTTACCAGACCTAGGGGGAGAAATAAACACAGAGGGCTAAGGTCTGAAGGAGCTGAAAGGCTGCCATCAACTGGGCTATCCTGAGATACATTTAGGTACTTTGATTTTTTGACAAAGAACAAGAAATAATTACCAAAGTAGCACAAGAGAAAAGTAACAAACAAGGTAACAGCCCATAAGAACGGGTGCATTTTTCAGGCCAGGAGAGAATGGAACGACCAATTCAGATACTTAAAGAAAACACACGTGAGGCCAGAAATCCATACCCAGTGCAGTTGTCCTTCAGGAATAAAGGCATTTCCATCCACTGGGAGCAGGAGACCTGCCTTACACGAACTGGTAAAAAGACTGGCGTAGACAACAGTAACATCATAAAAATAGAAGAAGGTTATGTCAAACTCACTGGTAATGGGACTACAGTCAGACTTACGGGATATATTACCCACTCAGTAGGTTACATGTCTCTTGGTTTCAGCACAGGCCATGATGTTATGGATCTTGCCATGGGGCTCTGCTCTCAGTGGGGAGTCTGTTTGAGGATTCTCTCCCTCTGCCCCTCCCCTCACGCTCTTTCATATAAATAAGTCTTAAAGCCCTACCACCATCTGTTGTTAGGTATGCAACCAACCACAAATGGAGGACTTGTACCATCAGTAACTTAACATGGGTGGGGCTAAAGGAGTCAAAGTTTAAGAACTATTTTGAGGTTATCCCTTTAAAAGAGAGCAGTACAATTTCATTGTATGTAAACCTCATGATGAACACAAGGGAAAGTCAGGTAGCATTTTACAAAAGAACGTGGTAAAGTAATGCGAGTAGGCTGATGTGAAAACACATCAAAACACAAGATGTTCCTTCTTATCTGTCTTAAGCCATGTACAAAACAATAATTCCTACCCAGATGAAATTTTCAATGAATGGATAAGAAAACAACATGCAATGATATTTTCTCTAAAGAAACTCAGTTTAGCCCTCAAGATACACAAGGACAGAGAGTGAAAAGATGGAAAAAGGTATTTCAAGCAAATGGTATCCACAAAACTATTCCAAGTAGGGAAAAACCAACAGATTTGGGGTAGCTACACTCACACCAAGGAGAATACAAAGAATATCGTTATACAGTGAGAACGGGTTCAGCCCTCAAAGATGTCACCACTGTAAGTATCTATGCTCCCCACATTGGAACAACCTCAATCTATACAACAAAAACGGAGTGAAAGGAGAAATAAATAAAGGCCTACTGTGAGAAAATTGCTGTTGAACATCCCACTCTCAGCACTGCAGAGACCATCCAGAGACAGAAAGAGTTGTGGCAGAGATATCCCTCTCTCCTGAAGTCAGAAACCTTGCTTAGTACACATGGCATAAAGGGAAGCTGGAATGACCATTTAATAAAAGTGATGATTCTGCTCAGATTTCTTGTGGTCAGTGCACCAGGTACGAAAGCAGGTCCCTCATGAAAGTGCAGTGGCATAAAGGAAACTTCTGGATAGTGGATGAAATCTGTACCCATAAGGAACATTTTCTGGGATAGGACGTGTCCGAGGCCACACACCACACAACTTAGAAGAAGCAGCCCACACGTTCCTAGGATGAATTTTTAGAGCCACAAGTGCCTACATTAGGAGGGAAGACCCCCACATACCCTAAGTAAGTCTGTACCTCAAGGATCTAGAAAAAGAGGCACAAATCCAACCCAGAGGAAGCACAAAGAAGGGGGGGAAACAAACAAAGCAGATATAAATGAAATAGAGACCAGGAAAGCAGTAGAAAAGATGAATGCAACCAAGAGTTTGAAAAGAGAAACAAAATGGACATACCTTTAGCAAGACTAGCAAAGAAAAGTCAGAATATCCAAATCAGCTCAAGTATCGGACAACTGATACCAGAAAAACACATTTATAATAGACTACTATGAACAACTTTCAATCTTTCTAACATACGAAATACCAAGAACAAATAGAAAGGAAAAGAAAATCAATCTGTAATCGAAATCCTCCAAGAGGAAAAAGGGCTTCTCGGGTTTTGAAATCGTATCAAACATGTAAAAAAACTAACACCACTCTTTCTGAACCTCTTAAAAAAAATTAAAGAGAAGGCAATACCCTGCACTCTTTTTACAAAGCCAGCATTGCTCTGGTATCAAATCCAGGAAAGCACACTACTGAAAATGAAAACTATAGGCCAATATCCCTAATGAGTATAAATGCTAGGGGTAAAAAATAAAACACTGACAAACAGAATCGGAGGCAGCACCTTAAAAGGAACAATCACCATGATCAAGGTAGGATAATCTCTGCAATACAAGGAGGGCTTAGCATTGGCACATCAATATGCTCCATCACATTAAAGGAAGGAAGTGTGTAAAGTACTTGACGATAGGGCACATTGGTTAATGATACAAGTTGAAAAATTATATATAGAAAGTATGTATCTCAACATAATAAAAGCCATGTACAACACACAGAGTCAACTTGATAGTCAATACGGAAAAGGTGCAATGATACCCACTCTTGCCACTTTGATACGATATAGGCAAGCCTGATGTCACTGCCATTTCTTGTGCTTTGCAGTTAAAACGCATTGTTTAAAAATCCAGGTTTTCTTGCAACCCTGCATGAATGAGCAAGTCTATTGCTGCCATTTTTCCAACAGCATGTGCTCGCTCTTTCTCTCTGTGTCCCATTCTGGTCATCTTTGCAATATCTCAAACTTTTTCTTTTCTTTTTTTTTTTTTTTGGTTATGTGATCTGTGACTGTAATTTGCTGGAAACTCAGATTCTTAGTGTTACTTAGCATAAAGTTTTTTTTTTTTAAATCAGGATATGTACTTTTTGAGCATAATGCTACTGCACATTTCCTAGACATCCGTATATTGTAAATCTTTTTTTAAAAAAAAGATTTCTTTGAGACAGATCCTCAGGCAGACTTCCCACTGAGCCAAGAGCCTGAGATCAGAATCCACCATTTGATAGACTGAGCTGCCCAGGGGCCTCTACACCGAAACTTCACATGCACTAGGGAACGAAGCTTCATTTGACTTGCTTGGCTGTGATACTTGTGTAGTCTGAAACTAAACTCACAGTATCACTGAGATAGGCCTGTTTTGTACTTCTCAGCAGCAGGATTTAGGCAAAGAAATAAAAGATTCCCCAAATTGAAAGGAAAGAAGTAAAACTCTTCCTTCATCCATTTGATGGAATCCCACATAGGTGAAACCCTAGATACTCCCCCAAAACTGTTAAAAATAACAGACGAATACTTGAAGGATATAAAATCAACGCACAAAAACCTGTTGCAGGTCTCTATACAGTCATCAAGCACTATCAGAGAAAGAAATGAAGAAAATACTCACATTTTCTATTCTGGCAAAAAGAATAAAATATCAAGGAACACATTGCTTAAGGACGTACAACACATATACCCTGAAAACTTTAAGACACTGGTGAAAGAAAGTGAAGCGGACACAAATACACGGAAATATGTTTTGTGCTCATAAATTAGAAGACATAAGATGGTTACCATGTACCTAGTTCTCAAAGCAATGCCAGGATTCAATGAAGTCCGTACCAAAATTCCAGTGTCCTCTTGCACAGAAATCAATAATCCTAAGCATTGGAAGGAAGTAGAGAAGGCATCAAATCGGCTATCTTGAAGAAGAACAAACCTGGAGGCATCACATGCCTTCATTTCAAACTAAATTGCAAAGCCCTACTAATCAAAATAGTTCTGGTAGAGGCATAAAAAGAGAGACACGGATCAGAGGAACAGAATGAGGAGAACCTACCAAGAAACCCACACATTTCTGGCCAATTCCTTTATGGCAAAGGCCAGAGAACACATGGGGAAAGTGGTGTTGGGGAAACTGGACAGTCATGTGGCACAGAATAAAAATGGATGACGACTGGAAGGTAAGACCTGAGGTAGTACTCTTAGAAGACAACATCGCTGGGCAGCTGCTTCCCATAGCTGTCAGCAGTGATATTTTGGATGGGACCCCAAAAGCAAAGGCCAAAATAGACTTAAACCAGCAGGACTACATAGAATTAAAAAGTTCTGTATGCCAAAGCGAATACTCCACAAAACACAAGCAGCTGACCGGTTGGGGAAAAGACTTGTGAAATACGTCCCTGAGAATGGATTAATATCCAAAATTAAAGATGTCATAGGAGTCTGTAGCAAACAGGAGTTCTTTGACTGAAAAATGAGTAAAGGATCTGACCTGGACTTTTTCCCAAGCAGACAGAGAGGGTCAGTGAGTCCTTATAAGATGATCTACTTCACTAATCATCAGGGGAAAATGGCAAATCTTAACCACACTGTTATCACCTCACACCTCTGAGAAAAGCTATTACCGAAAAGACCATAAATGGCAAGGCTGAGCAGAAAAGGACAGTCTAGAGCCTTGGTGGGAATGCAAACTGGGGCAGCCCGTGTGAAAACCGGTAGGGCGGGTCTGCCCAGAAATGGAACCTCCCCTATGATCCAGGAATTCCACTTCTAGGCACTTGCCTTAGGAAAATGAAAGCTGAGGATTGTGACGCAGCAGCTGCTTGGGGCCTCAGGTAGGAGCACAGGCGTCTGGGCTGAGAGGTGAGGCTGGCAGAGCAGGAGCCCTGCCTGTGGGGAGGGCCAGACGGTAGGCGTCAGGGCTGCCTTGCTTGGCAGCCGCACCCCCGGGCCGTGCCCTCTGTGCCCCGGGCATCCGCTGGCCCCAGTCAGCTTAGGCACTGCCCTCTGTGTCCCCTGTACCCCTTGCTGCTTCTGCCTGGGAGTTACAGCAAACACCCTGTCCCGTTCGGTGCTTTACTTGTCCCAGAGCTTTTGGGAGCAGGGTCCACGTCTTACAGTTCTGTGCCCGATATATAGGAATTCATCAATAATCACTGAGTGGTTCCAAAAAAAAAAACCCCACTCACACAAAGCAAACAAAAACCATTACTGAACAACCCTGTATCAACACCCTTGCTTATCACACCATTCTATATAATAACCGTGATATAGAAACAGCCTAAATTTCCATCACGGGACAAGTAAGTATAAACATATTTCACATTTTGTTTAGCTATGTATCTTTGTGTGTGTGTATAAACATACAGATATATACACCTATATATGACAAGATGTATAGGTATAATGTATCTAGTGGACCATTACTCAGCCAGAAAAACAGACTACTTTGCCATTAGTGCCAACTTGGATGAACTTTGAGGACATCTTGCTAAACGAGCTACGTCAAAGAAAGATAAATACTCAATAATCTCACTTATTTGTAGAACCAAACAAAAAAGCGTACAAAGAACAGACTCTTAGTTTCCAGAGGCGGGGGTGAGGGAAGTGGAATAATAGGGTTAAAATACACAGATCTGAAGTGAACGATTAAAGGATGGAGATGAAATGTACCTCAGGGGGACGATACTTGACACTATATTGGATATTTCCAAGTTCCTAAGAGAGTCCATTTTAAAAGTTTTCCTCATCAGAAGAAAAAAAAAATTTACCTATATGGTTAATCAGGGAGAGTCTAAAATCTACTAACGAATTATTACGGTCATCATTTCTCTAAATATACAAATATCCAATCCTAGGAGCTTCAGGTATACAGCGTAATATGTCAATTCGATTTAAGGTAAAACCAGTTTTCAAAGCTCTCTACCCTAAGGTATCAAATTTATAACATGGTTCTTGCATTGGTATAAGCCGCTAAGAATCTGTGTTATAAAAAATAAGGACATGTGTGAAAATTATAATGTGCAAAGCGAATTTTTGCTGAAAATCACTCCAAAAAATCAGTAGTCATTTCCTGAGTTTTAGTTATTTCAATGCCGTTAGGATGAAATGACTATAAATACACTGTTCTATAAATACCTCCTTTGTGTTGGAGTTCCCATTTTTAACTGTCATTCATATGTCTACTTATGAACCAAAGTCATGTTCTACATCTTCATTCATGTTAGAAATTTTTACTTACTATCAAGTGAGCATTTCCAGGCAGGCTTCCCATAACGTTTACGTATCCACGCAGTGTAGCAGCAGTGTATCAGGGCCAACTTTCACACAGTGGATGTAGTTATGGTAATAAACAGAGAAGGGACATTTGGTTTCTACTCTGTCCTAACAAGCATCAATTTGAAGGAACTAAAAAAAGCAATAGCTCCTCTTAGTTCTGTCAAAGGAGGAAGAAACCAAATTTCTCTCAAAAGTCGTGGGGCCGGAAAGTGAATACAGACCATCATGCCGTACCGAGCTATTAACCCAGTAGCATAACTATATGTGCAACCCGTAGAGAGGGTAGGGAAACCTGAGCTCTAATGGACACATTACAGGAGGTGTCTCAAGTGTGTGATAAGCCTGTGGAAAAAACAACAGTCCTCACTGAGAGCAGAGCCCAACGCGGGGCTCGATCTCACTACCCTGAGATCATGACCTGAGCCAAAACCGAGAGTCGAGTGCGTTAGTGATGGAGCCACCCAGGCACCCCAATGGGTGATTTTAAAGCCACCATTATCAATATGCTAGGGACTCTTAGGGAAAGATTAGACAGTATGCCATAACAGATGGGTAACGTAAGCAGCGAGTTGGAAGTTGTGAGGAAAAAAAACCGTTACACCTAGAGAACAAGAAGGGTAGGTGAGTCAAAGGCCAATGCAGTCTCCCTGGCAACTGATCAATTATGTTCATGCTGCTCAACTACCAGGAGAAATAAATGAGGATAGAAAACGCCTTTTCAGCTTTGGTAGGAACTGATTTTTTCTAGTATTTATAGCTGATCTAAAACATACACACTAGATTCTTAATAACAATTGACACAAAGTACTAATAACTCTGCTGTAAATATTGATAGACCACACGAGACAGTGTTTAGATGCCCTCCGTGGAAAAGGTATGCCCGCTCTATGGCTGAAGAACTGACCAGAAAATTTTATTTTTCCATTGTCCATGGATCTGGGGTTTGTACATACTTGGATTTGTAATCTCTTTTTGTATCTTTGTGGTCCCTATCCCTTAAAATCCTCCTCCCCCAAATCATAAATTCAAAGTTTTCACATGACCCTTAGACTGATTACGGAACCAAGTTTTTTCTCATTCTTACTGGTATTCTCTGGATAGTTCTTGATAAAGTTACTTTATTCAGCATACGTGTTCCATGGTGGCTAACTCAGAGTTTCTCAAAGAAATAACCTAAGAATTGTCAACATGGGGAAAATGTGAATCACTTCTGCCAAGGAAGAATGTGATTTGCTTTTAAGACATTTTCAAGATTACCTAAGAAGATAAGTAAGAGGGAGTACGTGAGGAGCATAAATGAGGGCATGGGAAACGTGTCTCACGTCAGGTGAGGGAATTGCCTTCCTTTCTAGGGGTGGGATCCACAAACTGTCAGAAACGTTCTCCAGTCAGGGTTTGGGGCCGGAGAATGAAAACAGGCCTGGGTGAGTTGGATGTTGGAGTTACGGTCTCCTTCATACAGCTGGGGTGTATTTCAGACTGTGGAGAATCAGAAGGTGTAGCCCGTAGCTACCAATCCCTGGTTTGCTGTGCAGGGTACAGAATGGGTGCTGAGGGTAACCACCTGAAGCTCCTTACAGGGAAGAAATCTCTTGACAGAAGAAGACAAGTTCTTGCTCTGTGTACCTTCACCTTTTAATTCCTCCCCTTGTCTTGGCACCAGAGACAAGAAAGTAAAATTACTCTAAAATGTTTTCCATTTGTTTGTATCTGAGAGACTGAGGTAGGGATGTCACGATTTTTGAGAACTCCCCTAAAGCAACGATTGCAAACAGCACATCCACAATAAAGTTTATAAAGATGACTTAGAGGAATAACACTTTTTCCTTCTTTGACAGTGTGGTAGTAAGGAACAGGAGGAACATACTTAAAAAAAAATTCTTGTTGGTATTTCCAGTAAGATTTAAAAATCCCAGCATTGTGCAATTCCACTGAAAGGTCATGTTAAGACAACATAAAGATTATTTAGTAAAGAAAGATAATTGCTAGGGTGAAGGGGTGGCACAGTTGGTTAAGCATCTGACTGGAGATTTTGACTCAGGTCATCTAAGGGCCATGAGATCAAGACCCATGTGGGGTCCATGTTCAGCAGGGAGTCGCCTTGAGATTATTTCTCCCCCTCGTGCTCTCTAAAAGAACTCGGTTTTAAAAAAAAAATTTTTTTAATGTGAAGTTTAAACACGGTATCAGATTCTGAAGACCACATCAAAGTCAAACACAACATTTCTGATACACAGAGGACTGGAAAGTAAGAAATGGCAAGAAACCTGGAGAAGAGAACCAATATATTCAGTATAGGTATTCATAAAGATGTATTCCATAAGGTTGGGAATAGAAAGACAGTTTTTTTTACTTATACTTAACACCGAACTGACATGTGATCTAGTGACTGCTTTGAGGAGAATCTTCCAGAATGATCTAAAACACAAGAGACTTTTTGGCACTCGTGGAAACCTACTGCAGAAGCTTCCAATATCAAAAAAGACAACTGTAAACTTCAAGCTGTGGATTCCCAATATGGTCAGTAGGTTGTTCATGACTGTGGTGCAAGCATCACTGCCACAGACCGGAGCTTTCCCCTTTTCAGAGGCCTGATGGGCAGCTGTGGTTGAGATGCTCCCCTGGTTTAGACCCTTGCATAGCGAATAGGACCCACCCCTCTCCCTTAGCTTATTACACTCACATGCTCAGCCCCCATCTCTATCAGGGTGTCCAAGTCCAAACACCGTGGAAGATTCATTCACGTACTGAGCCAGGAGAAAACCAGACTCCTAAGAAAACCAGCTTTCCAGAGTAAATCCCCAGTTCAACCTCCTCCTGCCTGACTTAGGAGTCCTCCTGTGAGGCCCCAAATGCCTTTAGCTACCTATTAGATGTGCATCTGAGCCACCGAGAGCTAATCTCAGGAAGTTCCTTGACTTCGATCTCGGAGACAGAGATTCTAGTCTTTAGTTGTGTAATATGTTGTAGCCTGAGCTTGGGCAATCTGAGGTAGTTGACCTCTCTTGTCCAAGGTGACTAGACACCCCCCAACGATAAAATTTCCATACTTGGCACATGATGGTAATGAATGACAGGCTCTCCCCGGGTTCCTTCTAAACTCACCACACACAGTTTTATGTGCCTAACATAGGAGCACTGAAATATAGGCAGCAAATATTTACATACCTAGCAGAACTGGACAGCAATATAATCATGAGGGGGGACTTTAATACCCCCATTCTATCAATGCATAGATCTCCCAGACATAAAATCAATTAACGGGACATGTGAGACCAGATGGGCTTTACAGTTCGGTAGAGAATGGTCCATTCAAAAGGAACAAATACACAGTTTTACCACAAAATACTCCCCAGGATAGATCTGATGTTAGGCGACAAAACAACATGCTGCTACAACTAGTGGCTCAAAGAAATCAAAAGGGAAATCAAAATACCTGAGATGAATGGAAAGGGAAATACAACAGAGCACAGATCACAGATACGGCAAATGCAGTTCCGATGGGGAAGTGCACAGTGATGAATGCCTACGACCATCACCAAGAAAAGCCTCCAGCAACTTAACTTTATACATCAAGGAACTATAAAAAGAACAAAGGCCAGAGTGGAAATAAATAAAATAGACACTTGGCGCCTGATGAGTCTAAAGGCAAAAAGATCAATGACACTAAGCTGATTTTTCCAAAAGGTAACAGAACTTACAAAACCTGGGCTAGCATCACCAAGATAGTAGAATACATACATTTAACATAAGGATGGGAAAGATCGGCACAAATAAATAGAAAGAAATTAGAACAATGAAAATGGTTAAAACGTCCATACCACCCAAAGCAGTCTATAGATCCTAAACAATCCCATGTCATTTCCTAAAATTTGTATGGAACCATCTAAGACTCTGAAAGAGTCTACAGGGAAAAGGAGTCATCAAGAATCAGGATACCGTTTATCAACCAAAAAAGAACACTTCCGAAAGCATCCTACTCCACATTTTTCAGGCAAATGTAAACGGTCTCCTAGAGGATGTGGAAAGGCAAACTGAGACCCTCCCATTTCTGTCTCCTCCACAGAGAAGAAAACTCTCAAGTTCAACTGAAAGGATTGCCTTCTCTCTTCCATCCTCAACCTCCAACCCAGAGACAGCTGGAGTGTTGGTGGCATCTTCTGGAAAGACCGTTCTGTTCACTTGGTCATCAGGTTGGTTTTAATTCTAACTGTGGGCAGTAAAGCTCCTTCATGTCAACGGCTGCACTGAGTATACCGGACATGTCTAAGTATGTCTGTCTGTACATTCGTATGTATACATGTGTTTACAGAACCAACAATGATTATTCAGGGCTCTACAGAGGAGCAAAACCAATAGGAGGAGGGGTGTGTGTCTGTATATGGAAATATATATAAACACACATATTATGTAATATCTACATCTATATAAAATTATATTACTTTACATGAATATACTATAAAACAAAATTATGCATTATGTAAAATGTAATTTCATATGACCATTCAAATTATATAAATATATTATATCTTTATATTTTATGATTATAATTTATATATAATTGTATACTTTTATAGAATATTTTATATAATTATCTTATAATTTAGGAATAGATGCCTAAACATAGGCATCTATGTTTCCTTAAAATATATATATATATATTTTAAGGAAACATAGATGCTTAATTATCTGGACTAATGTCTTTCCCACTGTTTGCCATTACTTTTCCCTTAGATCTCGCTGGTCCTTATCATATCTCTTCTTTGTGTTTCAGCCGCGTTGAGTTCAATCTCTTATTCCTATCACAATAGTCTTGAATAAATTCTCTTGTCCTTCTAAACAAGTATCTGGTACAGTTGTTCTTTCACAGAATAAAGGAAGTTTCAGGCAAACCTGGCCCTGTATGAGAGTATGCGTTGACTAGTACTACTTTGTCTGATGGGTAAGCATGGTCCCTTCAAGTTCAGTTGAGTTTGAAAATTCTCTATTTGTGGTGATAGCAACCTATCTACTACACAACTTTCTGAAGTGGGACTTTAAGACAAAGTGAATGGAGAGCCTATTTATGTTAAAATTTGTCAAGTTGAATGAGTTGAAAAGAGCTCAGAGCAGCAGGGTTTAAGAGTATGGGCAATAATTTCTTGGGGTGATGAAGCATGAATTCTAAGTCAAAGAGGGCAGAGACTGAGAAACATAACCTTCACACAACTAGGACATTTATAAACACGTATTCAGAATGAGTTCAGCAGTTGACTGTGGAGGATACACTGAGGGATCCATATTATATTTTACAAAGACGAGAGTGATTACAAGGAAATATGTACAGAAACAAAACTCGAGTATTCCTTTTACTTGATTTGGGGCAAATAGTTCTACTAATTCAGTCTTATTTATGAGCAAACGCTTCCTGATTAGAAGGTAACTCCCTCATCCAGGATAAAAATTACCAATATTTAGAGCAAATTATACATTTTTTGGCATTACAGCAAAAAATACGCAGGGCAATCCGTTACCTTTTTCCTGCAGATTCTGCCCACACCAGGACCAAGAAAAATAAATTCGATATTGAGTTAGAAGGTATATACATTGGTACCTTCTAGAAGATGCCACCAACACTCCAGCTGTCTCGAGGTTGGAGGTTGAGGATGGAAGAGAGAAGGCAATTCTTTCAGTTGAACTTGAGAGTTTTCTTCTCTGTGCAGGAGACAAAAATGGGAGGTACCTTCATGTAATAGAAGGTACAAAAATTGGCCAATAAGATCCCTGTGACAGAGCAAGATGAAGAGAGGGAAAAGGCAGATGACTAAAGGTAGGACTCTCTGTGCCTCTTGTTTTTTCACAGTAGAGTGGTTAACTGTTAGGAAGTTTCAACAGAAAGAGGAAAACAGATAATTTCCTCTGGGCAACAAAAAAGACAGGACATGTACTGAAAAAGACAGACATGGACTTAAAGAGCTACAGGGAAAAGGAGTCGTCAAGAATCAGGATACTGTTTATCAGTGACACGCTACACGTTTCTTCAGCGGCCAGCTCTTAGGATCCAGAGATCAGGCAGAACTGGGGCTCTGTGCTCAGCGGGGAGTCTGCTGGAGATTCTCTTTCTCCCTCTGCCCCTCTCCCCACTCATGCATGTGCTCTCTCTCCCTCTTAAAAAAAAAAAACAAAAAACCCACCTTCACGTTTCTCTCTATTGCAAATTACAAGTAACTAAGAAAGAAGAGTTGTACAACTCCGTAGGTGAAAAGGAAGAACAGATTTACCCACGTCAAGAGAACCTTGCTGATCAGTAACCAGGAAATGCTACGCCCTGGGCTTTGATGAAAATAAGGGTCCAAAGCTGCCTAGGGTTTGATCTCCTCTTCAAAGAAGAGGAACACTGCTCAGAAACTTGACAACTGGCCCTCCCATACCCGCGGAGTTACTCCTACCCTAAGTGCCCTTTCAACGTAGCCCAGCTTTGCCTCTTTAGGGTCACACCCTGCTTCCCCCCCTTCTGTGGTTACTCTCCAGCTGCACAAAAAGCTACAGGCATCTGATCTTTTCCTTTCCTACCTTTGACTTTTCTTTCAAACTCATCTTTAAAACGATTTGATTTAGACATCTGTGTGAGAGAGAGCAAGGGCGAGGGACGAACAGTACTGAGCTACAGCCCGACAAAGGGCTCCCTCTGGGGACCCTGACGCCTTGACCAGAGCTGAGACCAAGAGTCAGAGACTTAACTGACTGAGCCACCCAGGCGCCCCTCAATCATTTTCATAATGACAAGAGAGAGTAAATATCCTTTTCCTGTACCAAAGCCTGTTTACTGGTCTATGTTCTCCTTAAAACTGAAGGTATTTAAGGAGGAATTTTAGCTCTGTCACCACACTATCCCTATAACCGCACCCTGTGTTGGACATAGTAGATTCTCAATACATACTTACTGAGAGAATGACACATCCAGCTATTTGAAGAATTAAGCTATAACAAAGGCACCATCTTTATTAAAAGCTATTTAATTCCCAGTGAAATAGAGAATGCTCATTTCCTATCCCTATATATGGGACACGTTCTATAGGGTCCTCTTATGTAAATTGAAGTGTACCATACAAGTGATCCTAATTCTAACCACCAGTTTTGTTCCTCAGCAGAACCAAGCCTCAGGTGTACTCTGAATAGGGAACTTGCTGGGGGGAGGTGGGGGGGGGGGGACACGGGTGTGTGTGTGTGCAAATCGGTCTCTCACATGAGCAGTGCTGATGGTCTTAGAACCTGGTTTGCTCAGGCCCAGGGAAGGTGCTCTCCTAACCGCATCTGGCTAGAGGAGCAGGTCAGTAGAGCTAATTGTGCTCAAAACAAAATGAGTACCAGGCATAGACGGTTCCCCTGCTACCTAGACAGGGCGATTAATTCATACCCAAGTCTGAGAACAGCTCCCAGACCCCTCTTAAGGGGAAGGCTTCCTTGGAAAAAAAGGGAGTTGCCTATAGTGGCCCCTCCATTCCAGCCAGACCCAACCTGCCATGGCTTCTGGGCCCCATCAGGCCTCAGGGACTCAAAAGGACACCTGGAAGCTGTGTAGCCCGGAGTGCACGGGCTGAGAGGTGGGAATGCGGAGATCACTGCCCCTCCAGGGCTTGGAGGGCTCCCCTAGAATGCCCAGGCAGGGTGACTAATTCATAGCCAAGCTTGAGGGAGTCCCTGGCCCCTCCTGATAGATTTTTTTCCTGAACAGCCTGGTCTAAGATACCTGGAGCTGCCCTTCTTCATCCCCATCCCATCCAGGCAAGAGCACGGAGACATAGCTTTCCCTTCTCTGGAGAAAGTCTCCCATCTCCCTCCAGCTGGTAGGGCTGACAAGGACATCTGGAAACTGCATTAACCGAACCAGCAATTCTTGAGATAAATGTCTCACAGGGAGATCCTATAGTCTGCAGAGCAAAACCCTATTTAGAGAGTTGGGGGGTGCAGGATGGGTTAAGACAACAAAAAAATAATTTTACTGACACTATGGATAGTCCTGCTGCTTCCAGACAGAGAAACTAATTTGTAGCCCCACCTTCCAATGAATACAGCCTTCAGCCAGCACAACCGGGGTACACAGGAACCGGGGGAGCTCACCCACCAGCCCTTCTTACAGTGACAATTGAGAGCACGGCCCCTGGCCGCCCCGGATGCAGTGCAAAACCAGTGGCCCCACCCGACTGGGTAACTCCGCACCCGCTCACCTGATTCAGACCCTCGAACAACGAGCTATACACGCTGTGGCTCTGGTTCTGCTGCTTGGTCCGGACAAGGAAGCAAATTCATAGCTCCGTCTATTATTCCATAGAGCACCCTGTCCTGGCCCTCTAGGAAGGATGCCCAGAGATTTCGACAACCCCAGACCCCATCCTACAGCCTCAGTTGGGTAGGGAACCAAGCCGACAGTACTTTCCTACCATTCTCAGGCAATTGCATCACCTCCCAACCCCATCCTCAGAGCTCAGGTGCCTCACCCAAAAATAGACCACAAGACCAGATGCACCTGTCTAGGACATTATTAGCGTGCGTGCCTAGACACCCAACTGAATAGACTTGTGAAGATGTAGCTAGCCATCGAGATACCACTAGGAGAAAGTAAGAGAAACAGCAAACCAGATAAATAGGACATCACCAAACACAATTAATAAAGCTCCAATAACTGTCCCTAAAGAAATGAAGACGTAAAAACCGTCTGACAAGGAATTCCGGATAATCCTTTGAAAGAAGTTTGGCAAACAAGAAAAACACACGGACCACTACACCAAGTTAGGGAAACAAGGCATGACCACACCTAGTTTGACCAAAAAAACAGCAACCGCAAAAAAGAAAACCAGAAATATTTAATAACTGAATTTCGTAAATCCCTACAGAGTTTGAGAAGCAGATTTGACCCTCCAGAAGAATGCATCAATGACCTGGCTGGGTGACTGACATTGGGGCAGGTACGTGCTATGGTGAGCTCTGGGAATTGTGCAAGACTGATGATTCACACACCTGTACCCCTGAAACAAAAAATACATTGTATGTAAATCAAAAAAAAAAAAAAGCGAGAAGGATTAAATAAACAGACACACACACACACAAAGAACCACTAACCCAGAGAATAAGGTGTTTCCAATCATTTAGTTACAGTAGGGGAAAAAAAAGTGAAAAACCTGAAGGGTCCTATACACACAATGCAGAGAAACAAGAGGACATGCATAGCTTAGAGGTGTCGTGGATTTGGTTCCAGACGACCACAATTAAAAAAACAAATACCACAATAAAGCAAATCAAAACTTTTGGCTTCTCGGGGCCTACGATTTCAGGGACTGCGCTGCTGAAATGACCACAGTTTCTCGATGAGGACAAAATTATGTTTACCTAGACTGTCGACTATTAACTATAATAGCATTATGTCTAGAAATACAGTGTATCTTTTTTTTTAAAGCCTCCAAGATATTTTTTTAAAAGATTTTATTTATTTGACAGAGAGATCACAAGAAGGCAAAGAGGCAGGCAGAGAGAGAGGGGAAGCAGGCTCCCTGCCCAGCAGAGAGCCCCACGCGGGGCTCCATCCCAGGACCCTGAGATCATGACCTGAGCTGATGGCAGAGGATTTAACCCACTGAGCCACCCAGGCCCCTACAGTGTACATATCTTAATGAAATATACTTTATTACTAAAAAATGCCAACTATAAAGTGGCCTTCAAGTGCAATCAGATGGAACGGTTGCCCTACCTGGAACCAAGCCCAATACTTGGCACATATGTACTTGGTCATATGTATGTTCACTGAATTGCATGTATAAGTTGATATCATAATGAAATCAAATAAACTGGTAATAGACTTCCATCCTTTAACAATATATATGTATTCGAGAAGACAGAAGTCACAAGAGTTTTGAGTTCTGTTAGGGTATTTATGAGATTTAAATAGGAATTCTATAGTTTTAACAAACTGAATGGTAAATCAATAAAACATATGCTCATCTTTTTTTTTTTTGGTAAGTTATTTTACTCTCTTTCCCCAATATCTAACTCAGTCCTAATTTAGATCACTTAGTAGATGGTCTATTAAATTCACCTCCTGATGTTCAGCATGACGTTCCCTTATATTTGATTGCTTATAGGATTTTCAAGGACATTTTGCCTAACATCTAAATGAAAGATAGGCAAGACTCTTTTAGTGCCCATCTAATTCAGTCTACCCATTGTCCAGATAATTTCATTCCTTTCTTGCTAGACAGGAAAAAAAGAATTATCTTGTTTATCATTCTTTAAGATTGAAAAATGCAACTATGCTTCTTCTGGAACAACCTCTAGTAAGGCAAATGCATTCATAGTGATAACTGCTTTGATGCTTTTTATTATAAATGCAAGAATACAATTCACTCACTAGCGAGGTTCATCAATAAGTTGCAAATAGAGCTACCCTACGACCCAGCAATCCCACTACTGGGTATTTACCCTCAAGATACAAATGTAGTGATCCAAAGGGTCACATGCACCCGAATGTTTATAGCAGCAATATCCACCATAACCAAACTATGGAAAGAACCTAGATGTCCATCAACAGATGAATGGATCAAGAAGATGTGATAATATATATATTTTTTCAATGGAATACTATGCAGCCATCAAGAGAAACGAAATCTTGCCATTTGCAATGACGTGGATGGAACTAGAGGGTATTATGCTAAGCGAAATAAGTGAGTCAGAGAAAGACAATTATCACATGATCGCTCTGATATGAAGAATTTGAGAGGCAGGGCAGGGGGTCATGGGGGGTGTGGGGAAGAGAAATGAAACAAGATGGGATGGGGAAGGAGACAAACCATAAGAGACTCCTAAACTCATGAAACAAACTGAGGGTGGCTGGGGGGTAGAGTTATGGACATTGGGGAGGGTATGCACTATGGTAAATGCTGTGAAATGTGTAAGCCTGATGATTCACAGACATGTACACTGGGGCACATAATACATTATATGTTTAAAAAAAAAAAGAATACAGTTCACCAAGAAAAGCACCCAGTCATCGTTAAGGCTAGTAACAGGTGACCCTAGACACACCTTCTGCAAGTTACACGTGAAGGAATGTATAGTATGAGGACACAGCTCCCTGCTTTTTGGAGCCAGCATCATAGAAGCTACCAGCCCTGCTTGTATCATTTTATGTTGAGGAGTCTACCCTGTTCTGTCCTCCTCTGAGATAACTCACTAGAATCTCAATACCATGTCCTTCCTTTTTCTGCTTGAACTTGACATCCATCACTAATCTTCCGAAGGGTTTTCACCGAGCTAGAAATAGCTCACAACTTCTTACTAATATCCTTAGAATTAGTTGCTTTTTGAAAAATCCTAGGTTGAAATACACAAAGCATCCCTTACTATTTATTTTTACTTCAATTTAATTAAGATACAGTGTACCATTAGTTTCAGAGGTAATTTACTGATTCATCAGTGACATATAACCTAAGGACGATGTGCATTTATATAATGAACCCTTTATAATAACTAAAAATGTTATAGAGGAGTATTTGTTAAGGAAAAACATTAATAATACTTTTTGCCAAAAGAAAAAATTGATTATATAGTTTGAATCTTTGTGTTAGTATAGATATGTTTGTACAGAAAAGAGACTAGGAACATAAACACCACCCTATTGACAGTGGCTGTTTCTAGGGGACAGTTTTGGTGGATATGGGGAACATGGAGAATGTGGTGCCGCCCCCCCCCCCCCCACTTTCCTAAGCTCTCTTATTTGAAAAGATACTACTCACTGGTGGAACAAAAGAATAACCGGCTGGTTCATCCACTGAGCTAAAGAAATTATACTGCAATATGAAATAGGTTGTTAAGAAAAATAAAGATGTAATAACATAGTATTTTCCAGGTATCCTTCCTTTTTTCCCCTCATTATAGTACTTCCTGGGGGCACCTGGGTGACTCAGGTAGTTGGGTGTTTGACTCTTGACTTCGGCTCAGGTCATGGTGTCTGAGTCCGGAGACCAGCCCAGAGTCAGGTTCCTCACTGAGCGAGGAGCCTGCTTGGGATTCTCTCTCTCCCTCTCTATCTACCCCTCTCCTCCCACTCCTGCACATGCTCTCTCTCTCTGTCTCAAAAATAAATAAAATTTCTTTCACCAGAAGCCCTCTTGCTGAGGAACAAAGACCAATTTTTAGCTCAACCAAATTTCTTGGAAGGGTATCTTGTAGATCAATAACTCAGTTTCCTTATATGAAGTAACTGTTGCACTAGCTTTTAGATACTTCAGACAAGGAATATTTTTTGGTTGCAATTTAGCTAGAGATGATGAAATATTTTTAGTACTCATTTCTATCTAGTAGAATTCTCTGGATAAGATAGTTTCCCCATGACCTTCAGTCAGCTGAAAAGATGGTTTTTTAGTTATCATCATTGATGTTGACAAAAAAATGTGGCTAGACCGAATGTGTTCTCATCCTAGATGTAAACCATCTTTATAATTTGCAAAATAATTCATTACTGCACTGTGTTACAGCCCATGATATTTGATAAAACTAAGGTCTTTTTTTAGAACTTGAAATTTATGTTGAACGGCATAAGATGACCAAGTGTGTTTTCTTTTGTTTGCTATGAGATCAACAGCATTCCCAACACAAGCACTATAGACACAATGTCCAGATGGCTTTCCCCCCTTTCCGTCTCCCTCCTGTTCTTCCCATTCTGTGCTGGGGACTAGTTAACTGTTCCAGAGAAGAAGGGTCTCCAAGGTAACCAACAAGGATATGGTTGCCTCAGGCCAAGTTGCAAAACTTTGCAATCAGAGAATGATGCCTCCTCAACCCTCTCCTGTGTTAAAGGTGTTTTGTTAGAGTAATATCTCAGAACATTAGCCATTCATTTATAAAAGACTGGAGTAGAAAATAAGACGTGAATATAATCTACTTCACTTTAATTCAGTTCACTTATCTTCTGAATTATATGAACATACATTAATATATGAGCTTCATACAGAAAAGATGTGATAAAAGATTACTCTAAGGTTTTAATGCTCATTTGGACTTCTTTTCCATGGGAATCAATATCTATAATTAATAAAAACTGAACTATCACTCTAAACATGAACCTGTATATTTAGAAGAATATTACGCCTACCTGTTCCTCCATGTCTTAAGCTGTATCTTTCCTATCTTAATACTTTGAGGTTTGCCAATGGCAGGACCTAGCCAGCTGCTTTTTCTTAAAAGGAGTCAAGGAAATCAGTGAAGGATGGTAACATTAGAGCCTAAGACCTTTACATGGTTCTATTTGCTGTTGCTTTCTATCATTTGTGGGTTGTTTTCAACTTTTTGTTTACCCTTTTTTTTTTTTAAGGTTTGACTTATTTATTTGACACAGAGAGAGAGCTCACAAGTAGGCAGAGAGGCAGGCAGAGAGGGGGGAAGCAGGCTCCCTGCTGAGCAGAGAGCCCGATGCGGGGCTCGATCCCAGGACCCTGAGATCATGGCCTGAGCCGAAGGCAGAGGCTTTAACCCACTGAGCCCACCCACGCGTCCCTTTTGTTTACACTTTCACATGTGGCCTCCTTTTCTACTTAGAGGTCCATTTCCTGGGTAGTAGTAACTGAAGCAGAGAGGACTGTGAGTATCATTTGCCTGCCAGACATTCTGCAAGCCCGGATACTCGCATCTGCAGGCTTAAATGCCCATTTCTGGCTTTAACATGGCCGGCAGGGAAAAGGGCAGGGTTTCGCAAGCAGCAGCTTCACTACCACCCATCCACAAGTTATAGCCTCGTGTACATTACTTTGTAAACCATTTTCATTTTCTTTGTGGTTTTAAACTTTGGTCAAAGAGCCAAGTTTATATAAAGTACTCTGACTTAGGAGCATTCTGTCAACACCCAGCAGTATCTGAATAATGGAGGAGTCCTTGCCATATTCATCATAATGTTTCCCATTCACATGCTAAACTCTTTGTAGTTTTGCTTTATTTTCAGAACTACTAAATGGAAAACACAGAAAAATTCTTTGAGTTGTTAGCTATTGAAACCTTCATCTACTCTTTAAGAAAAAAAAGGTTATACTTGGGCATCAGGGAGATTCAAATCAAAACCACATTCAAATAGCACCTTATACCAGTTAGAATGGCCAAAATCAACAAGACAGTAAACAACAAATGCTGGAGAGGATGTGGAGAAAGGGGAACCCTCCTCCACTGTTGGTGGGGATGCAAGTTGGTGCAGCCACTTCGGAAAACAGTATGGAGATTCCTCAGGAAATTAAATATACAGCTACCCTATAACCCTGCAATTGCACTACTCGGTGTTTACCCCAAAGAAGCAGATGCAGTACAAAGAAGGGCCACATGTACCCCAATGTTCATAGCCGCAATGGCCACAATGACCAAACTGTGGAAAGAGCCAAGATGCCCTTTAATGGACGAATGGATAAAGAAGATATGGTCCATCTATACAATGGAATATGATGCCTCCATCAGAAAGGATGAATACCCAACTTTTGTATCAACATGGACGGGACTGGAGAAGACTATCCTGAGTGAAATAAGTCAAGCGGAGACAGTCCATTATCATATAGTCTCACATTTGGAGCATAAAGAAAAACATGGAGGGCATTGTGAGAAGGACAGGAAGGGTTAAAGGAGGAATATCAGAGGGGGAGATGAACCATGAGAGACTGTGGACTCTGAGCAACAGACTGAGGGTTTTAGAAGGGAGGGGGTCGGGGGATGGGTGAGCCTGGTGGTGGGGGAGGCACACATTGCATGGAGCACTGCATGTGATGCATAAACAATGAATCTTGGAACACTGAAAAAAATAAATTCTAAAAAAGTTAATACTGTTTTGAGTGCATAAAGCAGAAGATCTACATACATACTTTTTCACATGGATAGCATGAAAATTGCATTAATTACCAAAAAGGATTGATGGCTAACCTCATTTTCACTCTGAGCAGCCTCTCAGATTACAGTCAGGGGACTTGCAGAGAGGAGGAGGGATCCAAATCCCCCCTCTTTGGATAAGAGGGGTTGGTGATTTCCCTGTGTCCCATGTTTAATAGTGAGAGGTGAGCTCAAGGGGTCCTAAAACTGCCAATTCTCCCATCCTCCTTCCTGCTCCTCTCCCTTTCCACCCCTGTGAAGTACATAAAAACGACGCACCCTTGGGCTGCAGCGACTTAAACCAAGATGTGCCAAGACATCCCAAGATGACAGATTGTGATGTACAATTTGAACTCTTAGAAGTTAAATCACTATTAAAATGCATGCATGGTAAGTACTGATTTTTCATTAGTTCCAAAGTCAATCAAACTAGCGGAGACTAGTCTTCACAATTGGTTGACAACTTAAAGATGCCCACTCTAAAGGAATCCCTACTGTCGGCAAGAAACTTACCACATTCACTCAGTGAGAAGGGCGTGCTTCGAGTAGAGCAGCTGCAGGACCTAAACACTGTCACCCACGTACACTGTGGGGCCCCACCCCACATTTACGGACTCAAAAACTCAAGAGATGGGGCCATGTGAGCTCATTCTCAAATTTCATGTGTTGGCAAACCGACAACTCTGGGTAACTTATCATCGGCAGATACTGATTAAATGACTCAGTGTATGTGAGATTGTTCACAGCATGAGTTGTACTAACCTGAAACTGGAAAGACCCCAAATGTCTGTAAGCTAACTGTGAACACATTTCCCCGCCTTCCTTCCCTGGAATGCTACAGCGCCCTAACAGTGAACGCAGAAAGCTACATTCAACGGTGCAGGACCCTCACAGACCTACCAGTGAGCGAAGGAGTAGGACCAATCCAGTGTGAAGGCATAGATACATACAATTATCCAGTTCCTTCGTGCACATTAGGAAAACAGCTCAACTCTGAGCACACTCATCGCCACAGGCACGTAACCTGGCACCTTAAAAACAAATAACAAAAAACAAAAGCCCCAAACGCCCTTTGTCGGATACCTGGCCCTGGGCCAAGCCACACAGTTGGCCCAATGGAATCGGGCTGAACCGCAGCTCTTTTCTGCCCCTGTGGCCAAGATTCTTTGAGCATTGCAAATTCAGAGTAAACAAGTCAAGTTCCCCATCCTCTCTCTGCTTTGGTGTCGCAAACCAGAAGACTAACAATGTGGGGCTGGATGAGTTTCAATTTTCACCCAGATTTGAGATTTCAAAAATCCTGTGTCATTAAATGCTCCTCTGCGGGGAGGAACCCTGTTCCACAGCCAGATTTTGGAATGTAATTCACCACTGAAACCAAGTTGTACGGACAGGGATCGTCAAATTAGAATCCCCTACACTATACTTTGTCTAATGCTGTGTTCCTAATGACTGGATCACAAGTAACCTTCTGGAGCCAAACTCCCTCGGACTGTAGGGCCTGCCTCTCTCAGGTCAGCGCGGTCCAGCGGCTCCCCTGCCTGGGAGATGGAATGGTCCAAGCCTGCGATCCAGCCTCGTCACCCTGCGCCCCATTATTCCCTGGGAGCTGCCTGTGGGCAGGCTGCTCCCTTCATTTAGCTTCCAGTCCACCAACTTTAGAATAAGCAGACGCACACGGTCCCTGTGTCTCTGCAAAGACACTCCCAAGTTCAAACTGAAAGCACGCGTGGAAGCAGTTTGTGCACCATAAACGTCCAACCTGGGAGCAGCACTGTGGGGTGGATGTTTGGAGAATAGTAACTAAGCATTTCTAGAAAGCGTCCGCTATTATGTGAATAAGTGATTACCGGCGGTTATTCTTTCTGCGAGATAATAGGAACAATTCCTCACTAAGGATGCTGAGTCAATATCACATTTTCTTTGTCACAAAGTGTTTAGCAGTAGCTCCTTGTCTAACTTAGTTCGGACTGTCCACGTGAACCCAGGTACCTCTATACACAACCGACGAGGAAGCAACGTCACGGCAGTACTTATTTTTTCGTCCCTTATTTTTACAGATTGTTCATGTCCTTCAGAAGTCTAGTGTCTTCTGGTTTGATGAAAAAATAGGAGAGGAGCTGCTATGATGGGCTAGATGGGAGCCCACATACCCATGTCAAGATGTCCTAGGCTGGTAACTACAGGTGTTATGTGCAATTCTCCTTAAACCTGTTACGATGCTGCTTCTCTTTCTTCCCTTCCTTCTTTCCTTTCTTCTGCATTTCCTTCTCCCTACCTTTCCTTCCTCTTCCTTCCTTCCTGTCTTCCTTCCTTCTTCCTTTCTTTCCAGGGATATACCTATGCACCGGCCTACCTCAGAAATGGCTCAAAAGGCCTAACTTTGGGTCTGTCTGGGCTCTCAACATGCCTTCCTCACCAGGCTTAGTCATTTCAGTGTTTAAAAAAAATATTTATTTTAACATCTTATTTTTTTCCTGTTCCAAGAATCTTGTTTCTGCACCACACCCCGTGCTTCATTCAATCCATGCCCTCCTTAATACCCACCATTGGGATTACAGATTCCCCCCCCTCCCCTCCAAAACCCTCAGTTGGTTTCCTCCGAATCCAGTCTCTCATCTTTCATCTCCCCGCTCCGATTTCCCCCAATTCGCTTTTCCTTTCCCTCTCCTCATGTCCTCCATGTTATTCCTTATGCTTCACAAGTAAGTGAAACCATATGATAACTGTCTTTCTCTGCTTGACTTATTTCACTCAGCATAATCGCCGCCAGACCCATCCATGTTGATGCACAAGTTGGGTATCCATCCTTTCATTTCACTTTTTTGATTTGAAGTGAGCGATATTGGACTCTTCCTTTCACTTGAACGTTTAGAGACCAATGTAGGGTTATAAATTTCCCTATTTTCAATATTGTTATCTCTCCTGGACTAGGAAGGCCAAGGAGAGGAAGTCAGTCAGGGGGCGTGGGTACGCCGAGTGGACAGGGAGTGGATAGTGCAGCAGTCAGAACATAGGACATTTCCTTGTGACGTCCACCATTTTATATGGGCACAGTCTGTGGCACCCTAAAATACTTAGAATAACATCATAACTCCCTCTTCACAGACAACCGTAACAAATACAATGATAATGAAAAAGTGTGAAATACCAAAAAGTGACAGAGACTCCAAGGGAACACATGGTCTTGGGAAAAAAGGTACCAGTACCTTTTTGGTACTGCAAAACCTCCATTGGCTTGATGGAGTTTGCCCCATTCCTTCAATCTTAAAGAAATGCATCCTCCGTGAGTCACAAGAAAGTCAAGTGCAAGAGAATGGGGTATGCCTTATTGGCTTCATGGGAATTCCAAAAGAAGAGGAAAAAGGCCAGAATATACATTTAAAGCAATAATGGCTGAAAATTCGCCAAACCTAGGAAAAGAAATGAACATCCAGATCTTTGAGGTCCAACAAATTCCAAACAGATAGAACCTGAATAGGAATATACCAAGATACATTATAATTAAATTGACAAAAGTCAAAAAGAAATACTGATTTTGCAAAGGAGCAACAGGCTAGTTACATATAAGGGCGGGTGCTTTATGAGCAAATTGGCAGATTTCTCACAAGTTATGAAGCCAGGAGAGAATGGGATACTGTATTCAACATATTCAAAGAAAAAAATGGCAACCCCAAATTCTATACTTAGTGAGGCTTTCCTTAAGAAAATGAAGGGGAGGAATACAGACTTTTCCAAACAAAAAAGGCTGAAGGAGTTCATTACACCAGACCTGCCTTACAAAATGGTTCTTTGAGTGGAAGGACACATATTAGAAAAAAAAAAAAAGGTAGCATAAAAATCACTGAAAATGGTAAATATACAGTCACAGATTCTGTAACATAATGTTGGTGCACAATACACTTAAAGTCTAGTTTGAAACTTGAAAAAATGAATGAGTAAAAACAATCATAACCACAATAATCTGTTATTAGTCACACAATATCAAAAATGTGTCAACTGTAACCACAATAACCAAAAATATGAGGGGGAGGGAAATAGTAAAAGTGTCAAGTGTAGGAATTCCATTGAAATTAAGTTGCTAGCAGCTTAAACTAGAGTGTTACACTTTTAAGATACTTTACGTAAGCCTCACGGAAACAACCAGGGAACATCCTCTTGCAGTTACACAAAGGAACCTGACAAAGAGGTCAAGGCACAGAGATACCAAAAAACACTGATGTGTGATTAAGAAAGCAGGATAAGAAACAAGAACAATGGATCTACAAAGCAAATGGTAAACAATTAATAGTCATTTTAAGTCCTTACCTATTAGTAATTACTTTAAATGTAAACTTTAAGTTCTCCAATCAAAAGACAGACTGAAAGGATAAAGATCCAGGTTTTTGTTGCCTCTAAACACTCAGTTGAAATTTAAACACACAGACCGCGAAAGAAGGGATGGATGAAGACATATCAAGCAAAGGGTAACCACCACAACAACATCAACAACATCAACAACAAAAACAGAAAGCCGGAATAGCTATACTTTTATCAGACAACATAGACTTTCAACTGAAAATGGAAAAACAGACAAAAAGGGTCATTAGACGGTGATAAGGTGGTCACTCTATCAAGGTCTATGAACTCTGAGTATCTATATTCCCAACATTGGAGCAAGTAAATATATAAAGTGAAAACTAACAGAGCTAGAAGGTTGAATAAATAGCAATACAAAGATAATGACAGACTTTAATGCCTCACTTTCAACAACAGATAGACCGTCCAGAGAATCAATAATGAAACAGAGGATTTGAATCCCAATGTAAACAGACCTGGCAGACATGTACAGACCTTTCTATTCAACAACATCAGGATACATAGTGTCCTCAAGAACACATGGAACATTTTCCAGGGTAAACCATATGTTAATCCATAAAACAACTCTGTAAATTCCAGAAGAATGAAATCATACTACGTATCTTCTCTGACCCTAGTGGCATCAAACTCGAAATCATTAACGACCTCTTCTTGTAGGTTGGAAAATTCATAACTGTATGGACATTAAATCATACTTTCATGAATAGCCAGTGGATCCAAGAAGAAATGAAAGGGAAACAAGAACATTTCTTAAGAGAAATAAAATGAACACCTGGAATATTGCAAACTTAGGGAATATTGCAAATGTATTTCTTTGCCTTTTTTTTTTTTTTAGGTTTTATTTATTTATTTGACAGAGCACAAATAGGGGAGCAGCAGGCAGAGGGAGAGGGAGAGGCAGGCTCTCTGCTGAGCAGGGAGCCTGACACAGGACTCGATCCCAGGACTCTGGGATCATGACCTCAGCTGAAGGCAGACACTTAACCTACTGAGTCACACAGGCCCCCCCCTACAAAAGTATTTCTAAGAGGGAAGTACATAAGCAGTAAATGCTTAGGAAGGATTTAAGAAGCAAGGATTAGGGGCGCCTGGGTGGCTCATTTGGATGGGCGACTGCCTTCGGCTCGGGTCATGATCCCGGAGTCCCGGGATCGAGTCCCATATCAGACTCCCGGCTCTGCGGGAAGGCTGCTTCTCCCTCTGACCTTCTCCCATCTCATTCTCAGTCTCTCGCTCTCTGATAAATAAATAAAAAAAAAAGAAGCAAGGATTATTCCAAATAAGCAACCTAAGCCTGGAATGAAATGGAGAAAGAACTAAGCCAAACTTAGCCAAACAAGTCACGAAGACCAGAGCAGGAATAAATGAAATCGAGAACAAACAAACTCACACAATATAAAATATAAATGATGAACCCAACTCACTTTTGGTTCTTGGAAAAAATTACCAAAATTGACCCAACCTTAGGTCGACTACTCAGAGGAAACAAAGAACCCAGGTCATAAAATTATAAATGAAAAAGGGGACATCACAACTGATAGCACTGAAATACAAAGGATCCTAAGAGGCGACGATGAACAACTATATGCCGGCAACGTGGACGACAGACAACAAAAGGGAAAATTCTCATAGGTATGTACAACCTACAAAGACTGAATTTTTGGAAGAAATACAAAATCAGAATAGACCCACTACTGGGGAGCAGAGTGCGTCAGTAACCAAAACCTCCTGACCAAGAAAAGCCCAGGACCAGACGGCCGCGCCGTCTGGTGTATTGGACCAAACACTTCAGATTTAGCACCAAGCCATCCGAAACTCCTCCCGAATTTAAAGAGGAGCGAACACCCCCAGACCCATTTCCCAAGGCCAGGACTGCCCTGATCCCAAGTCCAGTTGAGGACAAGGCTAGACAAGAATACTACAGGCCACGAGTCCCGGTGACTATGAACGCAGGAATCTCAGCCAAGTACTAGCCACGTGACTGCAGTGGTCCATATAACTGCACATATACCTCGGAAATGGCTCAAAAGGCCTAACTTTGGGCCTGTCTGGGCTCTCAACACGCCTTCCTGAGTTTAGTCATTTTGGTTTTTAAAAAATACTAATTTAACATCTTATTTTGCTTTTTTTTCATGTTCCAAAGGATCGTGATGAAAAGATCACATCCCATGATCAAATGGGTTTATCCTGGAAGACAAGAATGGCTCCACGTAAGCCAATCAACTAATTATTTCCTATGAGTAGAAAAAGGATCCTGTGCTCATCTCAAAAGACACAGAGAAACCGTTTGAAAATATTCAATCCTTATTCATAATAAAGTAATCCTAACAGATTAGGCATAGAATGGATATATAAGAACATAATAAAAGTACTACGATAGGCCCACAAGTAATATCATCTTCAATGGTAAAACAAAGTTTTCCTTGAAGATCAGGAACAAGGAAAGGCAGCTCACCCTCTCCACTCATATTCAACATAGTACTTATGTTCTAGATAGAGCAGTCAGTCAAGAAAAAGAAATGAGAGGCATGAGGACTGGAAAGAAAAAAAGTAAAATACTTTTATTTTCAGAGGACACGATTTTACACATAGAAATTCCTTTAAAAAAAAAAAATTCCTCAAGACTCCACCAAAAAACTATTATAACTAGTCAGCAAGTTCAGTTATACAGCAGAAAGACAATAAATATACCCAAAATCAGTCACATTTCTACACGCTAACAATTATTTCAAAAAAAATATTTTTACAAATCTCATTTACAATACCACACTGAACAATACTTAGAAATAAATTTAATCAAGGATATGAAAGATTTCTACTTTGCAACCTAGAAGACATGGCTAAAAGAAACAGAAGGCAGTGTAAATAAAAAGGAAAGATACCCACGCTCATTAATTGGAAGAATTAATGTTGGTAAAATTTCAGTACAACCAAAAGCTATCTACAGAAGTAAAGAAAACCTGTCCTCCAATTTGTAAAGGAGCACAGAAGACCCTAAATAGCCATGCATATTTTACAAAAGAAAAACAAAGCAGGAAGTACTGCACATATATTCAAGCTACATATAAAGCTCTATTAATGAAAACAATATAGTACTGGCATGAAAACAAGTAGATCAATGAAACTGATGTGAGAGCCCTGAAAGAAATTCAAGTGTATATAATTAACTAATATCTGAGAAGGGAATCACAATTACTCAATGGAGGGAGACAAATCCTAAGACACTCAATCTCAGAAAACAAACTGAGGGTTCATGGAGGGTCCGGGCAGGGGAGGGATAGGGTGGCTGGGTGATGGACATTGGGGAGGGTATGTGCTATGGTGAGCGCTGTGAATTGTGTTAAGACTCATGAGTCACAGACCTGTCCCCCTGAAACAAATAATACGTTATATGTTAATAAAAAATAAAAATTACTCAATGAAGAAGAAAATGGATATTTACACGCACTAGAAACGTCAATGCACACAAGAGATACTAGACCCCTATCTGACCCCACAACACAAATTTAAGACCCGAATATCTAAAACTCATAGAAGAAAACACAGAAATAAAGATCCTTGACTTGGGGGCGCCTGGGCGGCTCAGTTGGTTAAGCGACTGCCTTCGGCTCAGGTCATGATCCCGGAGTCCCGGGATCGAGTCCCACATCGGGCTCCCAGCTCCATGGGGAGTCCGCTTCTCACTCTGACCTTCTCCCTTCTCATGCTCTCTCTCACTCTCTCTCTCTTTCCCAATAAATAAATAAATAAAATCTTTAAAAAAAAAAGATCCTTGACTTGGGTCTGGGTAATAGTGTTTTGGACATCATATGAAAAAGAAAATTAACAAAAGCAGTAATAAATGAAGTGAGACTATATCAGACTAAAAAGCACCTGCAGAGCAAAAGAAACCATCAACAAATGAAAAAAAAGCTATAGATTTGGGTAAATTATTTACAATCATCTACCTATGAAGGGTTTTATAATCAAAATATACAACTATTTCAAACAACTCAAATGTGAGACACAAAACAAAAACCAAAAGAATTCCACCTCCAATTAACATTGGGAAAGGGACATGAATTGACATTTTTCCAAAAAAAGATATATGAATAACCAAGAGGTTCAAGAAAAGATGGTCTACATCACTAGTCATCAGGGAAATTCACATTAAAACCACCATAAAATCTTACCTCACATTTGTTAGAATGGACCCCATCAGAAAAATAAGCAAAATAAATAAATAAATAAATAAAAATGAGCAGTAAAAAAGTGAAGAAAGGAAACGCATGTGCATTATTGCTGGGAATGAAAATAGGTCTAACCACTGTAGAAAATAGTCATGATGTTGCCCACAATTAAGTACAGAAGCACCGTATGACCCAGCCGTTCCACTTCTGGGACTGAAACAAAAGACTATTTCCACAAGTTATCTACCTCCACGTTCACAGCAGCGTTATTTTACAAGAGCCAAAATGTGGAGACACCTAAATGTCCGTTACTATGTAAGGAAGCTGTCATGTGTTTCTATAGCGGAATACTATTCGACTACAGAAAATTAAGGAAATTCTCCCAGTTACAACAACATGATGGACCTTGAAATCATCATGCTAAGTGCAGTAAGCCAGAAAAAAGGCGTTACCTGTATGATCTCACTTCTATGGGGGATCTAAAACTGAAGTAAAACAAAACAAAACAAAAACAAAAAAACCCCCACCAAACTCATAGCAAAGATAGGAGATTTGTTATTCCCAGCAGAGGGGGATATGGGGAGGAGGAACTGGAAGAAGGTCATTCCAAAGGCCCACCTTCCAGTGACAGGATAAAAAAGTACTGGAGATATAACACACATGATGACTACAGGTAACACTGCTCTATGATATACAGGAATGTTTTATTTTTTTCTTTTTAAAGATTTTATTTATTTATTTGACAGAGAGAGAGAGAGCACACATACGTAGAGAGGCAGGCAGAGAGAGAGGGGGAAGCAGGCTCCCTGCTGAGCAGAGAGCCCCATGTGGGGCTCGATCCCAGGACCCTGAGATCATGACCTGAGGCGAAGGCAGAGGCTTAACTCACTGAGCCACCCAGGTGCCCCAATTTTTTTTTATTTATATGAGAAAGAGAGAGACAGAGACAGAGACAAAGACAGAGCACTCAAGCAGGGAGAGGGGCATAGAGAGAGGGAGAAGCAGACTTCCTGCTGACCATGGGAATGATGTTGGGCTCAGTCCCAGGAGCCTGGGCTCATGACCTGAGCTGAAGGCTGGCACCCCTATAGCAGTGTTTTCAAAACAACAGATCTAAGAGATTTCATCATGCAGACACACTTTTTTTTTCTTTCCCTTTCATTGTATCTGTATGAGATGATGAATGTGAGCTAAACCCATTGTGGTAATCATTTCCTAATGTATGGAAATCAGACCATCCTGCTGTACACCTTAAACGTATACAGTGGTGTACGTCCATTATTTTTCAGTAGACGTAGAGAAACAAATAACACACAAAAAAGAAACATATGGTGCCCTGGCATTTAAAAAAAATAAATATAAGCAACATATAATCCACAGAGTAAGAAAAACAAACTTCAGTGCTTGAGGCTAAAATAACCACGAAGAGGGGCGCCTGGGTGGCTCAGTGGGTTAAAGCCTCTGCCTTCGGCTCAGGTCATAACCTCAGGATCCTGGGATCGAGCCCCGCATCTCGCTCTCTGCTCAGCAGGGAGCCTGCTTCCCCCTCTCTCTCTGCCTGCCTCTCTGCCTGCTTGTGATCTCTTTCTCTCTGTCAAATAAATAAATAAAATTTTTTTTAAAAAATAAAAATAATAAAATAACCAAGAAGGAATTCATATCCTCTCTGTCACCGACGGGCAGAAATGATTCGCATCAAGCTTTGTCCATGAGAAACTCTCAAGTTCCAAGTTAGAAAACGTAGTCCTTTCTGCTAGATCAACCGGACCATATTGGGAGGAGGGTCAAAGCCAAGCCACATGCGAAACAGGTGAGACTCTCCATACAATTTCACCCTTGCAACAAGCAAACATCAAAGCCTGTATTGAACTGTGCTGTGTTCAGTCATTAATGCTGGAAACTGAATTTTTTTTTTTTTTCTCAAGAATGGCTCCTCGCAGAAATCACTGAATACTGAACACAAGATGACAAATAAATAAGATAAAAAGCAGTACGACCAGATGGAGGCAGAGCACACATCATTCTGTAGTTTGGAGATAAAGGAGTATAAACTTTTAGAATCATTAATCTGCTTGGTTTTTAAAGTCTCTTTTGCCAATATAATTGAACAAAAGAATGAATGCGCCACAATAATGAGGACAGCTTTTACATGCTTCCCTTTTGTTTAATTTTTATCGCATTCTGGATGCATTGCCAGAATTTTGTTTTTCATGTTCATGCGGAGTGCTCTGCATGTTGAAATTCATTCCCTTTGGATTATGGCAAGAACTACCTAATTTCGCTCAAGAAGCGAACCGTTGGCAGCACCGTGTTTTAACCTTAAACTTTTTTTTTTTTAATGTTTATTTTATTTTTTCAGTGTTACAAGATTACTCGTTTATGCACCACACGCAGTGCCTTAAACTTCTAATAAGAACTAATAAACTAAGAAAGAACTAGTAAACTTCTAATAATCATGAATACATGATCATGTTTAAGGCCTTTCTTTACATCTTCCCTATCTCCTCACAGCCCCTGCAGTACAAAACTGAAGGCGAGAGATTAAGCCAAAATTGCCAAGTCCATTTGCAATTAAGGGATTTTACAATTTGCTCTGTCTTCTCTCTGAAATGCTCATCCACCACGCCTTTGCAGGGCAGGCTCTCTCTCTTGTTTTTTTTTAAGATTTTATCTACTTATTTGGCAGAGAGAAAGAGAGAACTCAAGCAGGCAGGGGGAGAGGGAGAAGTAGCAGGGAGCCCGACACAGGGCTCGAGATCCCAGCAGCCTAGGATCTTGACCTGAGCAGAAGGCAGAAGTTTAACCGACCAAGCCACCCCAGGAACCTTGGGCTGGCTCTTTCTGAACATTCACTTCATCGTCCAACATCCTATCTCCAGAAAAGCCTTCCTCAACCATCCAGTCACTACACTGTATTTAACCTATGTTACGGAATTCTGCTTTGTTTACCTTCGTGATCAAGAAATACAGACTTCATTTCCAAGACTATCTGTTAGTGTCTGTTTTCTTCCATTAGAGTATAAGCTTTACAAGAAAAGACCTCTAACCTCCTTTATACATTTCTTTTTTCCCACTGCCCAGAACACCACCCAGCATCAGTGGGTACACAATAAACACATCCTAGTCAAAGAACATATGCGTGAATGCACGCGTGTAACATCGGCTATTATTTTGCAATGTCAAGTAGCAGAACTGAAATAAGATATTGTCAAATGGTAGCCTGATCATCCTGATCTAGGCTCTTTTTCGAGAGAATGCCTAAGTAATTGGCTATTTTGTGACCAAAATAACAAAACAGTGATTCTTAGGACTTCTCGATTCCCTAAGCAAGCATGTCATGTTATGACACATGCTTATGAAACGTATGAGAAAACCACTTAAGCCAAATAACAGTTAATGTAAATTCATAGATAACCCTATCTTTCAGTGATGGAACCCCTGAAAGTTTCGGTCTCCGCTAGTGATTCACACTATAAGCCCCTGGGGCGCTTGGGTGGCTCAGTGGGTTAAGCCTCTCCCTCTGGCTCAGGTCATGATCTCCGGGTTCTGAGATCGAGCCCCGCATCGGGCTCTCTGCTCACCAGGGAGCCTGCTTCCTCCTCCTTCTGTGCCTGCCTCTCTGCCTACCTTTGATCTCAATCTCTCTCTCTGTCAAATAAATAAAATCGTGAAAGATAAGAAAGAAACCCTGAGATCTTACTACCTCTTTAAGTCCTAGTTCTGTCACTCAGTAGCTCGGTGTACTTGTACATGTAATTTAGCCTTTCTTATTAAATATTAGGGTTTGTTTTTTCTCACATATAACATAAGGATAGCGTCAAGACTGATGACGATAAACAATGTAAAATGCTTCCTGCATAGCCAGGCATAGGGATGCTTAATAAATGTTACTGCTGTTAGTGCTGTCATTGTTCATATTTAAACACAGACACAGAAAATTTTGTGAAACTGCAATAACGGGGGTTATCTGTTTCTGCCTTTCGATGCCACACTCTTTTCAACTTTTCACCTTCACCTTAGCCACTGTAAATCTGATTATTCTTATTACTCTAGTAGTGTTCCCTTTTATGAATACCCAAAAGTTTTTTCTCATCATCTCCATTGTTGAACATTGCTTCGTTCTTTCTTTTAAAGGGTACCAGACTGATAAACCAGAGATATCAAAGAATATCCAATGTTTGAACAAGACCAAATTGAAATGATAGCATGCACTCACTGTGTACTACAGTTAGGATTAAAACGTAGAACTGGGACTTAGTTGTTCCCTAGGAAATGAAAGACTACTTCAGGGAACACTACCGATTTTCAAGGATATAAGCAGGATATATCTGAAGCCCCCATAGAGGAAAGGACCTCAGATCACAGAGGACAAAATCCTCTACCGGGAATGTGGATTCGGGTCACTGTGGCTGGATTTAGTGCCCAAGTCTTAGCGTTAGTCAAAAGGCATAGATGCTGGCCCACGACGTGAGTATAATCTTTTCAGCCTAAAACCATTTATCCACTCCGGGACTATGGTGGCAATGCAGGAGGAAAAGCGGAAACACTGGCATCCAGCCACTCGTACGGAATCTGTCACAGCGGGGGAAGATACGCTTCCCCTGGTTTTGCAGGCTGGACTTCCTGCGGGAACCAGAGCTGACTGTCCCTGGCCTGAAGTACATGCAGAAATCTCAGCAGTGACTAAGTTCCTACAGCCGTGCAGGGTCTGCCCTAGTCAGCCTCTGATTGGCAACTGTGGCACGCGCCACCTCGGTGGGATTTCCAGCCTCTCCAGTTCATCAGCCGATCTCTGGGGTTACCCCCCAGAACTCTACTTGGAGCATCTCCAGTTTCTAAGTCAGGAGCGGCAAACCCAGAGGAATCACTCTCACCAACGGGCACACAGCCTAATGGTGGGCCTTAAGGACTGTGGGCTAGGTATCAACTTATGAAAACTAAAATATTTTCTTTCATTCTTACATATAAAAGTCATGTGTCCCTTGTTTAAAGAAGATTTTATTTATTCTGAGAGAGAGGAGCCCGAGCTGAGGGGAGGGGCAGAGGGAGAGGGAGAAGCAGGCTCCCTACTGAGCAGGGAGCCTGATTCTGGACTCCATCCCAGGACCCTGGGTTCATCACCTGAGCCGAAGGCAGAGGCTTTAACCCACTGAGCCACCCAGGTGCCCAAATGTCATATATCCTTAAAGGCTCCATTTCGTACATAGGAGTAAAGTAGTATTTACTAGCAATTTGTTATCCTTAGTATATTACTACTACTGGGAGTGAACACACGTTGTATTTCCCTGTATCGGGTACCACTTGTTTGTACAATGATCAAGTTAACCCTTCTGGAAACTCAATTAAGTCAGGATTTTTAGTAGGCCGGATTTCTCAAATGAGAAACAAACTCAGAGGTTAAGTGATTAGCTCAAGGTTATAAACGTGTTGGACCTAGGATTTTAACCCTAAACTATTAGAATGTATGAAAAAATAAAATAAAATGTATGAAATTCGGCATTGACAAAAATAAACAAACTACATTCAAAGCTTTTCTTTTAACCTTTATCATATAAAAGGATGTGCTCTTTAAGATTCCCCCTCCCCCATCTAGAAGGACCATGATGAAACCAGGTAAGAACTGCTCAGCTCTAAGAATAGAATTCCAATCCAAGAATCTAAAGGCCGCAGATACACAGCGAGAAGATGCAGAGACAGAATGTGCTTTTATTTCTACACGGACTAGTTGCCGTGGCAAGAGAACACGGGAGTGATTCGTACCTCAGAGGATGAAGGGAAATTTTATGTGAAGAGGATAAAACAAAGAATGTAACCAGAGGAACATTTAACGGAAGCAGGAGCTCAGAGTGTTGATGTTTGGGGATTTCATTCACATCCCCAGTCTCTACTCACCACTAGGGGGACAACGGGAAACAACATTCCCCTGCAGCCAAAAGGTAACAGGCCACGATTTTACACAGTGCCCATAACTGTCAGCCAGTAATTTCAAAGGAGTCAAAATGTCTACCTCTGCCAAAGGTGCTGTTTTTATCTTGCAGGCTAGGCAAGTTAGGCTGGATAATATTATAGGGAGAGTTCCAATCATGAGAAAATTAGGTGCTTGACAATGATAAGCACCTGAAAACAGGTAGCTGCTGGGAAATGTGGTACTAAGCATTGATTCTCCAAGTTTCCATAGTGATTATTTTAATTTTGATGTTGTTTCTGAAGTATTTTGGGACAGTACCCAATTACTTTTGGGTGTCCCAAAGAAAGAGCAATATTGAAACATTTAACACTACATATGATTTAGAGGTTGGAATTAATAATGGTTATAGCCTAATAACATGTCTTAGGACCTGGCAACATTCTGCATGTCTTTGTATCTGTTACATTTATTTCATATTATGATTTAATACTAGTATTAATATTTATTTTTAATATTATGATTTATTTAATATTATGACAGAGGGTATCAAATAGTTACAATTAAAAAAATCAATGAGTATAACTTTGGAAATAATTATCACAGAATTAATTGCTCTAGATTTCTCTCAGCATTACTTTTGATAGCAAACTATCAAGAAAGGTCCACATTAGACTTCACTGACCACGAAAAATTTAAGCAGGTTTAGTGCTCAATCCTACCCATCTTGAAATTTAGACCAACTAACATCGGCTACATCATTTTTTCTGATGAAAATACGTATAAAAGATTATCTATTAATGAAAATATAAGTCTTTCATGTTTGAGGTCCCAATTAACATTTTCTTTTTCCCTGTGGCTTAATTCAATACACAGGTAAGACCTAAGAGTAAGAAAATATTTGTCACTGTGTTGTATTATTAACAGCTTATATATCTGTCTTGTTCATTATACAAGATGTTCATTATTCAGATGACCCTGAACGAAATGGATTTCACCTACCCAAGTCCCTATGTAAAAGAAAAGTTTTCTTTTCCAGTAAGTACAGTGGAGTATTGCCAATTTATATTCTCAGCCATATCACGTTCTTAACGTTTTCTTCAGTTGTACTTTAAGGTGACAATATATAATACATGCAATATGTAAAATGTTTTTGTCAACTGTTTATGTTACCAGGAAGGCAGCAACCGAACAGTAGGTTCTTATTGGTTACGTTTCTTGGGGGACGGGAGGGGGTTCGCAAGTTATACAGGAACTTCCAACAGCCTAGAGGGTCAGCATCCCCAACCTCCACACTGTTCCAGGTTTTGAGTGCACAGATTTCGTTTGATTCATCTATTTTCTCCACTACTTATAAAATAGGTGCCAAGTTATTAATATATGTGTAACTTAATCCATTTTATGCAAACCTTGCGACTTGTAGAAAGCAAGGCAAAGACATGAGACATGCAAAACTCCGGGACCTCTGATGCCGCATGGAACAGAACTACCTCCTGGCTGAGCCCTGCCTCAATTCCTGACCCGCCACAGTGTCAGACAGAACTTTAAGCTGCTGTGTTCTGGGGTAACCTGTCACTCCCTAATTCAGAGCTAGAGCAAACTGCCTTCTCTTCTAGTAACCTTCCTGTGATACTGAATACCGAACACATTTCCCATCGCTTTAACATGTCAACACAAGTTGCTATAAAAAGAGCTGCTATGAAGAAAGATTAAATGGTTCTTCCCAAAATATTTCAGCAACATTTAGTAAATAAATGACTTCCTCCTCGCAGCAAAACAAAACAAAAACGTCACAATTCTGTATTATATTTCTCTATCTATATTAACAGATGTCAAAACAAAGGTAATGTTTCCTACAGAATATTTTCTGTAATTTCCTTGTTTTTGACAGCCTGCTTATGGCACTGGTCTGAGCACTCGGAAATCATTGGATTTCCACCCCATTTCAATTTGGGAAGAAGGTAATTTTGCTTCACGCTCTCGAAACACAGCACTGAATACTAGGGAAACCCTTCTTTGGTGAGCCATGACAAACGGTTTGAATTAATGGAGAAAATTTCCAATTGCTTCCTCTTACTCAGTTGATCTAACTGATATAAGATGGCTTCAGTGAGGTGACACCCACCAAGCAGAGTCCAGCAGATTCTGTCTGGTCTTGATAGCTGCTGAGTAGCCCCACTGCCTCGGCTCCAGTAGGCCTGTGCTCAGACTCCTGTAGTGTTAGCCTGAGTCCAGCCTCCGGTCATCTTCCTGTGCTATATGGGTATGGTTCCCATTTGTCTCTGGGTACATGAACACTCCTGTCAGCTAACTAAATTCCTTACACATATGTGCAGATCTAAGGATCACAGTATCTTCTGAGCAGAAGCTGTGTACAGATTTCTCTCTAGTCAATGTTGTTGGCACAGCTGTACCAAAAGATAGGACAGTCTCTTCATTTAGAAGCATAAAGCTAAGGGGCAGGAAGGAAAAAAGTATGTGGTGAAGTTCAAACAGAAGGACACTGACCAACCAATTAGCATTACCTAAGAGTTTCTCAGGATGCCTGGGTGGCTCAGTCGGTTAGGCATCTGCCTTGGGCTCGGGTCATGATCCCAGGGTCCTGGGATCCAGCCCCACACTGAGCTCCCTGCTTAGTAGGGAGCTTGCTTCTCCCTCTCCCTCTGCCCCTCCTCCCTGCTCATGCTCACTCTCTCTCAAGTAAATAAGTAAAATCTTAAAAAAAAAAAAAAAGAGAGAGAGATTTGCTATTATGCATGGAGTTTGACTTTCCTTATCCAGGGTCTGGGAAGACAACATACAGCTGACGATTATGAACACGTAGAGGCTGCAGATCTATGAAAGCCAGCTAACGCACCCAGAACGGCAGCACAGGGATGAGAATGACACCGCTTTCCTTTAAGTGTAATCTGTCTATTAGTCCATATAAACATGCATGCGGTATTCACAGAATTCTAACTGGCAACCCCTGGAACCTGTCCCAAGTGTTTAATTTTTATTGTCCAATTCAGAAAGTAAGTGTCCTTTCACGTTACTCATTTGTAACAATCAACCAAAAATGTTTCACTATTCTCTGGCATGGTAATAAGAAGGTAATAAAAGCTAGTTATTGTGATTCTTATTAAAGTATTCACTCTATGGAGCACCTGGTAGAATATAAAAACGTATAATGTATGGACCTGCCAATACTAGGTCTTGCAATCTAGCTGCGAAGACCAAACACAGAGGCCAAAAAAAAAAAAAATCAATATACTATGGGATTTTTTTTTTAAGATTTTATTTATTTATTTGAGAGACAAAGAAAGTGAGAGAGAGCGTGAGAGGAGAGAAGGTTAGAGGAAGAAGCAGACTCCCTGTGGAGCTGGGAGCCAGATGTGGGACTCGATCCCAGAACTCAAGGATCATGACTTGAGCCGAAGGCAGTTGCTCAACCAACTGAGCCACCCAGGCGCCCTATTATGGGATGTTTAAAGAGCAAGAATAATGATTAAGTTATGGAAGGAGTTTCTGAAGAATGTACTATTTCAGCAGGAACTGGAGGAATGACTAAGAGCTAAGAAAAAAAAAAATGGACTTAAACTGAGTTTACAAGAGAAATTCAGGGACCAACAACAAATATTGGCAAACTTGAATGAAGATATCGTATTCGTTTTGTGAGACTAGAAACACAAATATAGTAACTTTACTGTGTATCAGGGTGAGAAAGTTAAATATGTAATATAATAGCAAATGTTGTGCATGTCCCAGGGTCTTTGCTCATATTAGTCTTCCTACCTTGGTAAGTCCTTTTATTCTAGTCTGGGAGTATTCCATCTACATATGAAAAAATCAAGTCCAACCTTATCTTACACCATACACAAGCATCAACTCAATCTGAAGGCTTAAATGTAAGATATAAAATTATGAACTCCTAAAAGAAAACTTAAGGAAAGAGATCCTTGATACTGATCTGGGCAACACAGGTTATTTGGATATGACATCAAAAGCACAGGCAATGAAAATAATAGGCAAGTGGGATTATATCAAAGCATATTTATGCAAATCACAATACTCAACAGAGTGAAAGACATCCAACAGAACAGAATAAAGTGTCTGCAAACCACCTATCTGATAAGACGTTCATTTCCAAAAATATTTAAGGAATTCCTACAGCTCAAAAGCAGATTCCAAGTCACCCTCTTTAAAAATGGCCAAAAGATTTGAATAGACTTTTCTGCAAAGAAGCCATAGAAATGGCCAACTGATATTTAAAAAGCCGTTCAACATCAAAGGTCATCTGGGAAATGCAAATCAAAACCACAGCCAGATATCTCCGTACACCAATAAAGAGAGCTACTATAAAAAAGACAAAGGTAACAAACATTGCTGAGTTTGTGGAGTAAAGAAACGTCTTGTACACTACTGGTGGGGACATGAATCGTTACAACCATGCGGTATATCGGGAAGGAGGTTCTCCCCAAAAAAATTGCAAATAGAACTACCTTGTGATCCAGCAGTCCTACTTCTAGGTACACATATAAAGGAAATGAAATCAAATCTAGGAGGAATCCATCTCCAAGTCCACGTTCATGGCAGCATTATTCACATTAGCCAAAGTATAAATACAAGCGAAATGTTCATCAACGGATGAATAGATAAAAAAATGTGATTTTACACACACACACACACACACACACACACACACACACACA
>CM052809.1:14083463-14103446 GCA_028533885.1 Nasua narica | reverse complement strand
TTAGAGACAGAGACACAGAAGTAGAGAGAGAGACACCCCTACAAAGACTAGCAATGATAATACAAAGACTTTTAAAACTCCATCTTACAGTCAAAGGAAATGATGACTCACTCGATCCTACTCCTGAAACTATTAATAATTAAAAGTACTATGGGATCAAATTTAAAAAAAAGTCGAAGTGCAGTGAATAAAGGGAATCACAGGACAGAGTTTTGTGTTTAGAGGTTACCTCTCGGGGCGCCTGGGGGGGTGCCTGGGGGTCTCAGTGGGTTAAAGCCTCTGCCTTTGGCTCAGGTCATGATCTCAGGGTCCTGGAATCGAGCCCCACATCAGGCTCTCTGCTCAGCGGCGAGCCTGCTTCTCCCTCTCTCTCTGCCTGCCTCTCTGCCTACTTGTGATCTCTCTCTCTGTCAAATAAATAAATAAAATCTTAAAAAAAAAAAAAAAAGTTACCTCAAGCAGCAAGGAGATTGGCTTGGAATATAAGATGAGGAGCAGAAAAGAGTTTCACAGGTCTGCCCTAATATAAGAGGGAAAGAAAAATTGGAACTAGTTACAATAAGGGTGGAGAGGAATAAAAAGATTTAGGAGATATTTTGCAAGTTTACTATGAGTGCTCAGTATTGGAGATAATGTGAAGCGAGAGAGAGAAGGAAGTGAGGATGTTATTGGCTTTATGACTTCAGAGACAAAGCAGTGCGAAATGGAAAAACTTAAAAAAAAAAGCTGACTTGAGTCAAAAGAAGATAAACTCAGCGAAAAGACATGTACATTTTCAGTGGCTGTGAGACATTAAAATACAACTATCAAAAGGTAGGTGAGCATTAGTAGAAGGATATGCATCTCTGTTTGCCCTTAACAGCTGGGGTTTGTATTTGCTTTTCATTCATTCTCTCAAGTGTCAATGTAGATGACAAATTAAATGATGTCATGAGGTGAAGCTACGAAATCTCTGTGCAGAGAACTATCAATTCTGCACCTAGCAGGACATAAATGTTAGAGCTCCGTGCATGGATTAGCTTAACCATGACTAATATGGAGAATAGGGAGATGATGAAAAAGAAAAAAAAAAAAAAAAAACTGACGGACACCAACATTTTGGCAGCAGGCAGGAAAGCTTGCAAAAGACTGTTCCTGAACTTCATACGGTACTACTGAACTACACAGAAGTTAGTACTGAATAGCTCATAAAAATACACTTGGATCATTTCAATGAGGAAGGCCATTCTGCACTTGAATAAAAAAACTGGTTAACACAGGAGAAGGCAAGGAAAAATAAAAATCAGAGAGGGAGGCAAACCGAAAGAGACTCTTAACTACAGGGAACACACTGAGGGCTGCTGGAGGGGAGGTGGGTGAGGGGATGGGGTAACTGGGTGATGGGCATCGAAGCGGGCACTTGATGCAATGAGCACTGGGTGTTACAGGCAGCGGATAAATTACTACATTCTACCTCAGACTAATAATACACTATGTTAACTTGATTATAAATAAAATCTAAGAATAGTGGGGGAAAAATGGAGTCAGTTACTCTGGGATAAGAGGAAAACCAGAAGCTCTGCTCAGACCATTCAAACTGTGTAATTTTAGTTAAAGAAAACACTCAACTCTAGAAGCTAAATACCACAGACGCGATATTCCAGCTTTGAAAATACTATCAATTATTTATCAAGTCCACGGTTAGCTACTTGGGTTGCACTGAGTGTTTCACTGCCGAGAATAATGCTGCTATAAATTTCCTTGCCTGAGTCCCTGGTGCCTATGTGCAAGAGTTTCAGCAGAGTATATTCTAAGATTTGGAACTGCTAGATATTAGGATATGTAAATGTTTAACTACACTAAATGATGCACCATTGTTTTTCAGAGGGGCTGAACAAAATTATGTTCGCGTAAGCAGACTCTGAAAAGCCCTACTCTCGGTAATCCTTACCAACACATGGCTTTGTCAAATTTACACACATAAAAAACCATTGTGCATCTGCCAGGCATGTAATGGCATCTCATTTAGTTTTACTATCCATTTCCCTAGTTGCTAATTAGATTAAATATCCTTTTAAACTTCCAGATTCATTCTATCAGGCAAACGTTACCCCAATAGTAAAACCAGAAAAGACACCACACACACACAAAAAAGTATACACGAATGTGTCGACCACTAAAGCAAAAATTTTCAACAAAATATTAGCAGACCAAATTCAACAATACATTTAAACAAATCATTCACCATAACCACATACAACTTATGGATGCAAGCGTGGTTCCACACGTCAATCAATGTGAAACATTAAATTCACAAAATGATAAAAGCATAGCATCATCTCAACAGATGCAGGACAAAGTATTGATAAAACACAATATCCCTTCGTGATAAAAACTCAACAAAGTGGGTTGAAGGGACACATACCTCAATGCACTAAAGGTCATGTATGAAAAACCCACAGCTAACATCCTATCTGATGCTCCAAAACTGAGAGCATATCCCCTAAGATCTAGAACAAGACAAAGATGTCCACTCTCAACACTAATATTCAACATAGTATTCGAAGTTGTAGCCACAGCACTTCTATCAAAATAAATAAATAAGAGGTGCCTAAATGGATAAGAAGGAAAACACATTATTTGTAGGGAATATGATTCTTTATATATCGAACCCTCAAGACTCCACTCAAGAACCATTAGAACTGATGAATGAATTTGGTGAAGTTGCAGAATACAAAATTAACGAATGGGTGTCTTCTGCATTTCTGTACAGTTACTAAGAAGACAGCACAGCAAGAAATTAAGAAAACAATCCAATTTACAATTATGAAAAAAGAATACAACATCTAGGAATAAATTTAACCACGGACTTTGAAAACCTATCCTCTGAAAACTCTAACAGAGTGACGAAAGAAACTGAAGATGACACCAACGAATGAAAAGGTCAACCATACTAAATAGAATGGAAGAATTACTGTTATTTTTCTTTTTCATTGTGTTAACTTAATCTGAAAACAATCCTTTTTATTTCTACTGTGTTTCTTTTCATTCATGTAACTGTGTTCTTTGATGAACATTTATTTAAGAATTCATGACAAAATGAACAGCACTCTATATACGTTACTCTTTTATTGGGTTATGATTTATGTAAAATGCAATGTATGGAAGTAATTTGCAAAGTGACACGAGTTTCAAAGACTGTTCACACCTATGTAACGAATACCCTAGAAAACATTTTCCTCATCATAGAAAGCTTCTCATGCCTTTCTTTTTCCCCTTCTTGAATCATTTTTTGTAAAAATGTTTCACTACTCGTTTTTCAGGTTACTGCGATTCATTTATCCATTTTCATTTAATTATTAGTAATTTCTGTGTCCTAAGGAAATGCCAACCTCCAAATTTTCACTCATGATCTACCTCAAAGCAGTTCACATGTATAAATGTAAGTAGATATTGAGGTTCATGATTTTTCATACAGATATCTAACTGCTCCAGCACCACTACTGAAAACAATTTCCATTCCACACTCTGGAATTTCGCTGGCGCCTTTGTTGAACATAGATTTTCCATCTAAGTCTGAGTCCATTCTTCACCTATTTATCTATGTTCTGCCAATACCTCACTGTCTTAATAGGAGCATATTAAACCTAACATATTACACATGTTAACATAAGTCATGAAATCAGGCTTTATGATTTTTCCAAAATATTTTCTGAGATTATTCAAATTGCTGTGAGGGAATCAGTATTGGGATTGCATTCAAACGACAGATCATTGTAAAAAGAATTTACAGCTTAAAGCTTTATATTCCAATTGATACTCTTAAAACTGGAATAGATATTTAAAAATGAATTAAAAAAAATCACTATCATTTATCTTCCAACAAAAGAAGAAAACAAACACTTTTCTCACACTAACCCCTTCCATACTTAATGTTAGATAATTCCATTATTTTTTTTTTAGTCAAGTGAGGTAGACATTTTCTATCAACATTTGTTGAGATTTACCTACGTATTTACAAATGAAAATTATTACTTAAAAAAACCTAGTACCAGATTAGAATAATTAGTCACACCTGCTATTAATTGCTAGACGCTTCTTATTCTGTGAACTTGGTTTCATTTTAGAAACAGTATACAGTGTTTTCATTCCTAATTTTTCTGATATTTTCTCTGAGTGTTTTGTGGATATTTCACTCTTTTCTGTCTTAAGTACTCTTAATAAATCAGGGTATTTATCCTACTTTTTCTGGTTTGTCGTCTATCTATTCTGTTCATGTTTTTGAAGTCTTTCTCTATTTTTGTTTTTCAGTTTTGCTACCACATCTCTAGGTGTAGATTACTTCCCACTTATCTCATTTGGGACTTTTCCTATTTCCTGAAACTAACTTTTCAAGTCTTTTATCTTTCCTAGGAAATACTCAAGCATCATTTTAATAAGACACCCCTGAAAACCCAAGTAGGATGGAATCCTAACATTTTGGATAATGAATTCTGAAATAGTAGGAAATTACATTCCATCTATTTAAATGTTAAAATGATTCATTTCCCACCTATTCATTAAACCCATCCAATTTTTCTAACTATCCTTAAGATTATTTAAACCTCTATTACAATGGCCTTTCCACTTTTGCAAGATACAGAATATTCCTAATATCAGTTATCTATTTGGGCATTTGATGAACTCAGCCGTGTGTTTATTTTTGTGCAAGTGTAATAATAGTGAGCACGTTGTTGTAAAGAAATACTAACAGTACTGAAGAGATGTGAAAATCATACTTTTCAGTAAAAGAGCTACAAAATGATGTGCTTAACAAGTATTTTCTATCATAAAAACAATGCCTCAGTACAATCTCATGGTTGCTCTTTGGTGTTACTGAATGTGAGCAGAATATAAGTATTGAGTAAAACAGGTAGTTCTCAGCATTCATTTACATTCCAATAAAGAGATCTGGTAGAAAACATTATTTTTGCACTTAAGACTCAAAATAAGGAGGCAGAGCAACCACATTCTCAAAATTATAGGAAGGCAAGTTATCAGAAAGAAAAACAAATACATAAGGTGACCATGTATTTTCTTTACCTGTCATTATTCCCTAATAACTTCAGCCTGCAATTCCCATTTTTGGATGTAGTGCATGAACAATAAATCTTGTAACCCTGAAATGATAAACTAAAAGTATTTGGGGAAAAAAATTTGGATGTGATGTTCCTGTCAAGTTCACGCTCGTGCTAACCTCCATTTAGGTGTGTGATATAATTTTGTACTACGATTTGGTGTCCAGAATGTGGAAGCTTTTACAAATTACGTAGAATTTGAGTTCCTAAATCTTTCAAACCATCTTATATTTGCTTTGAAATGTAAGTCTGTGAACAAAACATTTATCTATCCCTCCTTCATCATTTTCAGATTTTCCAAGGTATTCAATGATTTTGCTGTATTATTTTGGTCATCTATGACCCCTCTCAGTTAAATGGCTGTCAGTCTACTATACGAGGTGCTTCTCTAAGCTTTCAAAACCCGTTATACAATGTGAAAAGCTCAAGCTTTATACAAACAATATAGCCATGATTTTGTTTAAGTTTCCAAGAAGAGAAAAAATTATGCATAGGGGGTCACTTCCACAGCCAATGTTAAATTTTTATAGGCATTAATTCCACTGAATATGCTTTATCACTTCAATTTTTTTCTCCTTGTGCTTCATCACTTCTAATGTTTTCTCCTAAATGTCTCCTAATCTGATTTGCATAGTGATTTCAGTCTTAGATGCTTTACTTACAGACTTGGACAATTTTCATAAACATAGAGAAAAAGGAAATAGGCGGGAAATTCAGAGCTTCTACGACCTGTAGGACAATATCAAATAGCTTCGCATAAATAAAATTGGAATACCAGAAGGAAAAGTGAGAATATGTAACAGGAGTATTTAAAGACAAAAAGGCTTGACATTTTTTACAAATGAATGACAGATCCACAATGACAATTCCAAGAGATCCTGTGAGTAACATTAGGATGAATGTCAAACAAAAATAAACACGTAGACGTATCTTACTGAGTTTGTTGAAAACAAAAGAAAACAGAAATTCCTGAAGACATTCAGGAAAAAAAGATACAACATACAGACAATCAAAAATAAAAATTATAGTTTTCTCTACTCATTGATAATTTTATTTCCTTTTAGTCAAATAGTTTCACTTACTCAAATCTACTTTTTGTTTGCCAGGTTTTTGTTGCTCTATCTTTTAAAGGGACCATATTGAGACTTCCCCCTTTAATTTGTTGTATCTCCTCAAACTTACTTATTTGAGAAGGAAGAGAAGATCTACAATCCTCATAAAAGTGGTTAGAGAAAGGAAAGACAGCTAGGAGGAATCCTGATCACCAGAACTGAGGGGAACAGCACCACAAAGGTGGAAGGGAAAAGATGCAGATTTAAGAAGAATATTTTACATTAGATCAAGATGTGGGAAAATTCTCAGAAAAGGCAGAAAACTGCCTTTGTGGAGTATATTACTGAGGGAAGAGGACTGAATATTAACAGAAAGATGCATTTTTTGTGCATGTGCATGAAAATCTAATGAAACTTCTTTTTATTACTATCTAATTTTTTAATTTCAGCAACTTTATTACTCTGCAGTATGTTTACCTTAGCTGGAAAAAGTCAAGCTACTCAAACCAGTTTAAAACTGTTTGGGTGGGGGGGCCCCTGGGTGGCTCAGTGGGTTAAAACCTTTGCCTGCGGCTTCAAGTCATGATCTCAGGGTCCTGAGATCAAGCCCTGCATCGGGCTCTCTGCTCAGCAGGGAGCCTGCTTCCCCCTCTGTCTCTGCCTGTTTGTGATCTCTCTGTGTCAGGTAAACAAATAAAATCTTTAAGAAAACAAACAAACAGGGCCCCTGGGTGGCGCAGTTGGTTGAGCGACTGCTTTTGGCTCAGGTCATGATCCCGGAGTCCCGGGATCGAGTCCCACATCGGGCTCTCAGCTCCATGGGGAGTCCGCTTCTCACTCTGACCTGCTCTCTCTCACTCTCTCTCTTTCCTAATAAATAAATAAATAATTAATTTAAAAAAACAAACAAACAAACAAAACTGTTTGTTGGGGTCCCTGGGTGGCTCAGGCAGTTAAGCATCTGTCTTCAGCTCAGGTCATGATCCCAGGGTCATGGGATAGAGTTCTACATCTGGCTCCCTGCTCAGCAGGAAGCCTACTTCTCCCTCTCCCTCTGCCCCCTCACCCGCTCCCCTGCTTGTGCTCTCTGTCACTCTGACAGATAAATAAAATCTTAAAAAAAAAACAGCTGACAAGATAGGAGATGGTAAGTAGATGAAACGCTGATGACACAAGGCTTCATTAATTTTGAATTTATTTCTTTGCAATTCAACTACAAAACCATCTATTTGCCAAAAGAATTTAGAAATTAGAAGTGTATGTAACAGGGTGCCTGGGTGGCTCAGTTGGTGGAGCAACTGCCTTCGACTCAGGTCATGATCCCAGAATCCCGGGATCGAGTCCCACATCGGGCTCCCAGCTCCATGGGGAGTCTGCTTCTTCCTCGAACCTTCTCTCCTCTCATGCTGTCTCTCACTCTCTCTGCCTCTCAAATAAATGAATAAAATCTTAAAAAAAAAAAAGTGTATGTAACATTTAAAGTCTTAAACTGAGAATTAGTAGGTTTAGAGAGTCTTAAAAAATTCTTAAAAAACTGTACCTGTGGTAGGTGTTAACTAAACCTATTTTGGTGACCATTTCATTCTACATACAAGTAGTGAATCACTCTGTTGTATACCTGAAATATATCCACTAATTTTGCATATGAAGAAAGTACTGCCTATTGAATTACTGAACCTAGTGCCCAGGAAACTGGAGTTTACATGAGTAAAACCTTCCCACAAAGGGATTTTGAGCCACTAAGAGTTTTTCAGAATACTCGAAAAGAACTGAGCTGGGACCCCAGAGTTTCCCCACTTAACAAGTCGGGGTCTAGACAACAGAAAATCTTACTCCTATTTTGAAAATGATCGGAGATAATGAATATGCTTATTATAATCAATTTTATCTGTTAATTATATACAAGAAGATATTTTATAATGTCTTTTATAGAATATATACATATTTATAACAAGAAAAATATTTGTTTTCTAGATAACAGCCATCTTGTAAGGTGATCAATCATTATGATTCTTATTTACATTTCCTTGTTGATTACTGATATTAAGCATCTTTTCGTACACCTGTTGGCCAGTCATAGGGTCTTTGGAGGAAAGTCTTCAGTTCCCTTGCCCACTTTTTTTTTTTTAGGATTTTATTTATTTATTTGACACAGGGAGAGATTACAAGGAGGCAAAGACTCAAGCAGAGAGGGGGAAGCAGGGTCCCTGCTGAGCAGAGAGCCCGATGAGGGGCTTGATCCCAGGACCCTGAGATCACGACCTGAGCTGAAGGAAGAGGCTTTAACCCACTCAGCCACCCATGTGCCCTGCCTTGTCCACTTCCTTAACTAGCTACCTAGCTAGATACTATTTTGTAGGACTTCCTCAAATATTTTAGAAATACACTCCTAATCAAATACATGGTTTATGAATACGCTTTCTCATTCTGTAGGTTACTTCTTCCCTTTGTTGGCTGTTCCCAGTGCAGAAGCCCGTTACTCTGATGCAATCCCACTTCTCTATTTTTCCTTTGTTGCCTGTGCTTTCAGCTTCATACCTATTAAATCACTGCCAAAGACCCATGTCTGTCAACTTCCACCATGTTTCTCTTTGTAGTTTTACAGGTTTGGGTCTTAAGTTTAGGTCTTTAATCATTTTTAGTCAATCAGATTTAACCCACTGAGCCACCCAGGTGTCCCCCAGACACAAGTTTTTATATCTGATTTAAATATTTGGGGAGAGCAATCGAAATGGAATAAATATACATAAAAAATGAATGTTTTTATTCCTTTTCAACTACTCTTCAGGCAACTAGATACAGGCTAGAGGTGAAACAGGTTATCAAGGTAAAGCTGAAGCTATATGGAGCCAAGAGAAAATGAAAACACAGCTTATCAAAATGTGGAATGCAACCAAAGACATGCTCAGAAAAGACGAATTTACAGCACTCAATACTTATATATAAGAAGAAAAACATCTCCAGTCAATTACCACAGGGTCTACCTTCAGAGACTAGAAAAAGAAGAACAAAACCAAAACCAAACCTAGCAGCATAAAATGGGGCGGGGGGGGGGGGGGCCCATCAGACTAAAAACCAAAGTAATAAGCAACAGAAAATGCTCACAAACTATCAATGCAGCAAAAACTGGTTCTTTGAGAGCAACAAAATTTAAAGACTGCTAGTCAAAGAGATTAAAAAAGTCAGAGAAGACCCAAAACAGAAGTGAGTGCCTTGACATCTCTAGAGAAATTTCAATAAACACTCTAAAGAACATTATAACCATAAATATGACAACTCTGTGACTTGTACCAATGTTATTTCAAGACTCAAGAATAAAGAGTTCTATAACAAGGAACTGTAACTGCTAAATAATTTGAATTTGAAGTTTTTATTTATTTATATGACACAGAGAGACACAGCGAGAGAGGGAACACAAGCAGGGAGAGCGAGAGAGGGAGAAGCAGGCTTCCCGCCGATCAGGGAGCCCGATGCAGGACTTGATCCCAGGCCCCTGGGATCGTGATCTGAGCTGAAGGCAGGTGCTTAACCATCTGGGCCACCCAGGCACCCCAATAATTTGATTTTGTAGTTACAAAATTTTCAAACAAAACAAAATCCTCCCAGAGTTACAGACGATTTGTACAGATGTTTTTTCCAGAAAAAATATAGAAGATTTTGACACTTAGTTTCAGGAAAGAAAGTAAGTTCCTAACTGTCCTGGCTTACTCTTTATACAAGTCTGCTGCTGCCATAAAAAAGCAGGAGATACTGGGGCATCTGGGAGGTATAGTTGACTGGGTGTCCAACTCTTGGTTTCGGCTTGTGTTCTCAGGGTTGTGAGATCGAACCCCGTGCTCAGCGTGGAATCGGCTCGGGATTCTCTCTCCCTCTGTCCCACCAGCTCATGCCCCCACCCCCAAAATAAATACATCTTTAAACAGACAAATAAAAATGAAGATATCTTGTACACCTGCAACTTATAAGGCACTGTATGTGAACCAACTAGAATTTGATTTAAAACTTTTAAAAAGTGTAGAATATATCATATACACATATCCTATGTTGAGTCGAGTCTCTGGCTACAATTCACTTTACAGTTTACTTCCCACTAGTTAGAAGATAAAATAACTGACTACTCATTTTCTGAAATAACATAAAATGAATACAGATTGTAAAATATATTAATTAGTAAAGATTGCTTGTGTGTCATCAGACCAAGTGGGGTAAAGGTGAAGGATAATCTCTTAGCAATAATAAGAAATGCTCTTAAATAAATAATGTAAATGAGCACTTTAATTCATCTCTGACATTTTTAATAGATTCTAGCTTTGAAAAAAAAACAAAAGTATAAAATTGATGCAATTTCTAAGGTGAGGACAAGTCAAGGAACTCTAAAGAAATATAAAAACAAGATAATATACAGAATTCAAAATGCAGTGCTTGCAGAATAAGTAAATTAAATCTGAGAGATGCTTCCCCCCTTTTCCTTCTCTGATTTTTGTGGTCATGAGTGTGATTAACAATAATCTTTACTTCAACATATTTATTTAGCACATGGATAAGTATGGTGTCTCACCACAGGAAAGTCACTTTTCAGACCAAGAAAAACCATCATTAAAGTTCCAACTAAATACTAACGTTGGCTATTATAAAATCAAATTATAGGATCTATGGCCTTTCATAAAATAACACTTCGGCCAAGGAGACTATTATGTATAACGAACTATTTCAGTAGCACTTTCTTTGTAACTAAAAACATTAATGGTTATTACTGAAAGTGGGAACTTAAAAGTCAAACTTGTTTACCAAAACTCTACCATCTATAATGAATATGCTCGGATTATTTTTCTCTAAAGTCTAAAATACTTAAATCCTGTTAAAGCAAATACATATAAAACATACTATAAGACAGTACTGTGTTCCTTTTCTCAACCTCATGAAAATCTAACATGAAACAAAGTCACAAAAAGAGTTCTCTTAATACAGTGTTAGAGTAGAAATCATGAAAATAAATCATAGTCAAATAAAAACTACACGATCTGAAATCATCAAGAAATTCTGTTTCCTTAACTACTTAAAAAAAAAATCACAGCATTTTGATTCTAAGATAAAGACAAATCTTAGAGAAATTATTCCTGTTATGGTAAGAACATTTAACATGATACCTTCCCTCTTAACAAATGTTCCGAGTACGATACAGCATCAATAACTACAGGCACTAGGATCTACGGGAGATCTCGAGTGTATTCATTTTGCAGAATGGAAACTTTATGCCCTTTGAATAACTTCTCACTCACTTGTTCCCCCAGACCCTAGTAGCCACCATTCTACTTCCTGCTTTTATCAGTTTCTATACTTTACATACCTCATCTAAGCGAGAGCACACGGTATTTATGCACCCGTGACTGGGTTATTTCCCTTAACAAATAACTATTTTTTTGAGGGAGCAGGGGTTCTTTCAGATTCATCAAGTATTTTTCAGGTATACATGCTTCCCTTGTAGATTTCTCTTGATACTTATCTCTTACCTAATTTATTTAGTGCTCATTTTGGAGGGATTATGTTTGCATCCATGCTTTCTATCCATGTTTTCTGGGCTCTTGGATGCTCTTCGCTCTACCTCCATAAAAATGTCTACAAGTGCACTCAGTCTGTCAGTGCCTCACCCATCGTTTTCCACTTGGTTCTCCGCCTCTCTAATCTTTTACTCTGGGTTTTTTTCATCATTTTATTCTCTATAGCAGAGAATCCTGAGCTATTTGGCTTCTAGACCTGGATGTTTCAACTAAAACTGTTTCACCTCAAAGAAAGAATCTGCCCAGAATATTGTACTCACTTCTATACTGTGATCCCTCTTGGATCTTGGCTCCCCTAAGTTCTCCGAGCTTTGGCTGCTCGCCTATGCTATCAGGTGTTATTTACTGAGTATCGTTCAGATTTTCCAGTCATCGATTATGTAGTGCTTTGTGTGATACAACCTATTCCTACATAGCTGGAAGCAGAATTCATGAAAAATTTAATACATTTATTCACCAAATATTTTTTGAACACTATTTATTTAGTATATATTTACTGAGCACATACGAAGTGCCCATTATTCTTCAAGGTATACAACAATAAAGTAAAAAATAACTCTATTCTTTTTTTTAAGATAGTTTCTTTTTTACATTTTGTTGTAAACTTGCTATTTAATAATCAATGATTTAATATATTAATTCCATTAATCTCATATTGCCTTTATGAAGCTACTTACAGGAGTTGATTCTAGCCTCAAATCTGGTCCCCTATATACATTCCAAAATATTTATTCTGTATAAACAATACATGTTTTCAACTACAATCCCCAAATATGTATAAGATTTTTGGGGGGGAAGGTGGCAGAGGATAGCTTTATTTTTTTAATCATACCTAAAAATTAACAGTAATTCTTAAGTTTTTTATTTTAATTCAAAATAGTTAACACTCAATATATTAGTTTCAGGTGTACAATACAGTGATTCAACATTTAACTTACATATATTGCCTGGTGCTCACCAAGACAAGTGTCCTCCGTAATCCCCATCACTTATGTCCCCCATCCTCCCACTTACATCCTTTTTGGTAACTATCAGTTTGTTCACCATAGTTTTGAGTCTAACTTCTCATAGAAATAACTCTATTGCTGTGAAACATATATTCTCATGTGGAGGATGAACTAAAAAACTATAAATATGTATACATGGTAAATATTCTGTGACTGAAAATAAAAAAGGTAAGAAAACAGTGACAAGAAGTGATCTTTCATTTCTATTTTATTTAAGATGGATTTGGGCACCTGGGTGGCTCAGTAGGTTAAAGCCTCTGCCTTCAGCTCAGGTCATGATCTCAGGGTCCTGGGATCGAGCCCCGCATCGGTCTCTCTGCTCAGCGGCGAGCCTGCTTCCCCTTCTCTCTCTGCCTGCCTCTCTGCCTATTTGTCATCTCTGTGTCAAATAAATAAATAGAATCTTTAAAAAAATAAAAAATAAAATTGCTTAGTTCACATATAGTGTATTTTTAGTTTCAGAAATGTAATGAAAGAAAAAAGCATTTGGAACTTAAATGCAAACACTAGTTGAAATTAAGTAAACTAAGTATGTTTTATTAAAAAAAGTAGTGTAGTTTTATTTTTTATTTTAATTTTTTAAATTTTTTTCTCTTTACATGATCTTTTATTTTTTTTTAATTTACTTTTTGTTCACTACTTTTTAAATTTTATTTTTTAGTGTACTTTTAGATAGGCTACTATATGAACTGCTCTTTGAAATATTTAGGGGAAGGTAATATACAGACAGAAGACAAAGTACAAAAAGCTAGGAGTAGGAGACTGTGTGCTTTCCCAGACAATAGCATAAAGGCCACTATGGGGGAAAGAAAGTATTAAGGGTGCTAACCAAGGTTTAAGGTACAGAAAATGTATGGATTTAAAGGTCACAGTAGTAATATGGGATGCTGTTTTAGTTGTGAAAAGTTATTAGAGAGTGCTACAATAGGGCTAAATGTTTCAAAAATATTTCTTTGTTTTGTTGGTAAAAGACGAAGAAGTAAAAGAAAAAGCATTTCAAAGTCATTTATTTTCTATTTTTCTCCTTTGGGGCTCTTAGCAATGCTTAAACTCAATCGGGATCATATTGTACTTTCTGGGGTATATCATGAGAAATATAGATCTCAGAGGTCTATTATTTTTGTGCTCACTTACAGTATTTTCATAACAAGATCAATGACATGTAAATTGCTAAAATAAGTAATAATATTAGTAACAGCCTATCATAAATTAATCTGTGCATTGTATCCACATATTTGTGTTTTGAAAATTAAAAACAAAGGATTCGATACTATATGTCATTAATATGGGAATACATAAGTCGCATTTGTTGAGTATTTTTAAGTACTAGCTACTACCATAAGAGATTATTTTTCTTTATTTTAAATCGCTCTACTAGGTTCCTATTGTTATCATGCTCTCTTTTTGGCAAAGAGGGAGATTAGAGAGTTTATGTAATATTTTCATCAACACACAGTTACTAAATGTAAGTCACATTTTTAATTTGGTAAGAAACCGTGCTCTAAACCATTACACTGTAGTGCTTTCTGATGCAGAACAAAACAAAACCAATCAGAACAAAAGTAATCCTAATACAAAGAGAAACCTGAATTTCCTCAGTTTCTTTTTCACCTGATCGTCCAAACACGGTAATTTACTTACTTCCTACTTTATGTAATTTGTAGTTACATTCAATGACAAAACACTAAGTTTTTAACTTTTTTTTTATGTTTAAAGATTTAATTAATTAATTATCACAAGTAGGCAGAGAGAGAGAGGGGGAAGCAGGCTCCCCACTGAGCAGAGAGTCCGATGCAGGGCTCGATCCCAGGACCCTGAGATCATGACCTGAGCCAAAGGCAGAGGCTTTACCCCACTGAGCCACCCAGGCGCCCTTGAGTTATTTTTTTGAAGATTTATTTATTTATTTTAGAGAATGGGAGAGAGGGAGAGAGACATTAGTAGCAGGAAGAGCAGAAGGAGAGAGAGCATCTCAAGCAGGTTCCAGGCTCAGTGTGGAACCCCATGTGGGGATCACTCTCGCAACCCTGAGATTATGATCCAAGAGTCAGATGCTTAAACAACTGCACCACCCAGGTGTCCCAAACCTTGATTGGTTTTTAGTGGTTCTTCAGAAACATTTAAGCATCTTAAGGTCACTGAAATACATTATTTTCATTACAAAGTACTGACTTTTGGAGACTGCACATACATTCGAAAAATAATTATGAAGTATCTTCTTGCTTCACATTTCACTTCTTGGAAAAAATAAGCCCTCAATTCCCACCACTCCCTGGAGTTCTCAGTCAGAAGCTGCACTCCAAGACCCATCCTGCCCCTCAGAAGTCATGCAGGCCTCCTTGCCTGAGGGCATCCATAAGGTAAAGGTGGAGAGGCTAACCTGAGGCCAAATAAGCAGGAGAAAAGGTAAGGCCTTCACTATGAAGAGAAAAAGGCTCTTACTTCTTTCTCTGGTCCTGCAAACTTGGCCCAAGTGCCGTACCAGCAGAGCTCCGTGGTCAGAAGTCCAATGAGCGGGCACATTTGTCCTTCTACACAAGAACGGATCAAAGGACCAGACCTCTCCCCTGACTGTGAGGACCCCGTATCCTCTCCCAACTGAAGTCATGTTCGACACCTCACTTACATGCATTCCAGAAAAGAAATGAAGATGGAGTAGTTAGAAAATTTAAAGAATTAAGCTGAGTCACACAACAGGACCTAAGGGGTCTACACAATTGACCCCAATTACTCAGCAAGACTAATCTGTAGCACCAACTTCTCATTCACGCATTGGTCTCAGTGTGTTTGCACTCAGAAAAAAGTGCAGACTAATCGCAGAGAAACGAGATACACATTTCTTTTTTAAAGTCAGAACTGGGGCACCTGGGTGGCTCAGTGGGTTAAAGCCTCTGCCTTTGGCTCAGGTCATGATCTGAGGGTCCTGGGATCGAGCCCCGCATCGGGCTCTCTGCTCAGCGGGGAACCACCTTCCCCCTCTCTCTGTGACTGCCTCTCTGCCTACTTGTGGTCTCTCTCTCGGTCAAATAAATAAACAAAATCTAAATAAATAAATAAAGTTAGAACCTAGGGACCCGGGGTGGTTCAGTCAGTTAGGTGTCTGCCTTCAGCTCACGTCATGATCCCAGGGTCTTGTGATCAAATCCCACCATCAGACTGCTCAGTCGGAAACTTGCTTCTCTCTCTGCCAGCTGCTCCCCCTACCTGTGCTCGCTCTCTTTCTCTCTCTCTCTCTGATAGACAGATCGATAAATCTTTTTAAAAAAAATATGAGAACCTAGACCATAATTTAGAACCAAAGAGTAAAATTCATCACTATGAACATCCCAGAACTGCAAAAACGAACAAACAAAAAAACACAAACTAAACACTAAAACACAGCTCATTTAACACTAGGTACAGACAAAGAAATCAGAGCCGTTTTTCCAAAGGAGTTCAATGTGCCCGTGCAGCACTCTACTGGAGTGCAGGGCTCGCCAGCACCTAATCATGACAAATGCTCCGTCAACCCTCATTCAGCAACTATTTTCTGGAAGTAATGACAGAGCGCACACATGGAAACACAAAAGAGGCAAGAGAGGCAGAAGACAGGCAAGCGGATTGTTCACAGAAAAATCAATCTGAAAGCGAAAAAGAATATACAATCAAGGAAGAGAAGAGAAAGCCCAAACCACACATTCTGTAGAACACTAAAACACAATGTGAAAAATTTTGTGTTTTTTTGTTTGTTTTGTTTTTTTATTAAAAAAAAAAAAAAAAAAACAAAAAAAACTGTCTTCCTTGGTTGAAAAGAAAACCTGGACTCCAGCCAAGATAAGAGGTTCAGAACACAAAGAAAGCTCGGATTCCCCTCAATAATTTGAGACACGTCACTTTTAAAAATTGTACTGTAATGACCACTTTTGGGGGGACCTCAAGATTTCATCTTAATTATAAATCTGACAGGGGCAAGAGCAGAGGCTTCTGAAGAAGATTTATGATGAAAGGACCAAGGAGCAGTTTAGGCTTAACACTGTGTGCCTCCTAAAGGTACGCCAGACTATTTCCATGAACAGTATATGCAACAGAGCATCAAAGAAGTCATGCAGACTGATGAGAAGTCACGCGAGTACATGAGTGAGGAAGTAGCAGTTTCTGTATTAACCCAAACATAACACGGTAGAATGCGGGCTTAAGAACAGAGACACTGGTGTGAGCCTGCCTAGATTTCAAACAGTCAGTACATCACTTATACAATGTAGAAAAAAAAAAATAGGCAAGATACTCAACTATCTTCTCATCCCTTTCTCCACTGCTAAAGTAAGTGTTATAATAAGTACCTGACAAAGTTGCCATATACGTTACAGAATACGTATGTGAAACATTTAACTCAATTCCCGATAAAGAGTATATTACAATAAAAACTAGATGGGCTGATGATGCTATATCCTTTTTTTTTTTTAATTTTGGTGGGTTTTCTTTATTCTTTCTCATTAAAGATAAAATTTCTGGAATTTCTCTGCTCTTGCTTTTTAGAAGTAACATAAGTATTAAGTTAGGAAACTACAAAAAACATTTTATTTGTGCCTCAATCTGTTTATATTAACCATTCTGCACATATATTGTAAGCAATGCGTGTATTAAATTTAAACAAAGCATCTAGACATTATCTGTTTTAATGTTTAGGTGTTTCCTACATTAGTAAGTAAAAGGCACTGGATAAATCTGTGGAAGAAAAGGAAGAAGAAAAAGAGGGAGGGAAGAAAGAAAGGAGAGAGAGAGGACAAGTGAATTAACACTAAAGTTTTAATATGTGTAAGAAAAAAATACAGAGTTAAGACTCCTAAGCTTTTTTATGAATTCTGAACAGACTACATTAGCTATTAGCATGGATTAAAGCCAGGCAGGTAATTAACAAAGATTATCTTTACTAATTCTGTATTGACAATGCAATACATTACGAATATCTCTTACCCACATTTAATACAGAACCTTTCATTACATTACAGTCCATTATGTACTTGGTTCTCAGTTATTGCCTCATGGATATAGTTTGAATAAAACAATGTGAAACTAAATTTGCACACCTAATCTGGAATTAAGTTTACGGTGGAGTTCGTTGCATTAATTACTGTTTGTTGGAAAAATCTATGCTAATGACTCCCAAATTCATTATATACGAATGTAGTACCACCTACAAGGCAGGTGACTCAAATGACAATATTCATTCTATACTTAACGGTTTTCAAACACTCTCGTATGGAATGTTATTTGGGAACTTATAAAGCAACTAACAGTTGAGAAGCCAGATATAAATGATGTGCGGGACCGAAACCTCAGTCAGACCAAGGAGCTTGGGGGAGCCAAATTTGACACCCTTTGTTCTCTACAAGCTGCCTCAGAATTTTTGAGATTTCAACACACATCTGGAGAAAATGATCAGATGGAAGCCAAGTTATCCTCATCAATAACAATTCCAAGAAAGTGGGAAGCATCCCTGAGCCTTCTTTCCTGATGTTCTGCTTTTACTTGGGAGGTTGTTTTTTTCTCTGTTTTTATTTTAGACTTGAAGATGGTCAAGTAAAACCAGGTTAGTTTTTAAAAACAGGATACGTACTGTAATTTCAATGGGACAGACTAGAGAAAACATAAAAAAAAAAAAAGATATGGTATGGAGATTTGTTTTTTTTATTCACTTCCCACTGGGATAAGGCTGATTTTTTAAAATGGACACTAGAAAAGGATTTTAGTGATATATAGTACTACAGAACTGTCGTGATTTAACAACTTATAAAGCAGGGGCACTTGGGTGACACAGTTGGTTAAGCGTCTGACTCTTGATTTCTGCTCGGGTCATGATCTCAGGGCCCTGGGATCAAGTCCTATGTTAGTCTTTATACTCAGTACGGAGTCTGCTTGAGATTCTCCCTCTTCCTCTCCCTCTGCCCCACCCACTCATGCTCTCACTCAAGTAAATAAATAAAATCTTCAAAATAAATAAATAAAAGCTTAGAAAAGGGGCGATGAACCATGAGAGACTGTGGACTCTGAGCAACAAACTGAAGGTTTTGGAGGGGAGGGAGTGGGGGTCTGTGCGAGCCTGGTGGTGGGTATTGAGAAGGACACATATTGCATGGAGCACTGGGTGTGGTGCATGAACAATCTTGTAACACTGAAAAAATAAACGTATTTGGGGGGAAAAAAAACCTTAGAATAGGGTTGAGGATCAATTAAAATAGTGAAAAATATGTGTGGGTTAAAAGCATTCTCCAGTAGCTTCCCTTCTTCACATTATTTGACTGCAGAATCCTGAAAATACTGGAAAACTTTCCTAAGACTGTGTAATACGGTACACCAGGAATATACTTCTCTTTGCAAGTCAAAAGGTCTTACCAATATTTCATCAACCCATCTGTTGTTAATCACCTAAAAATATGGCAGAGGAGCCTTTAGATTTAGAACTGTAAATTGACAAACTTAATATTGCTGTTATTGAAACGTTAATCCAAGCTCAGTAGGACGATTTTAAGACTCAAATTAATATGTAAGGTTCTGTTCCAAGATGATGATAAAGGACGATCCTGGACTCAGCTCATTAGATGGATACGCTAAATCTACGGCTACATATGAAACAGTTTTCTCGTAAACAAGCATACAAATTACCTCAGGAACACCTACACTTAACAGGCAAACAGGAAAAAAAAAAAATCCAAGTAGGTAAGAGAGACTGAGACAAAAATCTCACTATAATCTCTACTTCCACTACAGGGACAATCAGGAGGCAACTCAGAATTTGAAGCTTCTCCCTCAGAATAAACAGAGAGTTTGAACTGCACATAAGGAAGCTGAAATGTTAGGACCTGTTCCTGACAGATGGGCCCTCCAATATCTAGCCTGGAAAACCGGCGGAACTCACATCCCCAAGACCCACAAGGCTATACCAAGCTGGGGAACAGTTCTTAAAAGATCTCAGACTTTCAGACTCACCTGCTCCAAAGATCAGTGCGAAGGCAGCTAATGGAAAGGTGTCCGGCCTTTAGGTGAAAGAGGCTTATTTGCCCATCTTCAAGGGTCAGCCTGAGTGTTAGGCAGGTAACTTAATACCCATGTCAGCGGCTACTAGGATTCCCTCCAGGAAAGAAGGCTGGTGGGCACCATCTTTGCACTCCAGCTTGATGTTCTTTCTTGAAAAGGGCCTCATAACCACATCTGGCAACCTGATTTTGGTGGCTGCCACCCAAGGGACACCACCAGATTGCCTGGCTCCTGTGGCCAGCAGAGTTTGTTCCCC
>CM052809.1:14067146-14082963 GCA_028533885.1 Nasua narica | reverse complement strand
TGGGTGGCACAGTCAGTTGAGTGTCCGACTCTTGGTTTCGCCTCAGGTCTGATCTCCTGGGTTGTTGGATCGAGTCCCGTATCGGACTCCACACGGCTGCTTGAGGATTTCTCTCTGCCTCTCCTCCCTGCGTTCTCCCCCCTTGCTTTCTTTCTTTCTAAAATAAATAAAGTAAATCTTTAAAAAATATTTTCAGAGTGAGGTGGGGTGAGACTATGCAATTTTTATTATGGTACATGGTTATAATTATTCTACTTTGTTATTAGTTATTGTTAACCTCTTACTGTGCCTAATTTATAAAGTGAACTTTATCCCAAGTATGTATGTTTAGGAAAAAAACAACATACGTAGGGTTTGGTACTATCCAAGTTGCGGGTATCCACTGGGGACTACAGGTCTTGGAACATATTCCCTGCAGTTAAGGAGGGATTATTCTAATGAGCTCCTCATGAGTTGGGCTCTTATTTGGGGTAAACATTTGGAAGAATAATCAAAGATGATTTTAAGTTTTGTACACAATCCAGCTGAGGGTTGTGGACTCAGCTGGCTAACCATTTAGGTGTACATCTTCAAATCATGGAAATAGCACCAAATACACAGATGGCCGACCATAGTCAGCACACACCTGGATTTTAATTTTAGTCATACACATGCATGCCTGTGCGCTCTCTCTCTCTCACACACACACACACACACGTTCTGAAAAAAAGTAAAAAGGAGAGCGTGAGCGAAGGAGAGAGAGAACGAATACAATATAGTTCCTATGAGAAAGTCACATTTGGAGGAAGACAATGTGGGAAGCAAAATTATTAATAGCATGCTCATGAAGAGTGCTTTTTAAAATTATTTAATTTTCTGGTTGACCAGAAAAAAGTTCAAGAACTTCCCAGCATACTATTTTACATTACACTGCATTATTTTTGTATATTATACATGTGAGAGAATGACATCCATAAATATCACTGGAGATCATTTCCATATTACCCAGGCAAAAGAGAACTCCTTGGTTTTGTGGAGAACCATCACGAATGCATATATTTTTCGGTTTTCCTATATATGTTTCTTTCTATCTCTCCATCTATCTACACTGTTCACTACATAAGGCAAATAATGTATTTTATACCATCAATATAGCATCAATACTGATAAAAGACAGTGTAAATTTTCCTCTGAATAAGGGAGACGTGAAGCGAGTGTAATTAAAGTATGTTTCACAATTTCAGTCCCTAAATTTCTAAGGATAGGAGAATCTCAGATCTGTGTTAGTTATTATAGATCTTATTATATTGTGGCACTAGGATAATGAATAAGAAAACTGCCAATGTGCACACCTGTGTGCTCCTAAAGAGTGTATTTAAAAGTAAAAATTATTCATTATTGGTTAAGTGCAAAGGAAAATTTAGAACTGGGCATAAATTTCAGAATCCACAGAAACAACTACTAAAGCAATGTTATAGTGGCTATATTTTATAATTGTATTTCAAATATCAGGTTTAAAATGTTAGATTAAACATTTAAAAAATTTAATTAGTTTATTTATTTGTGAGAGGGGTGGGTTGGGGGTGGGGGAGAGGGACAAGCAGACCCTGTACAAAGCCTGATGTGGGGCTCAATTCCATGACCCTGAGATCAAGACCTAAGTGGAAATCAAGAGTCAGAGGCTTAACTGACTTAGCCACTCAGGTGCCCCAGATTAATACATTTTAACCTCAATAAATAAATGTTAGACAAAATCAAGGATTTTAAGAAGTATCTATCAACCTTGTAGCATTTCATTTTCACTACCTAAGAAATAAAATTGGAGAAGGTAAACAACGGAATTAAGGGATGCTGAAGTTAGCTTGTTTGTTTGACCTCATTTTTTAACAAAAAAATCTTTTAAAGACAGTTCCTACTACCTGTTTGTTATGTTAGTCACCATACAGTATATCATTAGTTTTTGAAGTGTGTTCCATGATTCATTGTTTGCATATAACACCCAGTGCTCCATGCAGTCCGTGCCCTCCTTAATACCCATCACTGGTCTCACCCAACACCCCGCCCTCCTCTCTTCTAAAACCCTCAGTTTGTTTCCCAGAGTCCATGGTCTCTCATGGTGTGTCTCCCACTCCGATTTCTCCCCCTTCATTTTTCCCTTCCTTCCCCTAATGTCCTCCATGCTATTCCTTATGTTCCACGTAAAAGTGAAACCATATGATAATTGACTTTCTCCGTTTGACTTATTTCACTTAGCATAATCTCCTCCAGTCCACAATAGCCAAACTGTGGAAAGAGCCGAGATGCCCTCCTACCACCTGTTTACATTAGATAGTCTTTTTAAGATGAAAATAAACCCCAAATAACCATAATATATCTCCAGGAAAGATAGTGTTGCAAGTTGAGGAAAGTTCTCCTATATGTAAATTTCTTAGTTTCTAAATTTCTCCACACACAGTAGCTGTCATCACAATTTCATTCTCTAACAAATATATTTTAATATTTAAGTAATAACCAAAAATCTTGGTTGTCCTCTCCAAAACATCCTTTCCTCAATATACAGTAACTCCTTCTCAAAAGGAGCACCAAAGACTAGGGGCATGGAGATTAACAGCAATGCCTGTCAAATGGTCCTTCTACTTCAGAGGGAAGAGGAAATGGAAAACACACAATTTGTTCAAAGAAGAATTATGCTCACTTTCCCCCATCTTTATCTCACATCATCCCATCTCACGTCAGATGTGAAGAATGGGCAAGCCAGACTGTCAATGAAACTGACTCCCTTCTAGGACCTAGAGCTCTCACGGCTCATCATTTTCTTGAGTTCCAGTTTTCAGTTGCATTAAACTCAGTCCTTGAGGACAGTTTTTTAATCTTAGAATTTCCAGTACCTAACAAATAATGCCCAAAGCCATTGCCTGAAACGTAACTGATTTAAGGTTGCAAATCCTTAAAAAATTATCGAGTAGAAAATAGATGCACAACTGAGCAATCTGTTTACGCAGCATTGGTTTTTAATGTATTACCCTATAGTGTTTTGCAAAGTCTCAGCTTGATGCATATGAGGGGACTAAGCATGCATGGAGAAACAGTCTGCCTATCGATATCAGGAATGTTACTTGCACGCAGGAGAAGATCATAAGGTTATGGTCCATCTCATGGGGTAAGCATTGCCTGGATATCAGCACTGCCCATGGATATTACTGATTTTATTCTAACCACAAAGTATATCTTCTTTATTATATGTGAAAAGGATCAGGTAGATGTCTATTCTTTCTGTAGCATGCTAAGGCTAAAAGAATACATTACATGATGAGCGTTCAAATAGGAGAGGGAGGGATTTTAAAAGTGTATAATTCACTGTATGTGGAAAAAAAACTTCAAAGAGGGGGCAACCCGAGCGTCTCTGTTAGTTAAGCGCCTGCCTTCGGTTCAGGTCATGAACCAGGGGTCCTGGGATAGAGCCCTGTGTCAGGTTCTCTGCTCAGCAGGGAGTCTGCTTCTCCTCTGCCCCTGCTCATACTCCCTCTCTCCCTTGTGCTCACTCTCTCGAATAAATAAAATCTTTAAAAAAAAATACGCTCAGCAAGGAGTCTGCTTGATATTCTCTCCCCCTCCCTCGTGCCCCCCGCCCCCCGCTCTTTCTCTTTCTAAAATACAATAAATAGGTCTTTTAAAAAAAAAATCTTTAAAAAAATCTTTGTAGGGATAATTTTTCAGCCTAGTATATCCTCTTAAATATCTCCTATAAAATTCTTTTATTTGCCTTCTAGCATTGCAGATGGGAATGAGAAAAGAATTTGGGTAAGGTAGTAAGATTTATGTAATTATAGGTAGAAGAAAAAGTTATGGAGTATTTGAAAATTATATCAACACAAAAGGTTAAATGCATACCTTTTAATAGAGTTGAGCTTTTAAACTTCAGTAGGATAAGCTAACCCCCAAATGAAAGCAATACAAAGGACAGCAAGACCCCTTGCTTCCAAATAAAACTGTCCTTGTACTTGATTGCTCTGATGTGTAAAATTCCAGTGTTGGTATTCCCTTCCTTTTTTAATGTCTTCCTCACAGTTTTTATCGCAAATTTTAGTCAGGACAGATAACTCATAAAACCCTCCTAGAATTTTTGTGAGGTCACTCAACAGGCAACAGACACAAGGATCAATAGGTAGCAGACGAAAAAATATTTCGCCACAACCAAATTTGCTTACTTGAAATTCTATATATAGTTTTTAGGCAAGAATAGTCAGGAGAAAGTTAGCCAGTCAGAGGCAACTGCAGCACTTCTGAACAAATATCGTTACATTAAATCTGCATTCTTTACCCTCACCTATGGGCAGGGACGTGTTGCCAAAGAATGGCAAGGCCAACAAAAGACTAGTCCTATAATTACCTGATACGTTAACAATGGCAGGGAGGAGGACAGAGTTGGAGAATGTCAAGGATGGGTTTCTGGGCAAGGTCACTTGGCAGATTGCCTTTGGAGAAGTTTATTAGGGGGTGTTTTGGAATCAACCTCAGGGGAAGGAAGAACAAAGATACAGGATTCTGTAGGGCAGCAAGCTGGACAGCAGTGCAGTCCCAACAAGGTTTCAGCCCTCCCTGCGGTGATGACCCCCCTCAGTTGTCAGGATCTGTGTTTAGGACCTGGGTCTTTAGGGTGCCACACCAAAAAGTCACCGGATACAGGTGGCCTCTGAAGATGACTGACCATAGGGCAGGCTCTCTTGAGCTGAGTCAGCTTTCTGATGGGGTTGAAAACTGAGAACTCTTAGCCAAAAACCTTTCCATTCTCCGAGAGGGAAATTTCTCAGTTCTAACAGTGGATCTGGGCGGCCTACCCAAGGATCTCCAACAAAGATGTACTACTTGCTGCCCATATTGCAACGTTATCAATTATGATTCTTTGAAAGATGTGTTCACCTTCCTTTTCTGTGTTCTTTTCAATACAATCTGAACTTAAACAGGACTGACTCTTAAAATTCTTTCCTCTTCAGTGAATGCATCTTCTGGTGCCTGTAATGCGTTCATTCAATGTCATCTGGAGAGCTAAATATTCAAGTAAACCACTTAAATATGCATACAGGGAAGATGAAATGGCTCCACTTTAAAAAGTCCATACTACCCAAAACAGTCTACATATTCAATGCAATCCCCATCAAAATACCAATGGCATTTGTCACAGAATGAGAACAAAGAATTCTAAAATTTGTGTGGAACCACAAAGACCAGGAATATCAAAATCGATCCTGAGAGGTATCACACTCCCTAATTTCAAGCTATATTACAAAGCTGTAGAAATCCAGTCTGGTATTGACATTTAAAAACAGGTACATGTATTAGCGGACTAAAATGGAGAGCCCAGAAATAAAACCGCACACGTATGGTCAGTTAATCTATGAAAAAGAGGGCAAGAATATACAATGGGGAAAAGACGATCTTTTCAAAAACTGGTGCTGGGAAAATGCTGGCTCACGCAAATCAATGAAACTGGACCATTTTTTTTTTTTAAGATCATACACAAAAATAAACTCAAAATGGACTGAAGACCTAAGTGTGAGATGTGAACCCCTAAAACTCATAGTAGAAAACAGAGGCAGTGATCTTTTTGAAACTGGCCTTATCAGCATTTTTCTACCTGTTCTTTTAGGCAAGGGAAGGAAAAGCAGAAATCAACTATTGGGACTATACCAAAATAAGATTTTTCACAGAGAGGGACAACGTCAACAAAATGAAAAGGCAACCTGCTGAATGGGACAAGATATTCACAATTAATACATCTAATAACGAGGTGACATGCAAAATATAGGAAGAATTTATACAACACCAAAATCACAAATAATCCAATTAAGAAATGGACAGAAGACCAGAACAGACCTTTCTCCAAAGAAGACATACAGATGGCCAAGAGACACATGAAAGGATGCTCCCCATCGCTCATCATCAGGAAAACGCAAAGCAAAACCACAGTGAGGTATCAGCTCACAGCGGTCAGGCTGGCTAGTATCAAAGTGATAAAAGGTGACGATTGTTGGTAAGGAGAAAAGATGCCTTTTGCACGGTGAGTGGGAATGTCGGTTGGTGCAGCCACTGTGGAAAACAGAACGGAGGATCCTCAAATAATTAAAACTAGAACTAACATACGATGCAGTAATTTCACTACTGGGTGCCTGCCCAAAGAAAACAAAAATACTAATTTAAAGGGACGGACGCACCCCTATATATACTGCAGCATTATTTCTAATAGCCAAGATACGGAAGTAATGTAAGTATCCACTGATACCTGGTGGGTCAAGAGCATGTCGTACATACACACAAGGGAATATTACTCAGCTAATAAAAAACCAAAAAAAAAGAATGAGAGCTTGTCATTTCCGAGAACAGGGATGGACCTAGTGGATATAAGTGAAAGACATCACACAGAAAAAGACAAATACCGTATGATTTCACGTCTATGTACGATCTTTAAAAAAAAGAAGAAAATGAATAAACGAAGCAGTAAGAGATTCATAAATACAGACCACAAACTGGTTGGCCGTGGGGGAAAGTGGGAGGAAGAGGGGATGGGAAAAATGGGTGAAGGCGGGTGGGAGGTACAGGCTTCCTGCTATGGAATGAACAAGTCACAGGCATAAAAGGTGTGGAAACAAATTCCCCGGGGAGTACAATCGATGGTATTTTGATAAGGCTGTATGCTGATAGATGGTAGCTACAGCTGTGATAGGCACAGCATAAAGCAGAGCGTTGCTGAATCTCTCTGCTGCACGTATGAGACTAATTTCACATTGTGGGTCAACTTGAATTAAATAAGGGGGGGGTACCTATCTGGTCCTTGTTTTCTATTTTTGTGTGGTTTGTGCGTTGTGTTTTGTGTGTTCGAAGTATTACCATAAGGAGTCACTGCATCCTTTGTACTTACTTCCTGTTTTTTTTTCATTTACATCCAGAAAGGTATGCCGTGATGTTGCCACAATATATTAGAGGAACTTTTAAGTATTAAACATGCTCCTTTCATGGCAGAACAGGGAGAGCTTTGTCCTGTGATCTTGGCCATATATATGCCCTGGTTACTCATCAGCCAACAATCCACAGGGCAGGTGAGCTTTCTTTTTCCCAAACCCATGTCTTGGGTTGTCTGGGAAAATGAGTTATCTAGACTGTAATCTAAAAACTATTTACTTTATGTAGGATGTATTCGCTGATCCTCTAAAAAATGAAGCTTTCATGGCGAGAAGTTTTAAAACCGTAAATCTGAAAAACAAAAACATCAACTAAGGTCTCGTCTTATGTATCGTGTATGAGGATTTGAGAGATGTGTGATTAATTAACCAGAGTCGATTCCAGTGTGCCTCAGAGATTCCATGGCTGGCTGTGGCTATCTATAATACACTTATTAGAAACCTGAATGTATTTCAAAAACCATTGTATGATGAATTTTGCCTCGGGGAACACCAATTTTGACAAGTTCTTGATTCATAGTCCCCAAACACCATTTACCGCCTTCCTCTGACACTATCATTTTCAGAAGAACGACTCGACCCTGTTATTCAGAACTCATTCTTCCTTGAATTCACTGGTCTCACTGTTAAGCTATGTCATCACTCTATTATATAGCAATTTAGAGCCTGCCTATCCTTCATATCAAATATGCCAGGTGAATATTATGTAGATGAGGCATTTATTGGCATAATCGTTTGTTGTCTGTCTTTTCCGGAAAGCTATAAGCTCCATCAGAAACTGTCTGTGTTGCTCCCCACTATAGCCCCAGGGCCTAGGACAGGGCAGGCGCACAGGAGGCAATTTCTAAGTAGCTACAGAATGAATCTATGACTATCAGTTAACTTCCTATCAAATCCATATTCACTGAAATTCTGAAAATGGACTCTAACTCTAGTTCCCGTCCTACAAAAAGGGGTAATAACCTTCCTATAATATCTGTCCTTTCTTTAATCAGTTGGTATTCCCTTCATCCATTTAGTGAACGACCGCTTCATTGAACTCAATTCTTTTCCAAACTCTGGGTATCCGATAGTGAATAAAATACACTTTACCCTGGGTCTCAAGATTATTACAGCCCATCTGGAAAATGAGCATTCATTTTTTAAGCAAGTTCCCCCATCCAGAGTACTATGAGCACTAGGCAAACATGACAATAAAAATTTCAGGAAGCTATAAGAGTGCATAAATGATAGGAGTCTAGGGGGACTGAGAAACACTTCTGAAAAAGAAGGATGTGAGCAGAGATCGGAATACTGCAATGAATCCCCAAGATGTGGGGGTCAATCTTCTGATGGACTGTGTTGTAGGAAAGCCTTAGGGCAGCCGACACGGTTACCACCGGGTACCGAAGGATGAAGTCTGAACGACTTGCAGAATGGCACCCTGGGGGGCAGAGTACCATGTGTACTGGGCTCCACGGGGAGCGCCTTGCTCCTTCTCTGTGATTCCATGTTCCAGGGTTAGCACGAGAGTGGTTTGTAACTGGAAGAGAAATAGAGTGCTTGACCGCCAAGCAGCTGTGCTTATGTGCAGGTGTGCAAGGGCTGGAAATGCTGTCCGCCCATCACGTTGGGGCCCCAGGCCTGTGGAAAACCAAGTTGAGATGAAGTCACTCCAGAAAGAAGTGCTTTCTTTCCAAGGTAGCTTGTTCTTAGAAAACACCATCCATCATTAAGGTCCATCGGTCAACAATTCCGTGTTTCTTATAAAGAGGAAGAGGAGTAGCAAGGAGCATAAACTAGGAAAAAGAACAGATACCTGAGGACACGAGGGAAGTCTCGTGTAGCGGGAGCAGAAATCATGAGAGATTTCTAATTATGTTTTATGCATAAGGCCAAGTTCCTTTTTAATATACAGTCTACTCACATATTAATGGTTTCCTTATAAAGATTCTGTGCGCACTTCAACATTTAGCTTAGCATGAAGAAGACATCTGAAATAAGACAGTTTTGTGTTTGTTTTTGGTTTAAGCGCCTGGCAATAAAAAGGCACGCTGTCTTGGGATTTTATTCAAGGTCAGTATTTGACGCAATAACCAAATTTGTTCGTTGTCTTACTTCTGCTCTTCTGGAAACAGGGAGACTTTTTAACATAGCGTAGGTCTGCTGGCTCTCCTGAGAGCTCACCGTCATCCCTAGACATATCCTGAACCTTTCTTCCCCAGGGTTTGATTTCTATGTCTAATGCTCAGTCTACCCAGACAATCATACTGTTCCTGGTAGACAGCACTGTGTAACTACGAAGAACAAACACGATTCATTCTGAGAACAAACTGTACAGACGAACAGGACTTCTGGAAGTATTAAAGCACCATTTATCCATGTTGCAAGCTAGAGGGGGATTGACTGGTACCAAAACGAGCCGGACGTTCATCCTGATGTCTACCACACGCAATGAACATGGCGGAGAAGGAATGACACTTTGTACCGGGTAACTTCCATCACATGCAGTCAAGAATTGACACAGACTTTAGCATTCAACAACTCTGCTAAAATTCTGCTTCAGGAAAAGGTACGTAGAGAAATTCATTCAGAAACCTAAAAATACTCTACCACATAGGAGTCTTCCTAAAAGCACCTTGTCTTTCGAAAGACAACGATCCGGAATGAGGGCTAAATAAGGCATTTCGCATCACCGCAAGAATTACCGGCTTCAGAAGACGCGGTTGGAGGCTCAGTATCACTGAGGACAACCTCTCCCGGAGGTATCATTTCTTTTTTTTTTTTTTTTCCGGAGGTATCATTTCAAGCGTGGCCTGCCTAGATCAGCACAAATTAGAGATTTTCCCCTGTATCAGGTTCTACTAATAACTTAATGAATCCGGGAAGACTGGAGCAGAGCCTCATGTAGCTGAGATCACCAAGAGAACATCCTAGGTCCTTTCTTTGCTTATTACGTGTTCTTCGTCTAGGTCAGACTAATTAACACCCGAGGTGTTTTAGCTACGTATGCGATCACATCATTTACTCGGAAGGAAGCGGTCTTCGTCACTGCATATCAATGTTTTACACTCTGGCAGTATAAGATGTGCCTTTCATGACTCATAATTACAGGCTCCATATTTATTTGCTATAAATAATGGAGACAGACCAATTACACGGCACGACAGCACACTAGAGATAAGGACCGTCTGTACCCCAGAAACCCCGTTAATGTATGTGCTAGCAGGTCTGTCATTCACAGACTTTCACGAGTCCTGGCATCACCTGCCTTCCTTCATTCCTGAGGGGAACCCCTTGATAAAAGCAGGGACTAGATTTCAATCCCGCTGCTGACCATCTCCTTCACACATCCTTACATTTTTCATAGGCTGTGATCTAACTGGAAAGATTTCTCTCCTCCAAGATAATAAATTATTTCCTGATTTCTTTTTTTGGCATTTAAAACATGTGCTCCATCTGGATGATGTTTTTATATAAGACGCTAAGGTCTAAAGGTATCCTATATGCACCCTACCCAATTATCCTAATATTAGTTGCATACCAATTTATAATTAAACGTAATAATCATTTGATGAAAATATGCAACAGCTGATACACAGCCAGGATTACATTATCCTTTGACTTGTGTAAAAACTTAAATTTCTCGTCGTATTAAATGCTTAATTTGCGTTAGTGAATAATGTCTTTTTATTTTGATGACATACTGTCCTTATGTGGTTTCTACAGTTGAATCTAATAAGATGTTATGTTTTCCTAATACTTAACTTTCAAGAATAAGTTCCAATATTGCTTGCTAAGATTTTTAATATTGCACCAAACAATATCCCTCTGAATAATGAGTAAAAATTTAATAACGCAAACCATTAGTCTTCTCGGGTGTGCAGTTGTTGTAGTGATTTTTCCCTTTCAGCCAGTTTTAAATCTGTATGTTATTTGATTTTACCTCTGGGTTATGTTGTATCTTTTTTTCCCTCCTCTTTGATACAATTGACTTTTTCCTAAGGCTCTTGTCAATTATGTTTCATCTATTGTGCACAAACATAAGACCTTAGGAGATCAAATAGCCAGCGTGGGGGTGGTAGAACTCTTCATCTCATCCCAGGAATTTCAAACTCTTCAGTTCAACTGTCTTGCTTGACACGGTATGGGTTAACTAAATGGCAATCTCAGGGGAATCAATTTATTTACTGACTTCGTATTTAATTCAATTTAGTGAAAAGCTCCCTATCTATATGCACACTATTTTTATTGATTAAAACACATTAATTATACCAGTTATGTTATTTCTTATACTGATATTATTCATCAAATTCCTCTCTATTCCCTATTAGAATAAGATCAAAGAGGAAGGAGAAAAGTGTTAGGGAAAAGAAAGAAGTTCATCATCACTGCAAAAATGGTAGGGTTGTCAAATAAACGCAAAATAAGTTTTAAAAAGACTTTGAGGGGCACCTAGGAGGCTCTCTGCTTATGAGAGACACCAGGTCATGGTGTCAGGGTTGTGGGGTTGAACCCAGCATGAGGCTCCACACTCAGCGGGGTCTGCTTGAGATTCTGTCACTCTGCCCCTCCCCCTGCTTATGTGCTCTCTAAAAAAAAAAAAAAAATCTTTAAAAAATAAATATTTTAAAAATATTTGAGTGTATTTAAGGAAACATGAGTAATGGTTTTATAGATTCAATAAAAGTTGCAAACTTTTAAAAAATTCAAACTTTAACAATTCTCAGCTATCTAAATATGCATTTTCCAAGGTAGCAGCTGATCCCATCTTCTTGAAAAACTGACAAAAAATTAAATATCCTGATATCTATGAAATATATGTATTTTAATTTTTCAATTAAAGACATGTCCTTGTCTTCATTTTTTTAACATCTTAATTTTATTTTTTTTCCCGTGTTCCAAGATTCATTGTCTTTAATCCGAAAAATCAGTTAAAATTGAAATGGTTTTGTTTTTCCTTATAGGAGTCATCTACATATCTGAGCTCTAGTACTTGTCTTTAAGGAAGGAGTTCAGGTTCCTTTCATCTAGGGTTCATACGGAAGGGTGAAGAAATGTACAAGAAGCAGTAAGAACTCTGAAGAATCTCTTTGTTTTTCCTCTTAGTTACAGAAGTTAAAATAAATAGATAATGCACAATAAAATGAAAAGCTATATGCATAGTAGCTTGAAGAATTAAAAACTTTTTTTTTAAAGTTTATTTATTTGACAGAGCGAGAGAGATCACAAGTAGGCAGAGAGGCAGCCAGAGAGGGAGGGGGAAGCAGGCTCCCTGCTGAGCAGAGAGCCCGACGCGGGGCTCGATCCCAGGACCCTGAGATCATGACCTGAGTCAAAGGCAGAGGCTTTAACCCACTGAGCCACCCAGGTGCCCCGACTTTAAAGGTATTTTAAAATAAATTGCAGGCATCATTACAACAATGCAGGCATCATTTCAACAATGAATACTTTTCTGTCAGTCTTTTCAAAATAAGGACTCGTTTCTACAACTGAGACATGGTTATCAGACCTAACAGAAGCAGCAATTATTCTCTAATTATATCTAATCACCAACCCATATTCCTATTTTCCCCAATATCATTTACAGCTGCTTGAATAGATAATTATCCCTTAGCTGAATCTTTTAGGTTGTCTTTTTTTATCCAGAGTCGTCTTCCTTTGACGGGGTAATGATTTGTTTTGTAGACGGTTCCTACCTCCCGCACTGGTCTGATTGTTCCTCGTGGTGGGATTTGACAATTCCATCATCTTTTTTTTTTTAAATATTTATTTATTTATTTATTTATTTGAGGGACAGAGAAAGTGAGAGAGAGCATGAGAGGGGAGAAGGTCAGAGGAAGAAGCAGACTCCCCGCGGAGCTGGGAGCCCGATGTGGGACTCGATCCCGGAACTCAAGGATCATGACCTGAGCCGAAGGTAGTTGCTCAACCAACTGAGCCACCCAGGCGCCCCCCTCATCTTTTATTACTGGCAAAATACGTGTTTCATCTAGGGACTCAAATAGATTCAAGTTAAAATGATTTTGACAAGATCACTTGAAGAGAGGAGGCTGTACATTTTAGATTCCAACACACTAGGAGACCTGACATTTCTGTTCTCCCATGATTAGTGATGATGAGATTCATCCCTGACTTCAAATAGTGACAGATACTGCTCTCTATGCAGACTTAGGTTCACTCTTTATACAGCAAGTAATGCGAAGTATGAGAATTTGGACAACCCAGGTTTGCCATGAACACTTTACCTCATGGACCTCGCGTACGTTGGAGAGCCTTTCCAAACGATTGTTTTAGAAATACGAAAATAGCGGGAAATTATATATATGTATGTTTTTATCATTCTACCTATATTTATCCACTGTTGTTCTTCAGTACAGATTTTTATTAGCTATTACATGATTTTAACCATGAAAATGTTTCCCACAGGAATGCCAGGATTAGTGTATAATTCTTCCCACTAACCAATTTTCAGAGAGCAAGGGAATGGGTCATTTCTGATGGCATCGAGTAAGTATTTTTTGTTTTTATCTATCTGCTGTTCACTACCTCTTTTTGAACATAATTATAGACATGGATTTTTCATAAGTTTAGTGTTTTTCAGGCAACTGAAGTACTTCTCCATGTGATGTTTAAGTAGTTCCAAAACTGACAAATAGGGAGGAGTTCAAGGTGGCCCTTACAGTATTTTTTTTTTTTTTTGGCAATACATTTTTGCTTGTCTTTTGCTTTTGTCATGGAAAGTTACAGGCCCTGCTTACTATTTCCTGTCAAGAACTAAAGACTGTCGGTTCTCTAGGAAGCTCCAGTTCTTCGTGAAGAGTAGACTTTATTGGTAATTAGGAACCAGAGTTTATTGTCAGTCAGTATCATCGCTTCTAACTTTTCTGGTAGTGAGGCTGGGAAATATACTGTCTAACATACTTCCATTTCAAATTCAACATTTCAGGGTTTTAGTTACTATTTTTGTCGTATATGTGTACCTATTGTCTTTGACATACAAATTTGATTCTTAAAAAAAGGGTTTTTCATGCAACATATATGAAATAGTTACAAAATGATCATGCATATATTAGCAGCAAGATGGACATCAACATAAGGTGTGTTACCATTTCTGTGTCTTTAGGCATCATGGTTACTTATATTATTGTCTGTTGAGCATAGTTTAACAATGAGAAGTTGAATCACTATCCTGTATGCTTGAAACTAATGTAACACTTTGTATAGCTATAGTCAAAAAAAGAGAAAATGATCTGAACAGAAAAATACAAGTTGAAGATGAAGACATATATATTCAAAACTGTTCTTGTATAAAATAGAAATTAAAAGTTAAATAACTTTATTAAGTCATTTCTAAAATGTGCCCTATTTATAGCCCTACTCTGAATCACTTTTTACCTCAGTCATCCAACTTTGTATTGTTTTATACTACACTGTCCTTTTGCAACATTTATTGGTGAAAGCAACATTTCTTTACATAGTGCCACTTTGTTATCCCCGATTTTTAAATCCAAGGGACTGGAACCCACTTGGATATATTACTGTTTAAGAAGACTTATGGTTCCTACACAAGGTCACCAGAAACTTTTTTTAAGTTGATACACACTATCTCAGAGATGATTCTGATTAACAGTGTCAGAGATGACACTAGCCTATCATGGCTTTAAAAGTCTTCAATTATAATGATAAATTTGGCAATGTCTTATGCCTTCATTTGCTTTGCTTGGTGTACAACTCCAACTCGTGTGCTATCAGTTTTGCATGTAACTCGATTTAGATGATGAAAAAATCAACTATTAAAATGTTAATATGTCACCTTAGCAACTTCTTTCAAGATATGCCTCCTGAGCTAAGGGATACAAAAGCAAAAATAAACTACTCAGACTACATCAAAATAAAAAGCTTTTGTACACCAAAGGAAACACTAACAAAGTTAAAAGGCAACTTCTGGAATAGGAGAGATATTTGCAAATGATGTATTTGGTAAAGGGGTAGTATCCAAAATATATAAAGAACTTCTAAAATTCAACATCAAAAAACCAAATACTCCAATTAAAAATGGGCAGGAGACAGGAATATACATCGTTCCAACAAGACAGACAGATGGCCAAGAGACATATGAAAAGATGCTCAACATCACTGATCATCATGGAAATGCAAGTAAAAAAAACACAATGAGATATCACCTCACACCTGTCAGATCAGTTAAAATCAGAAACACTGAAACAACAAGTGTTGGCAAGAATGTGAAGAAAAAGGAACCCCTGCCCTGTGCACTGCTGGTGGGAATGCAAACTCAAGCAGCCACTATGGAAAGCAGGATGGAGGTTCCCCAAAACGTTAAAAACAGATCTACCTTACAATCCAGCACTAGTGGGTATTTACCCTAAGAACACAGAAGTACTAATTCAAAGGGATACATGCACCCTGTGTTTATAGCAGTATTATCTCCAGTAGTCACATACGGAAATAGCCTAAGTGTCCATCAACTGCTGAGTGGATAAAGAAGTGGTATACACACACACGATGGAGTAATAGCCCCAAAACAGAACAAAATCTTTGGGGTGCCTGGGTGGCTCAGTGGGTTAAAGCCTCTGCCTTCGGCTCAGGTCATGATCTTGGGGTCATGATCTCGGGGTCCTGGGATCGAGCCCCGCAGTGGGCTCTCTGCTCAGCGGGGATTCTGCTTCCCATCCCCCACCCCCTACCCCACCTGCTGGTGATCTCTGTCAAATAAACAAAATCTTAAAAAAAATAGAACAAAATCTTGCCATTTGCCACAACATGGATAGAGCTAGAGTATTATGCTAAGAGACATAGTTCAATCAGAGAAAGACAAACACCACAGGATTTCATTCATATGTGGAATTTAAGAAACAAAACAAATGAGCAAAGTGGCGGGG
>CM052809.1:14054642-14067046 GCA_028533885.1 Nasua narica | reverse complement strand
TGAAACTAATATTACACTCTATTTAACTGGAACTAAAATAAAAACTTGAATTATGATACATGAGAATTACACTAATGACCATTAAGACATGACTAGACTGCTACCTGGAAAGATGTATCATACACAAAATACAATCTGAATGTAGAGTTATAAAAAAAAAATGCTTCCTTTGAAGTGGTAAGATATTGTCAAATTCGATGCATATAGTTATAAATAATATGATCTCTTTTCTCCTCATTTTGGTGTCAAGCAGTCTGATTTTCCCCACCCTGAGAGATGAGAAAACATTCTAAGTGTTGTTTTGATTTTCTCTTCTAAGGGTAAACCTGAGCATTGTTTTCACAGGCTTATAGGTTCCTGGCATTTCTTGAAGTTTTTTATGTCTTTGACCACTGTGTTATCAGGATCATGGACATATTTTACTTGGTCACAAGAAGGTTTGAACGATTTTGTGAGATTGACCTTTACCTGTCCTATAAACAGCAATTAATTTCCTGTAGCTTTGTTTTTCCTTATTTTATAAAAAAAATCTTTGAATTATATATTCACAGTAATTACTATTTTCTTACACTGTTCCTGGCATTTGAATAAAATTTTTTTTCACTTCAAGGTCATAGAAGAATTCAACCAATGTTATTTTATAATGACATGGTTTACATTTACATTTTTACATTTCAGACCCTATGGTCCGTAGGAAATGACCCTACGATGCAATGTGAGGTAACATTTTATAAAGAGCTATCCGGGTGACCCAACACTCCAACACCATTTATTAAAAAGTCAACTTCTTTCTCACCGATTTCGAACAACGTCCATACTGCATACTAAATTTCCGATGCACTGGGCTCTGTCCAGATTTTAGATTGATACTCATCTGTCCATGGATCTGTGTCATATGTGATTTTATCACTGAGGCTTCATCTTAGGTTTTAATTTCTTTAGTGTTTTAGTAGGTGTTACTTGGCTATTTAAGCACTGCTCAGGCTCACTACTATTTCTTAGGATCTTCTGACCATGCTCCTCCTCTAAGTTTAACATATTTCTTATAAACGTATTTCATATTTTTATTCCTGAAAATGAGTTTTTCTCTTTTTGCTGTGTCTTCTAGTTGATAGTTTCTATACATAAAGCTCTCTTTTAATTCTTTTAATTCATATCCTACTCCCTTAATGAATTCTCTCATCGTTGTAGTAGCTTTTCCATCGATTTTTTCCTCAGTTTTTCCAGCTAAATAAAAAAGCTCTCTCTTAAAAGAGTTGCTTTCTCCTTTTTCTCCACATTTGTTATATAGCAAATTGCTTTCTCCTGTTTAATTTCATTGACAAGTACCTTCAGTGCATGTTTAATTTTTTTGTATTTTTAAATATTGCATATATGTAGAAAATTGTATTAAACATATAGAATAAATTACCATAACACACCCTACGTGGTGACCTAGTGGATGTTGATATATACACACAAGCCTTCTACTGACTAATGTTTGCATGATCTCTTCTACCACCCTTTCTTATTGTTATTATGACCTAATAAAAATTTTCTTTTCAATATTGCCTATTTCGGGTCTAGGTTTCCATTTGATTCTTTTTCTTGTATCATCTACTTGTCTCATTATGTTCCTGTTTCCTTTTGAAATCTGAGCCTATAAAACCTATGTGCAATAACTGTGTTAAAATTTCATGTCTATAAATGCCAACACTCAGTGATCGTGCTTCTGCTCCTTGTGGAGTGGTTTTCTTCTACGGGTTCCTACAACAGCTGACAGTTTCAATAGGTAAATGCTGTTGTTGGCGGTGGTTTTCTCTGCTCTCTTTTAACAAAGTTCTCAGCCTTAACTGGTTTATTCCATTCCTTTAGTATCTGCTGCTTCTCCCAAGGAAACCCATTGTGCCACACTTTCTCCTTTTAATTTGTCCACTGTGATAGCTCTGAATTGTGCCTTCTCCGAGGACGGCACAGGCATTCTGATGCCGAACGGAACTTCCTTCTTCAGGAAATAAACACTAACTGAAGTTGTCTGGCTTCTTCTACTCTTAAAGACTTACTGTTCTTTACCATACCTACTGTACGATTCTTCTATTCAGCTACCGTCAGACTCACAGACCTTTGGAGGGAGTGACCCTGATTTTACTGATCCCAGGTTTCCATTTTCCCACTTAAACTTGTAAGATGAAGTTCATAGTTGACTCTATCACCTAGTTACTTTCTCAAGGTAGGTTATACATATTTTCTACTGGTGTTGCAGATTATCAGTTTCGGAAAAGGTGTGGGGATAATCTGATCTAGGCAAATGTCTTTGTTCTAAAGCAAGTCAGAAGGCTCACCCCAGAGAATCCAATGTGGTCACAAAAATGAGGCCTCGGTATAAAGAGGCAGATAATAAAAGACTCAACATAGCGTACGGACATGGCCCATGCTTGGGTTTGCCTGGTAGGGAGAGGTAAAAGAGAAAGAGGGTCAGGGAAGACCGACAGATCTTCCCTAGGAAATGCAGTAATATAGAAGAATACGGTATAGCTCCATTTTAACTGTGGGTCACAGGTTTCTTCATTGGTGCTCAACCGGAATATGCTATTAGATACAACGTGGAAGTTATAGAAAGGAATAAGACTGGGTTCCTTGGAATTATAGTCCCTGATGATTAACGGAAAACTTTAGCTCTATTAAATCAATCGCGATAGAAAAATGAAATGGAAATATATTTAACGTGTTATACATGCTTGGTACTATACCAAAAGAAGCTGGGATAGGGCATGCATTTAGAATATTCTTTGGCACCCTGGATAATAGTTTTGCTTAATGAAGCATCTTAATCTGAGAACATTAGGCAATAGGGCTGAAGATTATCCTTTTACGCATCTCCTATTTGTACCCGTAATATTTGGGCATTCTTTTTTTTTTTTTTTTTTTTTTTTTCAAAGAGATCACAAGTAGGCAGAGAGGCAAGCAGAGAGAGAGGGGGAAGCAGGCTCCCCGCTGAGCAGAGAGTCAACGCAGGGCTCGATCCCAGGACCCTGAGATCATGATCCGAGCTGAAGGCAGAGGCTTTAACCCACTGAGCCACCCAGGCACCCCAGTATTTGGGCATTCTTGATCTCCAGAAACAAAATACTATTATAGCTATTAATGTAAAGCAATGAATTCCTGAGGGTTTGCATATCTATGAGGTTGTAATTATACTAATACTGCATTTATTCACACCTGAAGAAAATAAGTATCACAAACTTAATTTACTCAGTATCAAACCACTGGTAAATATTTCAATCTGTGCAACTCCAAAGCTAAAATCCGTAATTTCTGCATTACAGCACCCCTGGACAGATAGTAGCAATTGTATTATAGTTCTAAGAGCTAATAGTATGAAATTATTAAGGTAAAATAAATTCTCTAAGAGTGATGAGGCATCTTATTTCCAAAAAAAAAAAAAAAAATTTTTTTTTTTTCCTTAAATGGTTGGGGACCATAATGCCGACCACAGAGAAGAGCTGAAGCCTAGGGGGGAAGAAGCTAGTCCAGGAAAAGAGTTTGGGAAAGAGAAGATGACCAAGAAAGTAGAAATCCAAGTTGAATAGGTGACCTATGGATGTGATCTTTCCTTAAAGTAGAGGTAAATACAGCAGAAGTATTTTCCAATAGTCCTTACAACTTCTAGTTTTACAAACAAATAGCCCGTGTTGGAATATTTGCTTCAATACACTCAGGAATCAACTCTAGCTTTTTCACTCCCGCCCAATTCTGGAGTTCGAAATCTGACACTATGGGGCTTCATAGGGAGCATACTCATTCAAATGTGTGTTTTCCTAAGGTGTGGCTATTAAGCAATCCCATTTTGGGGGGAAGGTATGTACTGATGTTTAATATGGTCCTATTTAATAGGGCCCACATTCTTTAATTGCAGTTCAACGAGGCTAAGGAAAAGGCAGAGCAGTGATCGCAGTACATTTAAGTGTGAAAAAAGGGTCAAACTTCCAGATCCAGGTGTATGTATTCCTACCAATGTAAAGCTACTAAATTTTGAGTGTTTCCATCTGCAATTTATTTATACGAGATATGGTTGGAAATCTGGAACAAATTTAAATGCAATTTGTGACTAGCATATTTTATACAAACCACAGAAACGTATCTATGGTAAACGTAAGAGAATAAACACATGTAAATAAGGCAATTTTAGCTCTTCCAAAGTGATCATCTCAGACATCTACTATGTGACATAATAAACTCCCTTAGCTAATAGCAGTATAATGAAGGTTTAATGGATGTCATTTCTCAGACATTTGGATTTTTAATTGCTTTTCTCTCAGCTTCATTAGCACAATGGCAACTGTTCAGTCACTCCAATTTTAAGGACAAAACATCCCTGTAATTTGGGGGAGGGGGGGTTCAAGAAAAAGGCCTATTGAGTACAAATGTCACACAAATTCAAGCTTTCAGACGTAGGACCAAATATCAGAGTTGCTAAGGTATGTATTGTTCATTTTTTCCACCAAATCTTAAAACATTTACCCTGGAAACAACCCCTTCCTAGCACTATGTCTTTGAGATGGCATGTCCAACATAATATCCCAACCAAATCCCTACCTCTATTGAAGGAATGGTTCAGAAGGCCATGAGATCAAGAAAAAAAAAAAAAAAATCAAAGAAGCCCGCCCTATTAATCCATGAACTGCAAGGACCATTTATGATGATGATGACCATTTTCTCTAGCCATCTGTAAGAAGCTCTCCCTACACAGATGAATGCTGAGTGGGATTTTTTGAAATTGGTCTGAGTACCTTAAAGCTGTCACGTTTTTAACCAGGTTAAATTCTCTACTTCCCGGGTCATGTGAGTCATTATAGCCCTGACTTTGCTTTTACTAAGGAGCTCAAGGTAGTTTTCAGGCATAGGGATCCAAAAGCCTATTCACTGACACAGTGATTTCAGTCAAGGGTCTCAGGTCAAGAAACCATCATACACGGTAGTAGCATCACGGACTAATCACCTCAAAATGCTGAAGTTGGATAGAAAGGATCCTGTGGCTGAGTATACATGAGGGTCAAGAAATGATAAAACGACAGAAATTTGGTGAACCGTATGTTTGAACTCCTTTTCGATTCTCTGATTGTAAAGTATTGCTATACTTGTCCTACAAAATCAAATGTAACAACTGCCTAATTCATTCATTCAAAAAATTCCATACAACAAAAAGGCTAAATGGTTATGTGTCTACATTTTTTAGCTAATTGCTTCCAAAGATTAAATAATTTTAGGGTATCCTTTATCCTACCATAGGGTAGGAGGCCATTTCAGATACCAAAAAAAAAAAAAAAAAACAACCAAAAAAACCAAACACCTCTGTTGACCAAGGGAAATTGTTTTATAAGCTCCTTCTAGAGCTTTCAACTTGGAAAGTTATTGTCGTAAAAAAGGCAAATGTGATCTTCCCAAAGAGCTACTTTATTACACTGAGTAAGCATCGATCGAACTGGCTTAAGTCCATGTGTGATGACCAGAGAGAAAAAGAAAGAATACAACTTAAAGTTAGGCAGTATAGATTCATTGAACTTTACCAAAAATAGAAAAAATTTAACAACTCCTGTTAACCCACTGTATTTTATCACACACAATGGAAATCTTCATGAGGTGGCCCTAATAAAGTGTAATAAAAGAGGCAATTATTCAAAAATGGATGATTGTTAAGTAACCCAGTCTGTACATCGTTTTTTTCTCCCCAAATATGTTTATTTTAATTTTTCAGTGTTACAAGATTGATTGTTCGTGCACCACACCCAGTGCTCCATGCAATGAGTGCCCTCCTCAATACCCACCACCAGGCTCGCCCACCCCACCACCCCCTCCCCTCCAAAACCCTCAGTTTGTTGCTCAGAGTCCACAGTCTCTCCTGGTTCATCACCCCCTCTGATTTCCCCCCATTCACCCTTCCCTTCCTTCTCACGATGCCTTCCATGATTTTCTTTATGCTCCACACATAAGTGAGACCATAAGATAATTGACTCTCTCCGCTTGACTTATTTCACTCTGCATAATCTCTTCTAGTCCCGTCCATGTTGATAGAAAAGTTGGATATTCATCCTTTCTGATGGAGGCATAATATTCCATTGTATAGATGGACCACATCTTCCTTATCCACTCATCTGTTGAAAGGCATTTTGGTTCTTTCCACAGTTTGGCGATTGTGGCCATTGCGGCTATGAACATTGGGGTCCATGTGGCCCTTCTTTGTACTGCATCTGCTTCTTTAGGGTAAACACCAAGTAGTGCAATTGCAGGGTCATAGGGTAGCTGTATATTTAATTTCCTGAGGAATCTCCACACTGTTTTCCAAAGTGCCGCCACCAACTTGCATTCCCACCAATAGTGGAGGAGGGTTCCCCTTTCTCTGTACATCGTTTAAAATTGTTTCCTAACTTTTGCAATTCTGTATGTGGTACGGTTTCCTTTAAAAAAAACATCTGTTTATTTGACAGAGACAGTGAGAGAGCCCAAGGAGGGGGAGCAGCAGGCAGAGGGAGAAGCAGACTCTCTGCTGAGCAGGGAGCCCAATGCGGGGCTCGATCCCAGGACCTCAGGATCATGACCTGAGCTGAAGGCAGATGCTTAACCGACTGAGCCACCCAGGTGCCCCAACAGCTTACTTTTTTAACGGTGAATTTAATCACCCTACTGTACAGTGACTAACATAATTAAGAAAAAAAAAAGACATTAAAAAAAAGTGAATTTAATGATATACATTTCGAAACAGAAACAGAAACATGCCAAAGTTTTAAGAACAGATGACACAAATTGCAATGAGCACTGGGTGTTATACACATACAATGAATGGTGAAGCACTACATCAGAAACTAATGAAGCACTGTATGGTGACTAACATAATAAAAACAAAAGACTAGATGGCAATATATCTTTGGTTTTCTTTAGGCTTTGCAAGAATCAACAGAGGCTACCCTTTATGCTCTGCTGAGTTGTTGGTTTTTGATGCCGGCCCACTGAGACAGCACTGACCAGGGAGGTCTCCACTGCATGTGTCGGCAACAACCAGGAAGAAAATAAAGAGATTTTGCCTCAATAGTCTTAACTCTCTTACTAATCTCTCTTTCAATCTCTGCCCTTCTTTGTTTCTTAGTCTCTCTCCTGTCTCTTTCTGCCTTTCTTCCCTCACTTCTTTTCTGTTATCCCAACTGCATCAGCTGATTTTCACAGTCTGTGATCAAGCATTCCAGAAGAAAAAGGAAACAGAGAAAGGCACTTTCTTTTTTTAAAGGGGCTTGCCCAAGATGATAAAACTTTAAATGATAAGGACCAAGGCATTTTCCGGTGCCTTCCACACCAATGCAAATGCACTTTTAGGATGAAAAGCACTCTAGAGTTAAAAACAAAGAAGAAAACTGCTCCCTACACGATAGTAGCATTAAATCACCTCCACATCAATGAGTAAGGCTTCTTTAAAACCAGGTTCTCTAACAGCACTTCATTTCCTGAGTCACCATTGTCGTAGAACTCTTCAAGGACAACTTGCTGACACTAAATTAAGTTCAATAAGTAACAGCTTTTCAACACCAATGACCCTTTTTGCTTCAATGATAGTTTAACAACTTCATTTTTGCCTAAAAGTGAGATGAATGTGATGAAGGTGAATGAAATGGAATAGCATTGCCTAAATTTTAAGAGGAGGCTAATCTCAAAAATAAAAAAAGGTCACGTAGAAACAAGTAATCTATGCCTTTCAGACCTTTACACAAATTCAAGACACGGAGATATAAAAATCCATTTTCATGCTTATTAATTTATTTCAATCTTTATGAAGTTGTTCAAACCTTCTGAAAGGTATTTTGTCATTAGGTCTACCAAACCTCAAAAGGATCATAAAATCCTAATAAACTATTCAACTTCCTTAAGTTCAACACAACCTGAGACAGTAAGTAGGAATACAAGGGAGATTCGTAGTGAAACGGTCATCCTGGAATTATTTGTAATAAAATAAAATTTGAAGCATTTATATATCCCAGATGCTCTGCCAAGGTGGCCCAGGCATGGCATGTGCAGGGACAGACCTGATCTGTACCTACTATAGCTCCAGCCCTCCCGCCGAGGCAGCCACAGCATGGTGTGCCCCAGGGTACCTCGTCCATGTGCCTACTCTAGGTCTAGGTATCTTGCCAAGCTATACACATGGCACAGCCGACCATCCCCATGGCCTGTGACTACTCCAGTTCCATCCAGCTAACCAAAGCCACTAGGCACACACGGTCTACAAAGGGAACACTCTTACAGAAAATTCTTCCTTTAAGACTGCATAGGGAGCTGTTCCTAATTCACAGAAACAAACACCGAAAGTCAAACAAAAAGGTAAGACAGGAACATGTCCTAAATGAAAGAGATAAAAACCACAAAAAAACATATTTAATGAAATAGAAGTAATTTATCTGATAAGGAGTTCAAAGTAATGGTCATAAAGATGTTCACCCATCTTGAAGGAAAAAGAAATGAACTCAGTGAGAACTTCAAAAAAGAGACAGGGGGCGCCTGGGTGGCTCAGTTGGTTAAGCGACTGCCTTCGGCTCGGGTCATGATCCCAGAGTCCCGGGATCGAGTCCCATGTCGGACTACCGGCTCTGTGGGAGGTCTGCTTCTCCCTCTGACCTTCTTCTCCCCTCTCATTCTCAGTCTCTCTCTCTCTAATAAATAAATAAAATCTTTAAAAAAAAAAAAAAAGAGACAGAAAATTTAATAGACACAACAGAGCTGAAGAAAACAATAAATGAAATAAAAAATTACTCTAAGGGGATCAAGTGCAGATTATGACATAGGAGAATGGATTAACAATCTGGAAGACAGAGTATATCAGGAAAAAAAATAAAGAATAAAAAAATGAGAATAGTTTGGGAGACTTCTCAAACAACATCAAGTATACTAAATTTTACATGATCAGGATTCTAGAAGGATAAGAGGGAGAGAAAAGAGCAGAAGTATTTTTGAAGAGGAAATAAAAAAAATACTGAGACAAATGTGAAAACACAACTTTTGAAAACTTATGGGATGTATCATAAACAGTTCTAAGAGCAAAATTATGGTGACACAGGCCTACCTCAAGAAACCAGAAAAACCTCAATCTAACCTGACATCTAAAGGAACTAAAGACCAACAAACAAAAATCACTAATTAGAAGAAAGCAAATAATAAAGATGAGAGCAGAAATATGAAATAGGAACTAAAAACACAAGATGAGATCAATAAAGAAGAAGACCAGATCCACACAAGGACATCAATAAAACTATAAGGTTGTTCTTTGAAAACATACATTGATAAATGTGTAGGGAGATGCACCAAGAAAAAAGAGGCCTCCCCCCAAAAATATTAACAATGAAAGAAGTATCAAGTGACACCAGAGAAATAAAAAGGATTCTAAGAGACCACTATATACAATTACAGGGTAACAAATTGGAAAACCTAGAAGAAATGGATGAATTCCTAGAAACACACAACCTTCCAAGACTGAATCAAGAAGACACAGAAAATATGAATAGACTATAATAAAAATTGAGTCGGCAATTTTAAAACTCTCAAAAAACAAAAGTCCAGGACAAGTAGGCTCCTTCCCAGATAAACTCTACTATCTAAAGAAGAGTTATTACTTACACTTCTCCAATTATTTTTTTAAAAATTGAAGAGCAAAGAATGCTTCCAAAATTCTTTTACAAGGTCAGCATTACTCTGACGTCAAAACCAGACGGAGACCAAAAAGAGAGAAAATTACAGGCCAATATCCTTGACGGCCATCGATGTAAAAATCCTCAACAAAATATTAACAAAAGGAGTGCACTTATTGTGAGGAACACCAGGTGATGCACAGAAATGATGAAATCACTAAACTGCATACCTGAAACTAATATTATAATGCATGTAAACTAAGTAGAATTTAAACTGAAAAATCTAAAAATACATTGAGAGCATCGTACAACACAATCAAGTGGGAATTATTCCTAAGACAAAAGAATGTGTCAACACTGGTAAATCCAACAAGATAAACTACATTAAAAGAAAGCTAAAAATCTTATCAAACAAAAAGGCAACCCACTAAATGCAAGGCGTTTGGGAATAATATATATCGGATAAGGGGTTTGTGTCCAAAATATACAAAGAAATTATGTGCCTTAGTGTTGTCTTTTTTTTTTTTTAAGGATTAAAAATGGGCAGAAGACCTCAAAAGACACATCTCTAAAAAAGACACAAGAGAGCCAATAGGTTCATGAAAAGCAGATCCAAATCACTTGTAGTAAGGGAAATGCAAATCCACATCACAATGAAATACCACCTCACAGCAATCAGATTGGCTGTGATGAAAGGAGGTATAGTAAAGGGAGCCTCTGCCTACTCTTAGTGGGAATGGAAATTGGTATAGCCACTACTTTTAACAGTGCTTCCTCCAAAAACTACTAACAGAAATACCATACAATTCAGCAATTCCACTTCTGGGCAATTATATGAAGAAAATAAAAACATTGATTTGAAGAAACATCTGCACCCCACATTTATTGCAACTTTGTTTATAACAGTAAGATATGTGAGCAACCTAAGTGTCCCCTGAGAGATGAATGGATAAAGAACATCACACACACACACACACACACACACATTATGACTCATCCATTAAAAAAAAAATGAAATCTTGGCACTGTTAGAAGTTAGACAGTTATGTAGTCAGGGCTAGGGTCCCCAGCAAATAAATACAGACCCAGGATGGCTAAAATAACACAGCACTGACATCCTTTTTTCAGCTGAGATAGGACTGCACTGATTGCTCTGCTTTGCAGCCTGTGCAGAAATGCCTTCTGCCCAATGTCCTAAATTAAGAAATTTAACCACAAAAGCATTTGCCACTATCACGGACAAGGGGCAGTTAAGACCTAAGCTCCCCCTGCCCCCCCCGCCCCCCAATGTCAGCAAAATGACCATCAGCATGTGGGCATTGCTCTAAGAGTTAGGAAGATATGTGACCCAAGCCCTGATTGGCACAATTCAGCACACCCTGATTGCTTAAGAAAGTTCTGCAAAAGAGCTCATTGAAACCCCTCAACTTAGAAAGTCGGAGAGGAACTCTCTTGGGCTACTCTCCCTCTCCGGGAGCTTTGTAGTCTTGCCTTGCTCAATAAACTTCGCTGCTCACCACCCTTCATCTGGTCTACCTCTTCATTCTTCAAAATGGGTGAGCAAGAACCGCGGGCACTAAGGGAACGCAAAATCCTGCAACACTATGTGCGACAAAATGGATGGACCTATAGAGCATCATACTAAATGAAGCAAGTCACACAAAGACAAATGCTGTAGGTTTTCGCTTACGTGTGTAATCTAAAATCATAACCAATGGACCACCAGGAACAGACTCGTAACTACAGAAAACAAACTATTGTCTGGCAGAAGATGGAGGGGAAGGGCAAGACGTACTGGCGAGGGGGATTAAGAGCTACAAACTTAGAGTCATAAGTCATGGGGACAGGGGACACGGTGAGTGATACTGTAGTAACTGTATGGGGAGAGAGGGTAACTATTCATTTCCTAATATATAAAAATACTGACTCACTATAATGTATACCTAAAACAGGGTATTGCATGTCAATTATACTTCAAAAAAAATGTTTTTAAAATGACAGTGCCTCTAGAAAAATGAAGCGTTAGTCAGCTATTAATAAACTTGATGAGCTTTGAGAAAATAATCCTAATTCACTGTCACATGAAAAAGCTGACTCTAGAGGAGCCTGGGTGGTTGAGTCTGTTGAGCGTCCAACTCTCTGATTCTGGGTCAGGTCACGATCTCATGGATAGGGTGAGACCGGGCCACGTTTCACACTCAGGGCCGTGTGTGCTTGAAAATTCCCTCCCTCTGCCCCTCCAATTTGTGCGCATATGCGCCCGTGCACGCGTGCGCTCTCTAATAAATCTTCAGGGGAAAAAAAGAGAAAGAAAATGGAGAATCTAAAAGAATATATAGACAATCTATAAGTCTACACTTTTATCTAAAGATAGAAAAATTGGGAAAAATAGCATAAACTAAGGTACTGAAAATATTTATGTTATTTGTACTATCATCTTCTGACTTGGCAATACTTTCTAGTTTTCCATATACTGCTTTGGGTTTTTTTTTTATGATACTCTCAAGTACTATACACAGTAGTAGAAAACTCCTTATCAAATAACTGCCTTTATTGCACATGTAAGAGACAATTTTAACCCCAGAGAATTAAAAGATCAACATTTAGAACACATGATTTAAGATACATAGAAGGACTAAGTGAAATTGCTCACACACTATAAACCTCACGTAAAAGGCAGTGAAGGTGTAGCACAGACCTCTTCTATGGGGTCCAAATTCTGAGAAGGAGGGTCATCACTGGCAAGGTACAAATGATGTT
>CM052809.1:14043287-14054542 GCA_028533885.1 Nasua narica | reverse complement strand
AAATGAAGCAAGTCACACAAAGACAAATGCTGTAGGTTTTCACTTACGTGTGTAATCTAAAATCATAACCAATGGACCACCAGGAACAGACTCGTAACTACAGAAAACAAACTATTGTCTGGCAGAAGATGGAGGGGAAGGGCAAGACGTACTGGCAAGGGGGATTAAGAGCTACAAACTTAGAGTCATAAGTCATGGGGACAGGGGACACGGTGAGTGATACTGTAGTAACTGTATGGGGAGAGAGGGTAACTATTCATTTCCTAATATATAAAAATACTGACTCACTATAATGTATACCTAAAACAGGGTATTGCATGTCAATTATACTTCAAAAAAATGTTTTTAAAATGACAGTGCCTCTAGAAAAATGAAGCGTTAGTCAGCTATTAATAAACTTGATGAGCTTTGAGAAAATAATCCTAATTCACTGTCACATGAAAAAGCTGACTCTAGAGGAGCCTGGGTGGTTGAGTCTGTTGAGCGTCCAACTCTTTGATTCTGGGTCAGGTCACGATCTCACGGATAGGGTGAGACCGGGCCACGTTTCACACTCAGGGCCGTGTGTGCTTGAAAATTCCCTCCCTCTGCCCCTCCAATTTGTGTGCATATGCGCCCGTGCACGCGTGCGCTCTCTAATAAATCTTCAGGGGAAAAAAAAGAGAAAGAAAATGAAGAATCTAAAAGAATATATAGACAATCTATAAGTCTACACTTTTATCTAAAGATAGAAAAATTGGGAAAAATAGCATAAACTAAGGTACTGAAAATACTTATGTTATTTGTACTATCATCTTCTGACTTGGCAGTACTTTCCATATACTGCTTTGGGTTTTTTTTTGTTTATGATACTCTCAAGTACTATACACAGTAGTAGAAAACTCCTTATCAAATAACTGCCTTTATTGCACATGTAAGAGACAATTTTAACCCCAGAGAATTAAAAGATCAACATTTAGAACATATGATTTAAGATACATAGAAGGACTAAGTGAAATTGCTCACACACTATAAACCTCACGTAAAAGGGAGTGAAGGTGTAGCACAGACCTCTTCTATGGGGTCCAAATTCTGAGAAGGAGGGTCATCACTGGTAAGGTACAAATGTTCATTCTGGCTGGATTTCTAGAGGCACTTTTTTCCCTAATGCCACTTTTTAGTTATTAATTTACAGGCTAGGTAGATAGCCACACATCTTTTTTTTTTTTTAGTGTTTTTTAAAGATTTATTTATTTTAGAGAGAGGCAAAAAGTCATGGCAGGGAGGGAGGTGGACAGAGGGAGAGGAAGAGAGAATCTTTAACAGACTCTATGCTGAGCACAGACCTCAAGAAGGGGCTCAATCCCATAACCCTGAGATCACAACCTGAGCCAAAACCAAGAGTTGGGTGCTTAACCAACTGCATCATCCAGGTGTCCCTTAAAGATTTTAAGTAAATTCTACACCTAATACGGAGCTTGAACTCACAGCCCCGGTATCAAGAGTCGGAGATGGAGTCAACCAGGCATCTCACATCTGGTTTCTTTTTCAATTATAAATAAAGATATAAAATCAAATGTTTAACCATTCTCCCCATTTCCCACAGGTAAATACACTTAGATGTAAATATTTAATATTTCCCATAACTATGCATAGCAATGCATAGTTTTTTTTTTTTTAAAGATTTTATTTATTTTTTTTGACGGAGAAAGAGAGCACAAGCTGGGGGAGCAGCAGGCAGAGGGAGAGGGTGGGGGAGAAGCTGGCTCTTTGCTGAGCAGAGAGCCTGATGTGGGGCCCGATCCCAGGACCCTGGGATCATGACCTAAGCTGAAGGTAGATGCTTAGCAACTGAGACACCCAGGTGCCCCTATGCATAGCTTTACTGATTAAATTTAGTTCGAGTACATTAGTTACTGAAATGTGAAAACTTAATCCAATGAAAGACCTACCCATATCTTACATCCTGATTTACACTATTTTTGAGGTAGCTGAGAAAGTTTCAGAGGGAGTGTGTTCACTTCGGGCTGAAATCTTTATCTTATGCTTGTACACATGCATTCTGTTAGGAGAAATACAGTTAAAAACAAAAGACTTAATTCTCTCTGTTCAAAATAAGGGGGGAAATTTTCTCCCCCTTCCTCTTACTTAGAATGTTTTGGAAAAATTTTACTTTCAAATATTTTTTTTTGACTGTAGAAAATTAGATAGGCCTTCTGCCAGCTCTAAAATGCAGAAATGTTTTTCTCAAGGACCTGGAAGCCATCTCTTTGAAGTGAAAACTCTAGGGACAAGGACCTTCTTGCCCAGTTTCTGTGAGGAAACAGGAGCCCAATCCTTGCTCCTAATTCCAAAACTTTCTGTGATGAAGAGAGGAAAAGCTTGTTTCTCTCTGGAGAAAACCAGTCCAGGCTATCATTCCCCCAAATTAGGTCAACTTAGAATAATGTATATGTAACAAACTGGGCTGTAAATGCACTTGAAATTATGTATTTAATGGGTCACCTCTGATCGGCTCTATGAGGAGGGGGATTCATTTTTATCTTTGCAGTCAGTTAACTGAATGCTTGTCATACGCCTTGTGTTGTAGTTTAATGGTTATTAAACAAAGAAAACATTTGTGTTTTGGAAAATTTATGTATTTGTGAGAGACAGAAAATGAATGTGGGAAGGGGCAGAAGGACGAGGCAAGTCTCCACTAAATGGGGAGCCTGATGGAGAGGTCAATCCCAGGACCCTGAGATCATGAACTAAGCCAAAGTCAGGTGCTTACCTGAGTCACCCAGCCGCCCTCGAAATTCAAATGTTTTCTATCTCTATTATCTTTCTGGAGGATTTTTTGAGTTGGAGAATTTCTTTTCTAATATTTCCTAGTAACCTATGTGTGCATGTGCATACACATATGCACATACACACTTTTCATTTAATAGGTTAAATTTGCCTTGCATGTTTCATTATTTATAACCCTAATATGGGAAAGTCTCTTTTTTTTTAAGAGAGAGTAGGGGGAGAGAGAGAAAAAAAGAGAAGAGGGAGAGAATATTAAGCAGGCTCCATACCCAGTGCAGTGCCTGATGCCAAGCTTAACCTCAAAACCGTGAGATCATGACCTGAGCTGAAACCAAGGGTTGGATGCTTAATTGACTGAGCCACCCAAGTGCCCCAACTCCATTCATTTCTGTGCCCTGATGTAATCTGGGAAAATCTTCTTTCATGTCTTCCCAACTAAGGTTTTTCTGGCATCTCCATTCAGACCATACTTTAGGAACTGGGTAAAACACTGCCTTCCAAGGTCATGTAGCATACAGCTAAGCATACGAGTGTAAGGTACACATTGGCCTAATATGCAAGCTGCGTCTCCAACTGCTGAATTCAGCAGGCTTTGCCTCCTCTCACCTTCTCTCTCCCCCTTCTGTATTCCTTTGCCAATGCATGATAGAATCATCTCTTATGACCTCTCGAAAGAAATGTTCACTTTCTAACATTGGGTACCTTTTAAAAATGGTTTTGTGTCGCTACTTGTGAATTCTTTATTCACTTTAATTATTTTTAATCATTTTGGTCACGTGATGAGAGGTAGATTTTAGTGCTATCACCTCATTTTCTTGTCATTATTCATGTCTCAGTGTAATTCATTGTGTTTTCTGTATTTTCTCTATGAACATCAAGGAGACACAATGTTTTTCTTTCCTGGAAGGTACTAACCTTTTCCTTGCTTTTTTCCTTTGGCATAACTGTGCCAGTTCATTAAGAGCAAGAGTCTCTAGCTGATGAAAGATGTCTTTCAGGGGAGGATGGTGGTGCAGCTGGTTACGCATCCAACTCTTGGTCTCAACTGAGATTGTGATCTCAGAGTCCTGAGATCAAGCCCCGGATGGAGCTCTGTTTAGTGCAGCGTCTGCCTAAGTTTCTCTCTCCCCCTTGGTCCCTGCTCCCTACTCTCCCGCTCTCAAATAAATCTTTTTTTTTTTTTAAGATTTAAAAAAAAAAAAACCTTGTTTTATACAAACTCCTCTTCCTCAGACCTGTTGCTGCCCCTTTGAAATAAAGCTATGTTCCCAGCGAAGAAAACACTGTTACACGGCTCCCTCCTGATTCTCCTGTGAATATATACAGTAATGACCTCTTTACTGGAACACTTTCCATAGTCTCATGGTGCTACATCTGCCTACTTCACTATGCTATTCAGAAAGCTGGGAGGGGGGCACCTGGGTGGCTCAGGGGGTTAAAGCCTCTGCCTTCAGCTCAGGTCATGATCTCGGGTCCTGGGATGGAGCCCCACATTGGGCTCTCCGCTCGGCGGGGAGCCTGCTTCTCCCTCTCTCTCTGCCTGCCTCTCTGCCTACTTGTGATTGCTCCCTCTGTGTCAAATAAATAAATAAAATATTTAAAAAAAAAAAAAAGCTGGGAGGTGGGGATTCATACGGGCACGAATTTTAAGCATTCCACAGCAAACTTTGCCTTATGCCTCCATTTTCTACCTATGCCCTTTACATGACAAAGATGAGCCACCTTTTTTTTTTTTTAAAGTAGACACTTAAAAAAGTTCTGTGTTTAGTGACCTAGGATACAAATAATTATAAAGCCTGGAATATATAGCTGTCGTTCTATAAATCAAATGGATAATAACTATCTTAGAATTTCAGAGAGAAAAGACAACTTAAGGTTAGCAGAGGAATCCCTTAAAAATTTTTCAAACGTGCCTTCTTTATTTTAAAGTTATTTTTCATAGTCAACATCTTATTCTGGCCTGGTTTGTTTTTCAGCCAAGAAGCACATGCAAAGAAACTGGATTTTAAGATTTTTTTTTTTTTTTTTTTTTTATTAGGAAAGACAGAGAGTGAGAGAGAGAGCATGAGAAGGGAGAGGGTCAGAGTGAGAAGCGGACTCCCCAAGGAGCTGGGAGCCCGATGTGGGACTCGATCCCGGGACTCTGGGATCATGACCTGAGCCGAAGGCAGTCGCCCAACCAACTGAGCCACCCAGGTGCCCCAAGAAACTGGATTTTTGGACAAAGTCAAGACCAAGTCATCTGTCAAGAAGTCCTTTTCTTCACATTTCATAAAGATGTATTTGCCTTGGGCTATTAATAGGCAGTCAGAATGTCCACGTGTTGCTTCAGAAGTTCTAACTGTATGTTTGGGGGCATGTGTCTGTATTCCTTACACTACACGTCACTATTTTTTTTATGACAAACTTAAAATACCAGTCTAATAATTACTGTGGAAAATAAAGGCAAAATGATCTAATTTTCATTTCGATCTCATCAGTCACTTTTATAATCTGAGACAGCTTCGGAGACACAAACCGGGTCTTGGTCTAACCTTTTCCCCAAACATCATCACAGGGGTGGAGTGGAAATACTGGATTTAAATGTACCTAGTTCTTATTAGAATGTTTCACCTGAGATGGTCTTCTAAATGTATTGATTAGTTCATTCCATAAAGGTTAAGTGCTAATTTAATCAGCTAAGCAGTAAGTGTACAGTGAAGAATTCAGCCAATACAGCTTCTAGTAAGGAAGACAAATCTGAGTGGAAGACATTTATCATCAAATATTGTTCAAGTACTTCGGAAGCAAAGCAAAAACACAATCAGACGCAATCACAGAAGCACGGGAGAGTGAATTTACAGGTGAGTCGGGATGCTTTCTCTACGGAAGACACTCTGATGGAGACCTCAAAAATGAATAAGAGTGACACAGATCAAGAGTGGCGGAGACATGAGAATGTATGAAGGGACAGGCTGTCCAGAGTTTGGAGCAGCTGAGGAAGAGAACAAAGGCCCAGCTGTCCACACAAAGTGAGGAGAAGAGAGGGAAGCAGGAGGTTCTTTTGAATTAGGCTACTGTCAGACAATGCTTTAAATACCACATACTGATATGTTTAATCCAACTTCACTTGTAGCTTGTTTAGTATTGAAAAACTCCTGAATTATTCTTCCTTTTGTTTCACTGAGACACTCAGTGTCTGTCTCAAACCGTTCTTTAACGTTCAAGATTCCTGGGCCTCTTCCCTAAAAGCTTGTATTCCCCAACCAGTAACTGATTCGCGGATTCTCCAAAGCTTCTCGTTGTTTCTTCATTCAGTCTGTCCCACGCCTGTCCGATTTCATCTCCCATGGATTCTTAAGAGTTCACTGAATGCAGTGTTATGTGCTAAAATGGAAACAAGTGATAATAACCCTATGTGTCTATGTGTTACTCCATCCATTGAGGATTTCCACTTACTGATGCCTCTAAAAGTGCTAACATAAGAAAGAAATGTGAGGTTTTCAACAAATGGTCTAGAGACACGAAGGTGATAGTGTGAGCAAAGTTTGACCTTATCAAAATGTTTGTGGTCAAGTTCTATCCCTAGAGGTGTGTCACCAGTAACATTTCAGCAAAGCACATTTAAGCAGAATATATTGCCTAACTAACACTTTTTCCAGAAAAAGAAGTCAAGGAAGTATTTTAGGCCTAGGCTTAAAATGTCTTTTAGTTTTATTTCTTCTCCAACGCAAATACATTGACTTATGTAAAAAAAAAAAAAAAAGTAGAATAGTTAAGTATCTAAAATACTCAATTGCTAAGGATGCAGGATGGGACTCAAGGAAAAAAAAAATCTTTCTCAGAATGCACTATACTTAAAAGTTGCTTAATATGTGGCTCGTATAAGAAAACATGACTCCATTTTCAACCCTCATGAGATCCTGAGATGTATTATCAGCAATGCCTAGCAACTGTTTTAAAAAGTACAGAGAAATGGAATACTTACTTTATGATTTACTGAGGTAATAAAGCTATCAGAGAGGAATTCCCGTGTTGTCCCAAAACCAAACATATTTCTCTATCAATATTTTCCTTCCATTCTGGATACCAATCTCATTTTTCCCCTTTTCAAGGTTTTTTTTTTTTCTGTTATTTATCCTTCTACCCTATTATTAACTTCTATATGGCCCCTCTTTCCTCACATCTCTTTCCAGCAAATTCCTCTTGTCTGTCACTGTAATCCCATGCAACTTAAGTCTTCATCATTCCACTGAAATTACTCTACTCATACGCTCTCGTTCAGTGGAATGGATTTATATACTTCCTGCCTGCTAACTCCACACTCAAATATCCAGCTGCTTACCTGGGATGTCAAGTCAGTATTAAGTAAGCACCTCCGGCTTAAAATGTTAAAAACAATCTTCATGGAAAAACAGAACAGAATGCTTTCAATGTACTGTGCCCTAAAACTAGATTAAAACAAAAAAAAAAAGTGAAACTAGAATTTCACCAATTTTCTTGGGTGACAATGATGATTAATCAAGATTTATAAACACTGGGATAGCATGTAATGCAAAATTTCATTTGCATTATGGTATTAGTATACTCCAATAAAACATACTTGATAATTTATTCTAAAGTAATACTTCAAATGCGTCAACAGCTCTGCTTTATATTTCTGAAACTATAAAGTATTTGTTTCTGTCCTCCCTTTAGAAGTGAGATGAAGCCATTCCTATGTACAGGCAGAGATACATATATGTATTCTCATAGCTGTTGCATTCTTATGTTTATGGTATATATTAATATATTTTAATAATTTAAATACTCATATGTATACACACACAAACCAAAAAAAAAGTAATTGTTACTATACAATACAATGACCTTCTTCAAGAGTAGAGTACAAAGCATCGGCATATTTAACACGATTTAGAATTGAACAAATTCATTACCATCAGTCAGGAGACTATTGGTTATAAATCAGAGTTTAAGGAACCATCACAAAAACAAAATATTTGATGCACTCAGTCCACACTCGCGCTCGGTTTTGTGTGTGTCCATAATCCTACTCGTATACATATACAGCGACAAACAATCCTATTTACAAAAATCAAGAGCACGCTCTATGTGTTAAACGGAATTCTAAGATGAACCCCAAGAAGGTATGTCCTTGTGTCACCTCCTTCCTCATCACTTGCTTCTAGTCAGTAGAATATGGCAAGGGTGGTGAGGTAGTCACTCCCTCAGTTATGTAACAGGGCAAAGGCAATGGATCCTCACTGTCGTGGTCACCTCCTATCAAATAGGACTCCACGTTTGCGGCATGCAGCCGGTCCTGCCGGCTTTGCCGCAAGCTGCCGCGTCGTCAGGGGTACCGTGAGCCGGTCACACTCCACCAGCGGCTACAGGGGCGGCTCGCTGTTTCAGCTAGACCCTGGCCCATCAGCCCCAAGTCGGGGAGAACTCAGTCCTCCAACTCTAAGAAACTGAACTCCGAACCTAACCTTAGAGCTTGAAAGGGGCTCCTGGGCCCCAGGGAGGAATGTAGTCCAGCCAATACTGGAGAGCATTCTTAGGAGATGAAGGCAAGAGGACCCAGCTTAGCTGGGTCCAAAAGGAGATAATAAATGTGCGTAATGTTGCTAAGTGCATGGTCATTTATAACCAGCAATAAATAAATAACTACTACAATAAGTGTAAGCTTTCTTCTCTGTTCCATAAACAGGACTTCAAATTCCTCCCTGTGTCATTATGCTTTTGAATAAGAATTGGTAAGAAAATATTCAAACATACAGAAGTATCATAAAAAGATGAAATGAGAGAGGCAGACAAACCACGGGAAACCATGGGAGACTCTTAACTACTGGAAACAAACTGAGGGTTTTGGAAGGGATGTGGGAGGGGAGAAAGGGTAACTGGGTGACGGGACGACCCCCGGGTTTTATAACCAACTGATGCATCGTTTAACTCTACCTCTGAAACTCATGATACATTCTATATGTTAGTTGAAATTAAAGATTAAAAAAAGAAACGTCCTACGTTATCCTACCAGGTTATTATTGTTGAACATACAGGTTGTTTTAAATTTTGTCTTTATAAACAACGTCCCAAAGAATATCCTCAAGTTTAAGTTCTTTTCTATGCTGTTTTAGTTTTCTAGGAGATTTTGAAAGACTAGAAAGCTGTGTCTTCTGGCAAAACACATCAAGGATATTGACACATAGCCTCAAACTGCCATCCAAAAAGCCTGTACCAATTTATGTGCCTTTTAATAGTGTACGGAATTTTACACTCTGCGACCCCACCAATAGTCTGATAAACACATACATAAATGTATACATATCGTAAGTGTATATGTACATAATTAGATTAATATTTTTAATTGCATAGAAAGGTCCAAGTGGTTAACACTACACTGCACTTTCTGATCACTCTTGGCCTTGAACAAATATTTGATATACTGCTCAGATAATATTTACTTTCTTATAAAGTATACGTCTTTTATTGCAAAGACTGTCTTAATTTTAGTACCAGTCAGCAGAAAAGGGGAGCAAAGTACAAACACCTCCATAAATTCCCTGTCCCCCCACATGCATACCCTACTCCGTTATCAATATCCCACCTTAAGTCTACACTTGATCTAAAGGCTCACTCCTGTAATGGGTTACGAGAGACTCTCGACGTATTTATGACATTCATCTTTGGGCCTATTTGTTCTTTTGTTTATTTTCCTTTTCTTTCCTTTTTTAAATCAACATTTAGGTGACTCTGATGTGTAGTAAGTATTTCAATCATTTCTTCATGGTTTCATACCTTCGTCTTAAGAAGGTCATTATTCAACTTGAAAGTAATTGTTCACAAACATATTTAAGTTAATGGTAACTACACAAATATTAGGTTTGAACGCTCTCAATTTTTTTTTTCCCTAATGCTTCTAGACTGTTTCTGCAAAGTGGTAGAAGCTTTTAACCTTTGAATTTTTAAAATCTGCTTTTTTTCTTACCAGAGGTAACTAATTTTGAAGTTTTCCTCCAGTGGTTTTGTATATATGTATACATGTGTTTTATATATATGTAATTACATATATATAACTTGTGCCTATTAATATTAATAAGCTATTAAATTCCATCATTAATTTTATGCTCCTTTTGTTATGTGTATATATATATACATATTTTTTTTTTAAGATTTTTATTTACCCATCTGACAGAGAGAGATCACAAGTAGGCAGAGAGGAAGGCAGAGGGAGGGGGGAAGCAGGCTCCCCGCCGAGCAGCGAGCCCACTGTGGGGCTCCATCCCAGGACCCTGAGATCATGACCTGAGCCAAAGGCAGACGGTCAACCTACGAGGCCACCCAGGCGCCCCACTTTGTTGTATTATATGCTTTAGAGTCTGACAAGCCCCCTGTTCCTCTTTTTCTCTCATTATTAGCTTCTTGCTGTTTTATCCTTTCAGAAAAACTTAAGATTTCATTAAAATCAAATGAAAATGGAATTCAGATTTTGGCTGAGATTGTATTATTTTGGCGACATATATGATAACTGTTCTTTGTTTAAAATAGAGGTCTTTTACTAAATTGAGCAATCTCCTTTGATTTCCTGTTTTCTATGATGTTTCATGGGACAGTGACTTGAATGCCATTTTCAGCATCTTTTGAGATTATTTAAAAGAAATTTAATAGATCTATAGGTGTGATACAGCTTATTAAATAAACCAAAGTGATTTCTTCCTCTCTGTCTCACAGGTTATTTCAAACTGGGTCTCACCGGCCATAGAGAATACTGAGAAGCTTCAGGAGCCACTATGTGAGTATAGAAAAGTCCAGAGAGGGGGACTTAGCTGGTGTTAGTTCTAGATCCTTAAGACCGAATGTTTCCTTTGGTGGCCTGGATGGGCCAGGCATTCAACAAAATCAGGGCAAAGTACAGATAGCTCCATAAATTCCCTATCCCCACAAATAAATGTATTTTATGATTTGTTTGTTGTAAGAATTGAACTGAAGTTATAATTAGTTTGGTTATTTGAGTACTGCTAACTTCTTAAAAAGAATTTTGTCACTTTTAAAGTTAGTATGGACCAGGGGCGCCTGGGTGGCTCAGAGGGTTAAAGTTAGTATCAATACTGAAACAATCCACCTAACATGAGAATTTCCTATTGCCTTAAAGCTGGAAGAGACTAGTTGATCATGTTTCAGCAGTGAGTTCAGAAAAATCTTCTGTCTTTAAAAAGCTCAAGGTATTATTCTAATACGATAAATCTGTCAATATATTTTAATGATTTTATTATATACTTTAGGTGCCTCAAAGTGGACATTTAAGAAATATGAATACAAAGTTAGATATTCAGTTCTTATGTCTGCTTTTTAAAATCCCCATTTCAGACATTTATAATAGGATCTCTCTGATGTGAAGAATTTGAGAGGCAGGGCGGGGGGCTTGTGGGAGGTCGGGGAGGGAAATGAAACAAGAGGGATGGGGAAGGAGACAAACCATAGGAGACTCCTAAATTCACAAAACAAAC
>CM052809.1:14031881-14043187 GCA_028533885.1 Nasua narica | reverse complement strand
AAAAATAATAAAATCCCCCTTTCAGTTCTCATTACAGTACTTTGTGTTTCTTCCCCGCAGAAAAGTATATAATAGAGTAAAAAGACAACATCTAGAATGAAAGAAAGTAACTGCAAAGCATGCATTTGATTTGGGATTAATCTTCAAAATACAGAAGGAAATCCCTACAATCATACAATCAGGAACAAACCCAACTGGTAATCCAATTCAAAAATGGGCCAAAGACTCGATAGTCATTTTTCCAAGGAAGACACACAAATGGCAGACGCATATGAAAAAATGTTCGACACAGCTAATCATCAGAGAAATACAAGTCAAAACCACAATGAAATGTCATTTGCCCAGCAGGAAGACTACTTTTTAGAAAAACAATTTTTTGCCAAGGATGTGGAAAAATTGGAATTGTTGTGCCCTATTAGTGGTAACACAAAGGGCACAGCCTTCATGGAACACAATAGGCAAGTTCCTCAAAAACCTCAAATGAGAACTACCCTATGACACACAGCAATCCCATTTCTGGGTATATATCCAAAAGAACTCAATCAGGATCTCAAAAAGCTTTCAGAGTTCCCATGGTCACTGCAGCACTATTCACAGTAGCCAAGATGTGGGAAAATCTCAATTTCTGCTCACAAGGGAATGGCTAAATAAGATGTGATATGGATTCTAGGGTAAGATAGTGACCCACAAGGATCATGCAATCACTTCTTCCCACAGACTCACTCAAGCTAGAGCTATATATGGAACAATTTCCTATGAGGATGAAAAAACAAAAAAGACAGCCAAACATCAAAACTAGCTGAGTTACTCCTACACATCACGCAAACAAGAAAATAACAGATGTTCATCAAAGCAGGGAGGAGAGGCTCAAATGCAACTCTGCCATAAATTACACTCTTGGCACAGCGACCTACAACGATGAGGGAATTCAACTTGGAGCCTCGCCCTGAGGAATGAAAGGTTTGAGTTCAGTATCAGGCATCCCCAACTTTTATGACCTACGATGACAAACCAGTGCCCAAAACATCTACCCTTGAAAACCAAGCACATCGACAGGGGCTCACATCATGAGATCCACCAGCCGTAGTGAGCTGAGCTATGGCTCTTCTAGAACCTTCCACTCAGACACCCTAGATCCAAGGTAAGCAGCAGCTGATTAAGAGGCAGCCTAATGTTTAATTTCGCATTCGAGAGGCTTATTGGCTTATCTTAAAGCAACAAAGAGGCAGGCATCTAATGGAACACATCTGGGGCCTCCTGGAGTGCTCTCCAGGGCATAGCAAAGGGCAACAGACCCAGGAGTCCAGTTCCTCTGTGAAAGAGGTCTGGCTAAACTTATCTTCAGAGCTGCAGCCTGAGGGGCAGGCCTCTAATAAAACATTCAACTACAGGCCGACTGTAATCCTTTCCAGGACCTCAGGGACCTTCCAGGGTAGGCGCTAACTTCACATTCTCCTTGCGCCATGCTTTAGGACACCAGGGGGCTCCTGGAAGGGAACATTTATATTCATCTGGCTTCTTCCTTTGTATTTGTCTAGCATGCCCTTTTAGCAACTCACACACAGAGGATGCCTCTTAACCACCTGGGCCGGTGTCCAGGAGGCTGATGCTTATGGTCCCGTAGCAATAAATATTTGCTTATTATTAAAGCTGATGCATGAGGTTCTGGCTTTCATGAAATCTGATCAAGGTGCTGAAGGAGATCCCTTCCTTTGTGACCAAGACACGTCTCGGCACACCTTATACTACTGGGAGCCGTTCACAGTAAATTTCGGCGGGTCGGACACACACACACAGGTGTGAAAGTCAACAGAGTTATGGGGCGTGGTGAAATGATCAAGTTCACCTTCTAGAGGAGGCCATTCTCTCCCATCTGGGAGACGTAGCTGCTTTACTGAACATAGATACAACATGGAGTCAATGAAAATGAAGAAACAGTGGAAATAAAAGAAGGTGAAACAAAAAAAATCTGTAACATATATAAGAGACTTACCTTACAAAATGTTCAAAATAATATTCATAAACATGCTATTTTACTCAGGAAAAGAATACACTAACAGAGTCAGAGCACCAACGATGAGAGATAACACAAGAAAGTACTCAATATATACTAGTGGTAGTAGATGATAACTTAGGAAATTAGTAGTGAGGTTATAAGATACAAGCTAAAAGATTAGTAAAAATAACTGAAACTACAATCATTACTTAACAGATATCCAGGATAAAGGATATAAAATACGGCATGAAAAACATAAAACAGGTTAGGAAAAAAAAAAGTAAAAAGGTCGAGTTTGGAACATGCCAATCATCAGATTAATATAGACAATTACACATTTAAGTAGTTCTATGTAAGTCTTAAAACAAACACAAAGCAAAAACTCTACAGGTATTTCTATTAGCAATAATCGCGCCTCGGATAAACCTCATTGGCTACGATACTGCCACTGCGCAAAGCTCTACAGGTATTTCTAACATTACAGTAACACTGCGTATCTGATGTCCACTAAATAACATGACGGTTCCATAGTCAAAATCCACCCCCTGCCTACACGGTCACCATTCTGTTCCCAGCAGGCCACAACCTGTCCTGAATTATAACACTAGTTTCCTACCAACTCATCCTGATTTTACCTCCTCTCAGCTGCCAGAATTATTCTTCTAAATCTAAAGTCAGATCAAGTCGGTTCAAATCTAAAATCACATCAAGTTGTATCTGACTCAAACGTCCTTGTTTAAAATTCTCCGATACTTCTCTTCTCCCTTAGAGTCAATGTCGAAGACCTTCTAGTGACATCTAAGGTCTCACGTGGTAAAACTGTATAATTGTGACTCATCTCACTCGTGTCACTTATTCTGTTCTAGCCCCAATAGCCTCCTTGATGTACCTTCAATATGACAGATAAGTCCCTATTTAAGCCTTTAAGCTGATACCTCTTGGTGGTCTTGAATACTCTTCTCCCAAGGAGCTAATTCCTTCACCTCCTTCATCCTGGATCTTGACCATCCAAAGTACCACTGCTTAGGGGAAAAGGAAGCAGCAGAAGAAAGCCTTAGCCCATGGAACCCAGGCTCCCCACCCTCATAAATTCCTCCCACCAGGCTGATAAGCCCTAAGTAAAATTCAAGACCACTGGGGAGGGAACAGAAATGCAGAGAAAAGTTCTCTGCCAAAGCAAAACCATCACGATCACAAGAAAACACCAGAGAAACACTCTCACTGACAGACTTCTCTTTCCCTTCCCTTGCTGCTTTATGTCTTCACCTGCTGCCCTCAGGAAGATGAGGTGCCTTATGGATTTTGTCCATAGGGGAGAAGGATCCATGCAAGGCTTCAGCATCTCCTCTACTGGGAGCTGGTCCCCTCTCTTTCAGGCTTGCCCACCCTGGGAAGCTTTCTCCAGGGTCCAGCACTGCCCTCAGTTTCTCTGCTCAATACCTACTATGGTTCCTAACCTTGTAATTGGGTACCAATTGCCCTGTTACCTGATGTAGCAATGAGTTCTACAATTTCCCGTTAGACCATATTCAGTCTTTAGCATTTTGTTAGACATTTTAGCCGATTTTTTTTTCTCCCTCGTGTATTGCTCTCTGCTCTACTGTAGGCACTGTCTCTTTGAAGTTGCTTCTCTTTCCATTTCAGGTCAGTTGTTTGTCCTGCAACAGGACCTCAAGGAAGGGTTCGTGGAAAATTTTGACTTTGCAGATCATCTGGCCTTTTCTGGGCGTTGTGTTTTGGTCAGGGCGAGACCGATGCTCTTGCCAGCTCTCTCTAAGCTGGACTGACAGGCTCTCATTTGGCCTTTTATTTTATCCAACAACTTGTTAGGCTCCACGGTACAATTCTGGAAGCCTCTCTGTAGGACAAATTACTACATTCCTGTATTGCTAAGTGGGTCTAGCTTTCTTCATTTTTATGCAAATTTATGAACAAGATAACACAGATTCAACTTAATGAGTCAACTTTTCAGTATGAATCAAAGTTGCTTTCTTTTTGGGTATGAGATAATGAGCTTCTGCACAGATCTTCCAGTTTTTCTTTTTTCTAATTTCCTGGGTTTTCAGTAATGTCCATTGCGAGCTTATCTATTTTAGGTCAACCATTTCCTATTTTTTTTATTCTGTTCTTTGGTTTTCCTCTCTTTTCCAGCAGAAAAGCCTTTTTATTCCCCGGCTTTACTGCCCAAGCAGTCTTGAGTTCTCTTCAAGCTAAAACAGAGGCTGACTAGGAATCATCTTCAAATTATCCCTGAGAATAACTAAAGCGAAGGTTCCTGTCTTTACTCAAGGGCAAACAGAAGAAGCTGTCCTATGGCCTCAAAATTGTTTGTTTTCATCAGTCATATTATTCTTCGGTAAACCATCCCAAATACCCTGCATCTTATAGGATATAAGAGTCTTCGTTCATTTTAAGTTCTTAAAAATAAAGGAGAAAGAAAGTACTTAAAAAAAAAAAAAGTCCTCATCTAGATCAAGTTACAGGCTGAAAATCACGTGTCTGGATACATCGGGTCTTTTCAGTTATTGATTTCTTTTTATACACTGATCATTCTGTGCAACTTGAATAGTACTTACAGTCTCAAAAGGTTAAGAATCACTTTCATAGTAATATTCTCAGCATCATGTAACTACCAGCTCAGTGATTTAGTGATAGCTACAGAAGGTTATCAGTATGTATTTACTGGTGTTTACCATGCAGAGCTGGAAAATACAATTTCTGCACATTTGCATTATAGGCTTCAACTCGAATCAGTAACACTTATTCTCTGGCCTTGAATGTATACTAAATTCACAGATATTTCTGGAGGCAAATCAATGAATATACACTGAAGGATGATGTGTGTGGGCAAGAAGGCGGGGAGCCGGGGGCGGGGGGACTTCCAGCTCCACATTAGAGAAGGAAAGCATGACTGCATCAACTCTAGCTTTGTCTCTGTTGTCCTAGGTCATTTAATCTAGAAAGATTTGAATAATTCTATACATCAAAGCTCCCAAGCCCAGGTGCATGAGCCCCCAAAACAGATCGTGCTTATTTAACTCCTGAAAATGGATTACAGAAGATTATATCTAAGAGTTAGTCAATTTACGAAAATTAGGACTTACAAAAATACATTTACCTGGGAAAAGAATCTCTATCATCCAAAGATCTGAAAACCACCTTTAAAAAATAAAACAGGTGGATTTAGCCTATCTCAGTGGGATATGATTACATATGAAGATTTTTTTTTCCACTTTTAAAACATAAATCACAATGTACTATAGTTCTAAGAGCTTATTTCCCTGGAAACTATATCCCTGCACTCTTGGAACTCTGGTCAACCTCTTTTAGGGTTTGTTCCATTCAAGAATCAGGCAGGAACTTGTTACAAGGGAGACCTATACTGTATTTTGATTTTCAATTTTATGCTCTTGCTTTCTACACAGACATAAACTGGTAAAGTGGCTTTGTATTCCATGCCTCGCATTGGCTCATCTTTTTGTCTTTATACAATGCTCACAGGAAGGGAAAACAAAAAGTAGCATCTGCCTTATTTTCAAGTATGCGTTAGAGGGCACAGATATTGCCCTGTCTTTTCCTACTTCAATTTTCTTTCTAGGAGCAATGGTCTCTATCAACACATTCTCCACGAATGACGCAAAGAAGATAATTCTGTTCAGAAAGAGTGTGCAAAGTCCACTGTTTTCAATGAAAGCGTTGTGCTTATGTTAAGAGACCAACAGTTCACTGAATGCACACTCCAGTGAAAATCTGAGGATGGTTTACAGTTTCTAAAGGTTGTCTATGGCTGCGATCTTTCAGGAGTATTAATGTGTTCATGTCCAAGGCCAAAATGATACATGAGAATCTCAAGTCCTGCATCCTGTTCAAAAGACAGGTAGGCCATTTTAAGCTGGCTTGGAGTCAGCTGTACTTGCGGATGTGCCATAAAGAGAAAAGGGGCACAGGTGGTCTGCTGTTACGGTGCCCCGCCCCCCCCCCACCCCCCACCGTGTGAGACTGAAGCTCCACCCCCAGGGCACTGCACCGTGCTCAGATTGGCTCCCGTGGACAGTAACTACTCGTCAGCCCCGCCCATCTTCTGTGTTCACCCTTACACTTCCCGGTAGCACCTCCAAAGCCCACCTAGCCAGACTTTTTCTTTCTTTCCTCATTATCAATATAGGCAATTACTGACATGATACATCCCCACCTATCTCAGGGATATGAACTGTTTTGTATGCTAATTTGAAGAAACCAAGCAAGCCCCTAATGTAAAATCACAGTAGGAATTCAAATAAATTATTTTTTTCAGGTTGAATAGTAAGTGTGTGTACCTATAATTTATGCACAAATGTACAATATATGTTTATTACAGTAAATGGATAGCATATATATTATATATAAATATACATAGCATATCCCTTATAAAATATATAGTATAAACATTTAACTACATATGTATACTGTGTAAAATTTTTATACTGTACATACATTATAAAGTTCCATCTAACTACGTATTGAAGATATTGGCAAACCAATTTTGCAAACCATTCTAGGCTGAGTATCTTTCTAAATAACATGGTATTTTTTTTTTAACATGCTCTTTTACTGTATGTGGTGCTCTTAGAGGTAACTTCTACCGCTTTTCCAAAGGTGGTTATTCAAAACCACCTTACTTTGCCTATGTATGTATGCATATATATATGTATATATTAACTGATACATGAGATTACAGAGGATCTAGCAGAAATAATTACTTATTTACAAGACGATGACAATCATTTTCCCATCACCACACAGTAGGGAGAATAGAGGACCTTACATTACATCTAAAATTTAAGAACCATATATTCATATATATGATAACCAAATACCCCATGGAATTTTACAGAGAAACCTATCAAGATTTTGAGGAGAAAAACATTGAGTTCCTGTAAAGCATAATGTAAGTCTTGTGCATTTATTTTTACTTCTAAAAGCCTCCATTTAAGCTCTACAATTCACCGGACACTGCGTTAAGTTTCAGGTAGGCAATGATTAATGTTTTGTCCCTGCCCTCAAAGAGCACTTATTCTGGTGGGGAAAAAGCTGACATTAAAACATAATTACAGTTTGGTTTCAGGAGCGACACAGAAAAGGGTCAGAGAGACTGAGGTTAACAACTAGGAAGGAGACAAGGAAAATTTACAGTAGGGATAAAACTTGGGCTGAGAGGTGGAAGGGGATTTCCAAGTCCCCAGTGAGAAAGAGCAGCCAAGACATATGCAAATCAATGAATGGAGGTTTGACGGAAGAAGGCTACACCAGCCTAGAACCAGTTTGTTCATCTGACTGAAAAGAAGACATGGAAAAAGTTGCAGAAACTTGTTAAAGCCTCTAAAAAAAAAAATCAGTAAAAATCATCAATGATGTTGGGCACACTGTGCAATAATTTTAAACTTTATATGCACAAATTTTTTTTTTATCATTTGATGTGTGGCTTTCAGTTAGATAGCTTTCACCAAGTGAGGAAATAGCTCTTTATTCTTAAAATTGTTGGTATTTTTGTTTAGAAATGTTACCAAATTCCGAAGCATCTATGAAGACCGTAGTATGAATTTTCTCATCCTTACCTGCCTATTTTAAACTGTATTAATAGGTATCTAAAGACTCAGATAATTCTTAATACATTCCCAAGAAACAATATATTGGTCATTTATTATTATTTCAAAGGTGCAGACCTCTACATGTAAGTATTTATTTAGGATTTTTGACCATGTTCATGAAGTTTATTTCAACTTTTTATTTTTCTACCTAGTTTTATTTGATCCTGGAAAAAAAGGGAAGAAGGCAACTTAGAAGCAGATCCTCTCTGCCCAGCTCTAGAAACCAGAAAGGAATGTGCCAAATTCTCTCCAAATTCCTGACTCAGCAAGACATAGGTGAAAATAAATGGTGGCTTAAATGCATTAAGGCATTAAGTCCTGGGGTCCTTTGTTACATAACAATAGACAGTGAAACACCAATTCATCTCTATACACTCTATGTTCTTGACAATAAGTAAGGGGCTCTTACCAAGTTATGGTCTCTTGGCACCAGTTCATAATCCATCGAGCAACATGGCCACTGTATACATCCACCTCGTTCTGCGGTGGCAAAGTGAGGATCTAGTTCACTCCCTTGTACATTTTTCTAAGTGCTTGGTATGTTCTGTTTCCAACCCTATTCTGAGTTAACATTCCCGAAGTATAAGCGCATCGTTTCAATGGTCTTTTCAAATTAGTATGCAGAAAACATCATATTGAGAAGAGTATTAAGTACTTACAACTCATTTGCTCCCTTCCTTAAGGTTCATCCTGAAATCAGGAATTTGCTTTGTTTTTGAGGCTGGGCCCCAAGACTTACCTTCTTCTCTGTTGAATGAGGTACAGGGGACGAATGCAGACCTAAGGAAGTCAAAAGAAGGGAATAGATGAGTTTATATTAAAAAAATTGTAGATTTTAATCTGCTCCTCAGTCTCTCTCCTGTCTCTCTCTAAAGATTTGTAAACTTTGTCGTAAATATCTGTATCTACCTATCTATATATATACTATATAACCATAAAGAGCTGGTATAGAAATCAAAAAGTTTAAATGCATATTTTACTACACACATATGGAAAAGGGAGCATCTTTAAAGATTTTATTTATTTACTTGACAGAAAGAGATCACAAGTAGGCACAGAGGCAGGCAGAGAGAGAGGGGGAAGCAGGCTCCCTGATGAGCAGAGAGCCCAATGTGGGACTTGATCCCAGGACCCTGAGATCATCATCTGAGCCAAAGGCAGAGACTTAACTCACTCAACCACGCAGGTGCCCCAGGAAAAAGGGAGCATCTTTAAATACAACAGGAGTAATATTCACTTAGGACATCATGGATGAAACTGGAGAGTATAATGTTGAGCAAAATAAGTCAGAGAAAGACCAACACCGTATGATTTTACTCACATGTAGAATATAAAAAATTAAATGAACAAAGGGGAAAAAAAGAAACTAAACATCAGACTCTTAACTACAGAGAACAAACAGATGACTACCAGAGGGAAGGGAGTTGGATGGGTGAAATAGGCAAAAGGGATCAAGAGTATAGTTTCTGTGACGAGCACCGAGAAATATACAGAATTGTTGAACCACTGTATCATATACCTGAAACCAATACTGTATGCTGACTATATTGAAATTAAAATTTAAAAAAATGAAACCCAAAACAGACCAAAAGAGGTGGAGACTGAGCGACAGACTTTAACATACGTTTCCAAAAAGTGGGTATTAAGTAGCTCATGGTGTTAATGATGTCTCTACTGAGAGCCCCTGATAGCTATCTACGTATTTTTTTGCATTTATTTACATCTGAGCCTCTGTATTTGACATCCGCAGGACCCTCTGGGGTATCTCCTCACACTGCCATATTCAGTGCTTAAGGTTATTGGAAGATCATAGAAACCCAATAGAAGAAGGATCATGAAGAACTCAGATCCCTCAGGAAAAGGCTTCGGTAAACTCAGCCAGAAAACCTATTAAATTGGTGGAAATGATGGCTGAAAGCAAAGTAATTATTTAAAATGTACTGTGGAAAATAGAATACATTATTAACTTGAGACTAGTGACAGGAAAAAAAAAAAAAACAACGAGAGCTATGTTTGTGTTCTACTTTCCCATGTCTTCTACATATTAATATATGTCTCCTTATACCGTTTTCCAGTTTACTGAGCTACAATTGGCAAATAACATCGTGTTAGTTCAAGCTATGCAACACGATTTGAAACATAGACTACAAAATCATTACAACACTTAGTTAACATCCCTCACCTCACGTGGTTATCTTTTTTTTCCTGTGAGGATAATTCTTAAGATCTCCTCTTAGCAACTTCCAAATATACATTACAGTACTGTTAACCGTAATCACCATGATGGATTTTTCCATCCCCAGAAGTCATTCACCTTAAAAGAAGATGTTCTTATCCTTTGAACACTTTCACCCACTCCCTTCTTTTCCATTATTTAATCTTTTTTACAGTGGGAGTTTCGCTGGCGGTTAACTTTGTAATTTAGTTCATACATTTTACATCAAGACCTCAAGACTGCACAGCAAGGGCTCTGTCAACATCTACAGTTTAAAGCAGATCCTTGAGGCTGCCATTTTGGGGGAAGCTTGACATGTGGACTAAAGGTCCCATTTCCCATCCTGTTTTCCAGATGGCTATGGCTTGATGATTAATTTCTCACCAACTCAAGGCAGCCACAGTGTCACGAGAGACACACAGAGCGTTCTGGAAGAGCAAAGGAATTATCTTCTTTGCTCCACTCCTTTTTTAGTTCCTTTGAAGATGAACATCTAGTCTGGAACTCAAAAAAATCTTTGAACCATGAAAGATAGCCTTGTGCTAAAGAAGTCATACCAGAGGCATGGGAAAACATTTTCTCTACAGTGTAACAGAATACAGTTTTTCAACCTTGTAGTCCACATGGTAACTGTTGAATATACCCTCTGGTTGTGGTGGGAAAACCATCATAGATGATATATAAGGCAATGGTTGTGGCTGTGTTCCAATACAAGTATTTACAAAAGCAGGTGGAAATCTGGATTCGGCCCCAACACCATGGTTCAACAATATCTAGCCTAGCACCAAGAAAAAGGGATCTGGTTTTTTTTTGTTTTTTTTTTTTTTTTTGACAGAACATGAGCAAGGGTGGAGAAGAGGAGAAGCAGACTCCCTGGTGAGCAGAGAGCCCAACGAGGGGCTCCATCCCAGAATCCTGGGGTCATGACCCGAGCTGAAGGCAGATGCTAAACTGACTGAGCCACCCAGGTGCTCGAGAAAGGACAGCAATATCGAGACACCAAAGAGCATCTTACTATCCTCGGCTACTTCTCTCTGATCTTAGATATAAATGTTGATCCAAAGATACATTTTGGGGGGGGGGGTCATTTCTTGCATCCTATGCAGCTACACAAAGAGAAACACAAAAGGACAGTTTTGGGCCACAGGTGTTTGTATCAAAGCTTTTGCTTCTGGGGAGGTGGAGGGGCAGAGATGACTAAGAGGTGCCTCCTTCCTCCTCGTTCCTAATTGAACTTCGTTTTTTCCTTTTAACTCCAGTGTAGTTAACATACAGTGTTGTCAGCAGCAGGTGTACAATACCGTCATTCAACATTTCCACACATTATTCAGTGTTCATGAAGAAGTACTTGAGTTCTATGTGTATGCAGCATTTTTTAGAACATATTCAATTTATTTGATCATGTGGTTTTTGCGGCACCTGCAGGCTTTAAGTATATTTAATAAATCCAATCATCCTTTCTCACTCC
>CM052809.1:14015718-14031381 GCA_028533885.1 Nasua narica | reverse complement strand
TTTTTCTTTCCTTCCCCTAATGTCCTTCAAGCTATTCCTTATGTTCCACATATAAGTGAAACCATACGATCAATGGCTTTTTCTGTTTAACTTATTCTACTTCGCATCATCTCTCCTGTGTTGTGGAACAACTTGGTACCTAGTAATTTTGCGCCCACAGTGTTTTTAGTCATCCTAACTCCGACCAAGTTGAGTCATCAGTCTGGACCCAAGGACTTTTTGTGGCCATCCCTCTGCACATCTACCCTTCTATTCACTCATGAAGACAATCTGCTGCCATATTCAATGACCTTTCTATTCCAATGAAAAACATTTATCAATAGGAGATATGTGAATAGAGCACATATACTGTATGGGTTCAAGAATGGTTTTTATCAAAAAAAAAAAGAAAGAAAAAAGAATGGTTTTTATCTAACTAAGGTCAAAGCACCATGTGATAAACAGAAAAACTTTAAATCATATTACAGTGAAAAAAAAAAGTGTATAGTAGCTCTTGCTTAGTGTTTCAAAAAAATATATACCACTCAATAAAAACTTATTTCACTGGTATATGAATGTAATTTTTTTTCTTTTGCTATTGTAATGAATCCAGTCAGATGATTATTTGAAATCCGCCTAATGAAAAGGACACAACATCCTTTTTTTCCCTGATGAAGATACAGAGGAGCTGTAAACAATTACCTCTGGGTAAAAAATCAACAAAAACACACAAACAAAACCTAACGCTAAATAGCGAACGGTTCTTCCGCTCTTGCCTTAATATCCAAAGTCCCAGAAATAGATTAAAACTGTGAACAACCAATATCAAATGGCACCTAGAGCCATGAATGCTTCTTTCAAAACGTATTTCAGGATTACAACGGAAATAAATTATGTTCAATACATTCCTACTTGTGATCCACTTACTCATACTATTTGCTGTATACTGTTTAACTTTTCTGTTACAAGTTTTTCTAATTTGGGCAAAATTGAGTGCAATAAACATCTTTCCTGTCCCAAAGATTCTTCTCTTAAAAACCACCTGTGTCAATAGATGTGTACATACTTGGGGCCACCTTTGTACTCTAACGGACTCCCAGAAACAATCATCAGTATTTAAGATGTTTTTCGGTTTTAAGGCACACGTATACAATGACCTGTCATACATATTTGATAACGCTACAGATTTCAATTCATCAAGATCAAACCCCATTTTTTTTAAAGATTTATTTATTTGACAGAGAGAGAGATCACAAGTAGGCAGAGAGGCAGGCAGAGAGAGAGAAGGTGAAGCTGGTTCCCTGCTGAGCAGAGAGCCCGATGCGGGGCTCGATCCCAGGACTCTGAGATCATGACCTGAGCCGAAGGCAGAGGCTTTAACCCACTGAGCCACCCAGGCACCCCTATATTTTTCATCATTCTTTTCTAAATGTCAATAAAAATTCAGTGAGAAAATTTAAGATGATCTTCCTAATTTGAATATTATATTCAAACTGTTGCAGTTGTAAACGATGAAAATACTTGCCCAGATGTTCCTAGATGGGCTGATAGCATTTTCAGGAGAAAAATACTTGTTACTCCTGAGAAACTAAGTATTAAGGGAAACAAGTAGTTGTAGCATTGTATCTGACGAATTTTTTTCTTTTTTCCCCGCTCCTTTAACTTAGGCATAAACGTGGCACAAAGCTTTGTTTTGTAGGAGAGAACCTCAAGCAAAATTATTGATCATACCTTGGAGACCAAACAGAAAAGTTTTATGTTATTCCTTTGATGGCTCTGAATATTAGATTCCACCTCAGCCAGCCTCTCGACAGGCAGGGCAGGTCAAATTAAATGAGAATTTTAAGCTCCCATTTGATCTGTTTGTGTAGATAAAACCTCAAAGTTCCATCATACCAAATATGCCATCCTAACCAATTTATTTCCTTATCTTTCCTTTGACATTTTATCATGTGGCAGACCAAAAAACAAGACTGATTTCCCTTGGAGAGTTTAATTCACATCTGGTATCTTTTAGAAAGCTTCCCTGACAGGCATAGCAATCATAGTACGCAATCACTCACGTTTAATAACATCTTTAAATATCCCATGATTCACAGGCAAACAAATTAAAGGTCTGGAGAGAGTAGGTCAAAGCGGCTTCAGGACACACAGAGCTCAATCTCCCTCCCCAGGTTGGAAGACAAATTTTGTGACCCGAGACACCCTCAACTCTGTTTACAGCACACAGACAGAAGGCGGCTGATTGCCCCTGGGAAAACGTACCTAGTACAACAGTTACGTGAACCTCTCACCCAGGGGAAATGAAGCAACTGCGACTTCCTGAAGGAAATTCCCAGGGGGATGTTTAGGAAGCTTGGACCCAGTGAGGCACAACTAGTCCATTATATGCACTACACTACTTCCGCTGTAAAATATGTTCCTGGTGGCAGGAAAGGTCATTCTTTTATTTCATTTTCCTGACTACAGAAAAATTCTCAAGCTTATTGGGGAGATAGTAGGACCCAGGCTCTGCTGACCTATTTCCTCATATCCATGAAACCCAGTTCAGTCATTCCTGAGAACTCCTTCACCAAAACCCCAGTCTGTGCTCATGACATCCAGTGGGGAGTACTACACATCTGAGACTCAGCCAGCTGTTACCAGAGGTTTAAGAATCCAGACACAGGAAGGCTCATGGGAAACTTACTGGAGCCCATTTTGCTTGCCTTGGGTTGGAGCCTAAGTCCCAACATCCTCTCTCACTTTGGGAGAAAAGACATTCACCGTGTGGCTGACAATTCATGGCACCATTTCCCTCAGACACTGGCGTTCTCTGACTTAATTAGGTGCTGGTGGATAGATTTGCTAATGGAAAGTTAGAACTGAACATTCCAAAGAGTCATATCAAGATAATGGATACCTCTCACATGTACTTATTTTCTGCAATGGAGGAGAGAATAGTCAGAGGCTTCATTTCCAGTTATGGATGCCCCACATTCTGTGAGACCTTCAGTCGTGTTTCTTAACCTTCCTGTACCTTTATTCTGTAAAGAAACTTAAGAATTTTACCTACCTCCCAGACTTATTTTGGAATGTGATTTGGCATGTAACTTATCTGGTCTCTAGCAAATACTAAAAACCTGAAGAATTATTAGTTACTAGGATTTGCAGCAGAGACTGAGTATTAATTTGCATGCTACCGTGTATACTTGGGGGTTTTTGAAACATTCTTGAGCTCTCGAGCATCTGGCTTTCTTGTGTCACTGGGTAACAAAGCGAGGCCACCACCCCTGAACATTATAGGGAAGACAACGGCCATTGCTGATGTTCTGACATAATAAAGAGACCAACAATAGGAAAATACTTCCTTTGCAATTACAGGGTGTGTTGGGGTGCTCCAGGTAAGGACCCTTCCCCATTCTGCACAATAACTGAATGCAGTGCCCTTATCTGAAAAGCAAAGTAACCATGTTCATCAAGGTATTATTTCTTAGTTCCTCAGAACAGACTTAGAATTTGCATTCCTCCCAGGGTCTGTGTGTATTTTAGCCTGACTACCTCAGAGACTGAGAAACAACAAATTAAATTTCGTGTCTGGTAAGAGACCTGGGGAAGCCTTAGGTGCAGCCACCTTGACTGTTTCTCACCGTATGTGGGTGGCCAACGAATCCACAGGTTCGGTTTCAGACTGAATATCTTAACCAGGGAAGAAAAGGGACAACAATTTATTTTGGGGAGGAAATCTAAGGTACTTGATATTTCCACCTGTGAATTTTAGGGGGGTACATAATCAGCCCATAATGTTTTTTTGTTTTTTGTTTTTTTTTTTTTTATTAGAGACAGAGACTGAGAATGAGAGGGGAGAAGGTCACAGGGAGAAGCAGACTTCCCGCAGAGCCGGGAGTCCGATATGGGACTCGATCCCGGGACTCCGGGATCATGACCTGAGCCGAAGGCAGTCGCCCAACCAACTGAGCCACTCAGGTGCCTGCCCATAATGTTTTTAAGCTAGAAATTCAACGTCTTTTTTTTCGATGTCTTTAATAAATACAAAACTATTCAATTTGCTTCTTCTTCAGTTTGATTCTTTCAATAATTTATCATCACATCACATCTTTCATTCCTGATGCTATTGATTTCTCATCTTTTTCGTGATCGCTTTAGCTAACAATTTATTTTATTGATGTCATCACTAAACCATCGTCGGGCTTTGTCAATTTTCTCTCTTTGCCTGTTTTTCTCTTTTACTGTCTTCTAGTCATCTTTAATATTTCAGTTTTGTGCACATATCTACACTTTCTGCCACTGCAATATTTCTAGCCTCTTTAAGGAGGGATTTTAACCCCTTTTTCTTTTCTATTACAAGCATTTAATGCTATCAAGAGGCATTTGAGCAACATTTTAGCTGTAACGAACTCATGTTGATATAGTCTATTTTCCTTATTACTTTACTGGAAATTTTTTTTTTTTTCTGTTTTTCTTTGATTCTTTAACCAACATGCTACATAAAGCATCTTCTTCTCCTTTAGAATTTTAGTTCTACTAATGCCAAGGGTAAAGTACTCTATTTTCAGTTCATATGATAACATGGCCAAATTTTCTCATTAAACTTTGCACCTCACTCTTCATCTACACATTTATGGAGTGATGGAGGAATTCCAAATCATTTTGAAACAAAGTTTTATTTATTTCAATTTAAAACGTGTCATCCATCCCACACAGAGATTGCCTTTTGATACGTAACTTATTCACTGAAGTCTCAGTACAATTCTATAATGTTGCTATTCGTTTTAAATTACTAAAATACTTGCACTGCACTTTAGGACTTACTCTAGTTTACTTTAAAACTCCAATATCAAGTTTTATGTAAGGCTTTCCTTAAGTTCATTCCCTACCGCAGAAGGACTTCTTCCATTTGGCATGCTAAGGAGGAAGTTTTTGAGGCTGAAGAGTGAAAATACAGTTAGGTCCTTACATGACTCAGTGAGTTTAACAGTTTGCCTCATCCCTCAACGGTAAGCCCTATCTGGAATGGCTCTTCCAATTATCCATGCTTTTGGGCTGTGGGTTTCTTGGACCTGCCATGTTATGCCACACCTCACTAATGGACACATAGCCTAAAGCAATTCACTTGGTCATTATGTTTTTTTTTCCCCCAAATATAGACACTACCTGGGGCTGTTCTCTATTTCTTTATCTTGCTGATGCTGATGTTCTTGGCATCCCATTACAAGGCCACCTCCACGATATTACTGCTTCAACCTAGAGGCAGGAGTTCATGTATATATTTTTGGAATCCTTATTTTTAACCTTTATGGAACAGATACATCTTCACATATCCCTGCAGTTTAGTCACTGACTAGTCTATGAAAGACCAAAAATCCCATCTTCTATGGAGTCCCAGGCTTTAAAAGTGATCCTCTGAGAATCAGATGGCCTCACCTGTATTATGCAGAAAATAATTTATTATAGCACTATTTTTCAAAGGGCACGTCTAGCACTTGTATCAAGTAGGGGTAAATGAGCATTGGTACAGATGGCTCTCACACAGTTTATCATGCCTTGTAGAGAAGAAATTGACCACAAGGGCTGTCAGGTATCTGAAGTTTAAGGTTCTTGGTATTTTTAGTGACATGATGAAAGCACACCACCGAAACATACACGTGATCTTTCCACAGCTCTGCCTTATTTCCTAATACCTCATCATTTACAGTTCATCATACAGCAAAAACAGTAACAGATTACTAGAACCTCCAGCCAAGAAGAGTCTGATTTAATAATCAGACAACATTGGACATATCCATATATAGAAAAATCCATGTGTTACAGTTAACAGATGAACCATTAGATATGTTAAGGCCGACAGTGATACTTGAATATTTTGTCAGCAGTCTCCCACTATACACACAAATAGAACCTATTTCTAGGAAATACTGTGTGTTTAACTGAGCTCTGGAGAGAAGGATTGTGATCATAATCCTTACAACTCAGTAGAATGTGCTGCTCTTAAAAAATACTGTTTCCTAAACCAGTAACTGAGGTTTTCCAAACTCTCTTTGTGGAAAGTAATTTTAAAAAAAAATCTAGTTGAAGCCAAACTTAATATGTTATTTCTGGTACTTTTATTTTTAGCTATGTGTGGAATATACTTATTCAAGCCTTCCTGGCATGTTTTTCACTATGCACCAAACCTCTCTGTACTTCAAGCCCATTTTCAAGTAAAAAAAAAAAAAAAAGCTACTTTGAACTATTTTAATTCAATTCACATGTTCCTTTATCCTCAATCTCATCTTCCTCCATATTGAACAAAATTCAACATGTTTTTATTATAAAAAAAAACGTTAAAAATGGGGATAGAAAGGACAGATCTCAACACAATGAAGAATATTTATGACAAGGCCACCATTATGATTGCAGTTGACTATTAAAATCTAAAAGCTTTTCTTCTTAGATCAACAACAAAATAAGGGTGCATATTCTAACCGTCCCTATTCAACATAGTACTCAAAGTCCTAGCCACAGCAATCAGGCAAGAAAAAAAAAAAGGCTTTTACATTTTATGATGTATTCTTATATATAGAAATTCCTGAAGACTCTCCTTAAAAGCTGGTAGAACAATTAACTAATTCACTGAAAGTGCAAGATACAAATCAACTAACCCATCAGTTCCATTTCTGTACACTAACAACAACAAAAAAAATCTAAGAAATAAAACATTCACATTCATAGGAGCATCAAAAACAGAAATACTTGGGATAAGTTAAACAAGAGGTTCAACTTCTATACAATGAAGACTACAAGAATTTGATGAAGTGAAAGAGACACAAACAAATTCAAAGGCAATCCATGTTCCCAGTTCACACTTATTAATACTGTAAATGCCCCTATGACCCAAAGCCTTCTGTAGATTCGAGGCATTCTTTTAAAGAAAAGCATTTCCTTTTAAGATCAAGAACAAAACAAGGATGTCTTTGTCACTTTTATTCATTATAATGTTGGCAGTCCTATCCAGAGAAAGTGAGCACATACACGCATGTGCATACACACACACACACACACGCACACACCACACAACACAAACAAAAAACCCAAAACACAAAAAAAACCAAAAAGGTAACCAAATTCCAAGAGTAAAACTATTTGCAGGTTATGTTATATAGAGAATCCCAACCAAACTCTACAAAACCACGCCCCTACCACAACAGAAACTCCAACTCTCATAACTGATAAAACAAATGAGTCAAATTGAAAACAAAATTAGCATCATCTGTTCCATTTCTACACTCAAAAAATGAACTATCAGAAACAAATTAAAAACAAACAATTTGATTTGTAATTGCATGAAAAGAATACAATTCACAGGAACAAATTTATCTGGGAGATCTAATACCTCTATACCTCTATCCTGAAAAGCTGAAGATATGGGTCAAGGAGGCTGAAAAAGGCACAAATGGCAAGATATGTGCTCATGGATTGGAAAAATATTAAGATGCCCATTCTACCTAAAATAATGAACAGAGTACAATACCTATACAAATTTCACAGAAATAAAACAATCCTCAAGTTTTACGCAACTCCCCAAAACTAAAACATTTCTGAAAAAGAACAAAGCTAGAGACATGATGCTCCCTGATTTTAAACTGTATTACAAAGATATGGTATACAAAGAGTACGGTATTGTCAGAAAAACAGACACTTTGATTACTGGAACAGAATAAGGAGCCTAGGAATAAATCTGAACATATACCATCAACTTGCAACTAAAAAGTCTCAAATATATAAGGGGAAAAGACCAGGATCTTCAATACATGCTGTTAGTCAAACTACACAACCGTCAACAAAATAACAAAACCGTACTCCTATCTCACGTACAAAAATGAGCTCAAAGTGGATTAATGACTTCAAAATAAAACCTGAAATCATCTGCCAAGAAGAAAACCTAGGTGGAAGGCTCTTTGACATTTGTCTTGGATAGGATTTTTTTTTTTTTTTACCCCAAAAGGGAAGGCAACAAGAGCCTAACAAAGAAGTAAAATTCTATCAAGCTAAAAAGCTTTTTGCCCAACAAAGGGAAGACTAACACAAATCAAAGGCAACCTATGGAAGTGGAGGAAATATTTGCAAATCATATCTACCAAGAGACCAATATCCAAAATACATAAAGAATTGAAAAAAAAAATCAGAATAAAACACGGCCAGGGGATCTGAATACACATTTTTCCAAAGACGACACAGAGCTGGTCAACAGAAACATGACAGGTTTTCAACACCACTCATCATCAGCAAAATGCAAATCAAAACTATGAGATGTCACCTCATACTTGTTAGAAATGCCATTACTGGGGCGCTAGGCTGGCTCAGTTTGAAGAGCACGCAACTCTTGGTCTTGGGGTTATGAGTTAAAGCCCCGCGTCGGGTGTAGAAATTACTTAACTGAACCAAACTTAAAAAAAACGCCATTATCAAAGACCAACTTAGTAACATTCATGAGGATGTGTTCAAATGTAACATTTGGGCACTGCTGCTATCAACATAAACTGGTTCAACCAGGACAGAAAATGCTATGGAAGTTGCTCAGAAATGAGTAAATTATCATAGGATCTAGCCATTCCAGGTCTGGGTATTCATCCAAAGAAAATGGGAACACCAACTCCAAAAGATATGTGCATGCCCGTGTTCACTGTGGCATCATTTACAGTCACCAAAATATGCAAACTAATCAAGGGATGAATAAAGCCAACGTGGTATCTTTCAATATACACATGCATAAACAGAATATTATTCAGCTATCAGTAAGAACTCGCAACATATCGATGGACCTTGAGTGTATTATGTCAAGTGAAATAAGAAAGAAGCAAACAACTTAGGATCTCGCTTTAAAAACCGAGCCAACAACCAAACAACAACGGAGCTTGAAGCTATAGAGAAAAGATTGGTGGTTGTTAGAGACAAGTGGTAGGGAATGGACAAGAGGGTTGAAAGGCAGAAACTTTCAGTGATAAGTAAATTAAGAGGTTGTAATGTTTAACATAGTGGCTACAGTTAATACTGTACTGCCTATTTGAGAGTTAAGAGATAAATTTATTCCTTGTGATGAGAACTTCTTAGTGACAGATGCTGATGCAACTTACTGTGGCCATCATTTCGCAAACACATTATGTTGTACACCTCAAACTCAAATGTTGTAAATCAGTTGTATTATAAAGAAAAATAGTACAAGAGAGATGGTATAAGATAATCATGGATTATTGTTTCTGTTATTCCTAATGTTAGCTAATTACTAAGAACAAGTTATGTAAACTCTGTGAATCACAAATTGTTTTTGGAATACTACTGCATACACATTTTTCTAATTAGAAAAAGGAATGCTTAAAAGGCGGCTGTTATTTTTAATAAACCTCTAATCAATAGCTAGCTTTCAGTTTTTAAATGCTTGCACAAACAAGAGCCAAAAATGAGAGCATTCTAACTGTCAGTAATTTTCTCAGAATAGTTCATCAGTTTTAAGATCTCAGAGTTGGGAAAAACAGAATTATCTTCACTTTATTTATAATAGTATAAAAACTATTTATAGCTCTTATTTGTAAAAAATAATTTTAATTAAATTTAAATTTAAATTTAATTTAAATTAAATTAATTTAATAATTTAAATTAAATTTTTAATTTTTAATTCAAAAATAAACTTATTTTTAAAAAGCTATTTATAGCTTCATTTTATTTATAAAAGTCTAAGAGTTCCAAAGAACTTAAATACATTCATTGCAAAACTAAGCATCCTGCGTCATCAGAGGTCCTTTTTCTTTACAATTTACATTTTTTTTTAAAGATTTTATTTATTCATTTTTAACAGAGAGAGAACACAAGCAGGCAGAGAGGCAGGCAGAGGCAGAGAGAGAAGCAGGCTCCCCGCGGAGCAAGGAGCCCGATGTGGGACTCGATCCCAAGACTGCTGGGATCATGACCTGAGCCGAAGGCAGTTGCTTAACCAACTGAGCCACCCAGGCGTCCCTACAACTTACATTTTTTAAAATTTGCAGTGTAACCTCTCAAAAATCTTTAGGACAAGTAATATCTGCAATTTATTCTACACATCCAGCAATAAAATCAGGTCACGGAAACACTTTTTGAATGCTTTTCAGGTGACACACTTCAGAAATTTATGTTTCTAAGAACTCACCAAATTTTAGGAAAGCAATTCACCTTAGTAGGAACCTGTGCCAATATTTTTCACTCTTCAAATGTAACTCAAACATGAAAACATTCATTTGGACAAAAAAACACACCTCAACTTATGAAGGGTCTACTTTACCAAACTTCCAATGTGTGTAGATCAACACTCTGCCAAGTCTAATACTAATAATGAGACCATCTGCATTTTTTATAGGTAAAATAACAGCTGCAGAAAAATAGCAAAAAGTATTTTTATCCACATGTGAGAAGGAACACTCCAGTTTTCTTTGAATGTCATTCTTTATTCAAAGGTTACCTCTCCTTTGATATAATTAGAAAAATATTATGAATGATATCCCTAAGCTCCAATTATGTTCTGCAAATTAGAATTAGGTCAGATGTTATGCCAGTTACCAACACTCTAACCAATTACCCAAAAATCTTGAGAATGAGGAAAAATTTCACTAATTGCAAAAACAGGTATTTCAAGGAACAAAGTCCATTCTTTTTGGAACTACATATGCCTAAAAGAAACAGAATTCCACAAGATGTACAATGTTGAATTTAATTGATAACTAAGGCAATAACTAAAAAGTTATAAATAGATGTTTGAGAGTACACTTTAATTTGAAGTATGGGTTCTTTGAACTTACTTCTTACTAAATTGCTTTAGTTTTGATCATTTTCCTCACTCCTTCACATAGTAAAGTGACCTCTCATCATCTCAAAGACCATCTGCTTGTGCCCGTTCTTTTAATTGGTGACTCCACTGAACTGAGTAGGAAAGCAAGAGCGCATAATAAAATTTATCAGGTTCAAGAAACTGAAGTTAGTCACTTTTTTTTTTTTTTTTTTGTAATTTGAGCCTAGGAGAAAAGGGAATTTATTCTACTTGGCAGAAGAGACAATCCACTATAGGACAAAAAGATGTGCCAATGTGAAGATGTCACAAAGTATTTTTATGCGACCAGATGGAAATCTACCTATCTAAATTTATACAATTACCTCAAACACTTAAATGTTTAGTCAAAGCAAGGTCACCTAACCAGAGAAAGAGAGGTTGTCAAGTCTGAAAGTTAAAAATCTTTTTAAAATTACGTAGTATCTATTATAGTTCACTGTGGTATTGCTTTAGAATTCTACTTTGACTCAGAAGTACCACAATTTATTTACATCCAATTTTTTAAGTCCAGAATTAGTACATGTCTCAAGCTGGACTCTCTCGTACATGTTTTAATCAGAAAAGGCAAATGCATGACAGGTGTCTTAATGCTTAGGCTCACATGGGCACACTATCGTGACACATTCTATTTACCAAACCAAACCAGACAAAACAAACCCTTGGGGCACCTGGGAGGTTTAGTCGGCTAAGCATCTATCTGTCTTTGGCTCAGGTCCTGATCGCAGGTCAGGGGTGGGGAGACTGTTTCTCCTCCTTCTGCCCCTCTCCTGCCTGTGCTTTCTCTCCCTTAATAAATGGAATCTTTATGAGAAGAAGTCTCCAGGACAGCACAAATTGAAGGGATTAAAAAAATAATCTGTACCCCCTGGTTACACACATATTAATTTCATGGAAAGTCAAAACAAGGAAAAGGATAATCAAGGTCATCCTTGCAAACACTGTATCACGAATAGGTTTTACAAAATGAAAGAACACATGCCGAGAAATTTTCTTCACACGGTACGGAACATTAAAGAAAAAAAACCTTAACTTTCCTTGATATCACAATCCAACCCTGCAGCTTTTTAATCATCATTCTAAAAATTTCTATGAACATAAATATATTTGTATCCATTCTTGTTCTGGATAATACTGAGTAAGCACACTCCATCTGGTCTCTGCCACCGAGTGCAATTATAAAACCTGAAAAGACCGCAGAGAACAGCTGTTTGAAGACTATGAAAAGAAATAGTAGCAGGCAGATTAAGAACACCAAATGTGAAGTATCCCTCAACTGGCAACAGTTACCATTGACCCCTAATATTCCCTTGCCTGAACTCAGTAAAAGAAACCACAATCAGTATTGTGGCTCATACGGAGAGCATCCTGAGATACTGTCTTCAAGGGAGAAAAAAAACTCTTAATGCTCAGTTCAATATTGAAATAGACCCTGTTTTGTTTTGTCTGTTTTCTTACTGCCCAGTCCACCAATCTCCATGGTGGCAGCAGAAGCTAATGGAAACTACCTGAGGCTAAACACTGGGGATTGGAAACTTACTTCCCTCTTCATACAGGGGACCTGTAGTTCCCAGAGGGTGGGGCCATTCCACTCTTCTATTTTCCCCTCACTTTCCCTCCTCCCCTTACTCCAATGCCAGACACAGATGGAATCACAGCAGAGTATGGCAGATCAAGTTCATTACCGCTTTAAGTTTTCGGCCTAATGACAAGGGTAATCTCATCAAACAGGAAATTGCAGGAAAGACAGCAAAGTGAATGCAATTAGAAAATAAACACTATACAGGTTTGGTTTGTTTTTTGTTGTTGTTTCATCCACTCCTGGGCTTAACCCTGCGGATTTGTTCCTAATAAGCCTACCAAAAACCTAGAAAAACTTAGAAAAACCAAAGGATAGACAAGACCCAGGTTCCACAATGATCACTTCGGTGGCATAGGTATGTCATCAGTTCAAAGAGCAATGCAAAGATGTGGAAAAATGAACTAACAGTGAAACCAGAGCCCATAAAAGTATGTTGGAACTTGTGGCTTGAAATTACATGAACCATGTTGACTGCTTACCAACACAAAGATATCGTCATCATCAGTACGAAATGGCCAAGACCCAAAGTTTTTTAACGTAATACTAAAAAACAGCCAGGTAACAATTTATCATTATTGGGCATACAAAGAATCACAGAAACAAAATAAATGCACCAATATTACACAGGTAACCTATTAGGTGATAAAGACTTTGAAGTGGCTGTTTTGAAAATGTTCCAATAAGTGATGTCTTCTTTTAAAAATAGAAAAAAAAATAGAATCAACAGAGTAAGTTTGAGAAACAAACAGGAATTTTAGAAATGAAAAATTTAATAACTGAAGTAAAAAAAATCTCACTGGATGGTTTCTCAATAGCAGCTTGGACTGAACAAATGGAAAGAGTCAATGAATTCTCAAAGATTATTTTCTATTTATCTATCTAAATAGCGTAGAAAAATAAAAGGGAAAAACTGAATAGACCTTCAGAGATTGTCAGACACTAATTCCTAAGTATTCTCAAGTTCATGTCATAAGTATCCCAAAAGGCAAGAAAAGCGTGGGGCTGCCAAGTATTTTAAGAAATACTTTATGAAAACTTTTCCAATTTAAAGACATATATTTATAAATTCAAGAAATCCAATGGATCCCAAATGGAAAAACCCAAGAGATCTTTCCTCAAAGCCATCATAAACTACTGAGAACAAAACGTACTCTTAAAAATATTGGAAGCAGCCAGGAAAAAAAAAATTGACTGTAGATTTCTCAGCATAACCGTGAGGGTGAGAAGAAAGGGGAAATTTTTGTTTTCGCTGGTTTTTAAATAAAAATTCTGTATCTGTGTATATATATATATATTTATGGTGTACAACATGGTAACTTTTTACAATATGTATTACATATATAAATGATTACTACCATCAAGCTAACATGTTTATTTTGTGTAAGAGACATCTGTACATGAAATCTCTCTTGGCATGTATCCTGGGCTCAGTATTTTAAATATAGAAATCATGCCTGTATATTAGATCTCGAGACATATCCTACGCAAACCCTACTTTGTTCCCTTTTACCAACATCGCCCCACTTCTACACCCTCCACCCAGTAGCTCCTGGGAGCCACCGTTCTGTTTCTTTGAATTTTATTTTTTTCTTTCCTTCAGAGATTTTACACCTAAGTGTGATCACAGTATTGTCTTTTCCTCTCTGGCTTATTTCTCTTAGCAACATGCCCCCACTTTCACGCATGTTGCAAAGAAATGGTCAGAATTCCTTCCATCTCACTGCTCAGTAACATTGCATAAAATAGAGAAACATTATACATGTATTTATATACACACATCCTATCTTCTCATGCATGGACTTAAGGGGCATAATTTCAAAGTACTAAACGAAAAAAATCTGTCCTCTTTCAATTCTGAATTCAGGGACAATATCCATAATTAAGTTAAAATGACAATTTTACTGATTAAAAAAATCATAGCCAACAGTCCTCATCAAAAGAACTGCTAAAGGAGCACCTCAGGGGGCCCAGTCTGTTAAGCACCTGCCTTCAACCTCATGTCACGATCTCAGGCTCCTAGTATTCATCTCTTGTGTTGGAATCTCTGCTCAGTGGGAAGTGTGCTTCTCCCTATCACTCTCCCTCTGCATTCTCTGTCTCTCTCTCAAATACATAGATAGATAGATAGATAGATAGATAGATAGATAGATAGATAGATAGATAGATATAGATAGAACCTTAAAAAAAATGTTCAGCAACTGCTTAAGTTTTTTTAAGTTGGTTCCACACCCAGTGCGCAGCCTAATGTGGGGCCTGAATGCACAACCCTGAGATCCAGACCTGAACGGAGATCAAGAATCAGCCACTTAAAAAAAAAAAAAAAAAGCCAGCCACTTAACCAACTGCGGTAACCAGGTGCCCAAGAAAATTCTTACTGTAGAAGGAAATGGTTTCAGAAAGTAACTTAGAAAATAAGAATGAAGAAAAAGCTGAAGAAATTGTAAATTAACTATTCTTCTCTGGATTCTTCAAAATATGTTTGACCTTTAAACACAATCTTGGGAAAAATCTCGGGGAAAAATCTCGGGGAAAAATCTCGGGGAAAAATCTCGGGGAAAAATCTCGGGGAAAAATCTCGGGGAAAAATCTCGGGGAAAAATCTCGGGGAAAAATCTCGGGGAAAAATCTCGGGAAATCTAATGAGATTTTTTTTGTGAAAAAACATCTCATGCCCATGAATTACAAGAATATTGTTAAAGAGTCTATACTATCCAGTGTTATCTACATATTTAATGCAATCCCTACCAAAATACCAGCCATTTTTCACAGAGCTAGAACAATCCTAAACACTTTATCAAACCACAGAAGGCCTCAAAAAGCCAAAACGACCTTTAAAAGAAGAGCAAAGCTGGTGGCCGCACAATTCTGGACATCAAGTTGTATTACAAAGCTGTAATAATCAAGACGGTATGGTACTGGCACAAAAACAGACACATTGATCAACGGACCAGAGTGGAAAACCCAGAAATGAACCTATAGCTATATGGTCATTAATCTTCCACAAAGCAGGACATAATATCCAGCGAGAAAAAGTCTCTTCAACAAACGGGGCTGGGAAAAACGGAGAGACAACTAAAAGTGATCTGCTTTTAACCATCATGCACAGGCAAACTCAACATGGATGAAAGACCTCAACGTGAAATGGGAAACCATCAAAATCTTAGAGGAGAACACAGGCAGCAACCTCTTTGACCTCGGCTGCAGCAACGTCTTCCTATGTAAGTCTAAGGCAAGGGAAACAAAAGGAAAAATAAACTATCCGGATTCCATC
>CM052809.1:13997522-14015218 GCA_028533885.1 Nasua narica | reverse complement strand
GCAATTAGGAAGTATGTCTGTGGTGAGAATAGAAGCAATTTTTTAAATTTCTCTAATTTTACTTCATTTATTTTTAACATTTTTAATAGCATTTTTTATTTAAATTCAATTAGCCAACATATTGTATATCATTAGTTTCAGATGTAGAGTTCAGTAATTCATCAGTTGCATTCATTTAAAAAAGAAGAAAAGGGGGTGCCTGGCTGGCTGTTGGTTTAACATGTGACTTTGGAGCCTGGGGTCCTGAGTTTGAGCCTCATATTGGGTGTAACATTACTTAAAAAAATCTTAAAAAAGCACAAGCCATTTTTTTTCCTTCTAAGCATTATGTATTGCTTTCCTCAGATTCAAGCACTAGATACATTTTTCCTTCATATTCAAACCCATCAATATACAGTATGGATTTTTTTTCACCAAAGTTAAATATTTTTAGAGTAAAATGTAAAAACTAGGTTTATTTAACCACCTAATTAAATAGAAAATATTAAAACAATGGTAATACCACTTATCAATTGATCTTTAAACTTAATTTTTTAAATCTTAAATTTAAACAAATTAACATATGGTCTATTATTAGATTCGGAGGGAGAGTTCAGGGATTCATTAGTTGTATATAACGCCCAGTGCTCATTACAACAGGTATGATCCTGAATGCCCATCGCCCAATTACTCCATTCCCTCACCATCTCCCCTCCAGCAAAGCTGTTTCCTACGATTATGAGTCAGATGCCTGAGTAGATCCATTAGTTAAGCATCTGCTTTCGGCCCACGTCACGGTCCTGGGGTCCTGGGGTCCAGCCCCACATCCCTGTGTTCAGCGGGAAGCCTGCTTTTCCCTCTGCTGCTCCCCCTGCTGTTCTCTCTCCCGCTCCCCTGTCAAATAAATAAATAAAATACTTAAAAAGTAATAATAAAGAAGATTCCCTTATGGGTTGGCTCCCTCTCTAATTTTGTCTTTTTTTCCCCCTCCCTTCCCCTATGATCCTGTTCATTTATCCTGTTTGTTACAGAATTTTTTAAAATGAAGTGAAATAAACTCGAATATATCTGCATACTTCAGACTTTAAGAACAAATTGCAAATAAGCCGAAGTTTCATTGCTCATTTCATTCCCCAGTCTCCCCTTCCTCAACCAGTGCACACTTTAAAGAAATATACAGTCTTTATGAATCTGTAGATGATACCGCAGGGTCCTATTTTTCGAAATCCTAATAGTGTCCTATTCAAGTTCTTCTAAGTTCCTTTCATTTTTCTCCCCTCAGCATACTCATACATACTGTGCGTCAACCTCTTCTCTATTGACAGATGCAGACCTGGTTTATGTATTTTGGCTCTATTATGGAAATAAAATGTGACTACAATGCTGGGTTTTGTTCGTACATTTCTCCATAATTTGATTATTTTATTTCCCAATTTTACCTCTTAACAATATACGGGTGATAAAATTGCACACATGTTTGTGAACAAATCACCATTACACCTGGAGGGTATATAGCTTGAGCAGCTACTTCATGGACCATATTCATCTTTTTCAACAACATCGCCAAGTTTTTTTTACATTTTATAAGAAATGTAATTTTTCTATCTTTCAGAGTTGTGTTTTCTCTCCCTCATAGCCTTTTTCAAGATTGACAGCTTTAGACTTTGTTTTGTGAAAAAATTAAAGTATTTGAAATAGGTCAGTGTTTGAGAAAAAGCCCATCTTAGTGTATTAACATATTGGTTTAGCCTTCTATGATATTTGCATTTTTAGATTACATATATGAAAGATTTACCTTATTCCCTTATTGTGTTTAGTCAAAGTGTGATGCTGTAGAATTAGAAAGCTCTTCTAGAATCTTTCAACAGAAGAAGGCTGTCCTTTGTATTTTCAGGATTTTCAGGTGAACCTAAGTCTTTATGAAGATGATGAAATAAACCATCTTAAATCGAGGGACTCCATCAGAATTTCATAAAGCTTTGCTCACCAAAATAGGTAGTTATCTTACCCACAGAAAAATAAGTTTTGTCCTATTACTATACCAAAGATGAACAATCTTTAACCTGATCCTAAACACTCAGATATGACTTGTCACAATGCCAACTTCCTCATTCCTGATTTACCTGTAACTAGTACCCTTTTAGTCCTCAAGAGAAGGATCCTACATTGCAGCTCATCCCCTTGCTTTCCTATGGCTCTTCAGCAACCCTTCTATTCACAAGAAGAATCCAAACCATCAGAGGATCTCCATGAGGCAGAAAATGAGTGAACAAGCTTCAGAATCAGAGTACTTCCCCTGCCAGGGACTAGTTTCCTATTTTTGCACTGCTGTATCATTTATCATTCAAAAAGGTAACCTCCCAGTTTCAGTAGCAACGATGGCCCCTAAAACACAAAATTAAGGGGCTCCTGGGTGCCTCTGTTGGTTAAGTGACCAACTTTCGATACAGCTCAGGTCCTGATCTCGGGGTCATGAAATGGAGCCGTGCCTCAGGCTGCAGGCTTAGCCCGGAGTTCTCTGGAGATTCTCTCTCTCTCCCTTTGCCCTTCACCCTGCTCACTCTCTAAAGCAACAAATAAAATCTTTAAAAAATAAAACACTAAAATATTATTTTAACAATTAAGTACGATTTATGGGGCGCCTGGGTGGCTCAGTGGGTTAAAGCCTCTGCCTTCGGCTCAGGTCATGATCTCAGGGTCGTGGGATGGAGCCCCGCATCGGGCTCTCTGCTCAGTGGGGAGTCTGCTTCCCCCTCTCTCTCTGCCTACTTGTGATCTCTGTCAAATAAATAAAACCTTTAAAAAAATAAAGAGAGGTACGCAGAAGGTCACACAGATCTGGGTTAGAGATCCTTCTCTTTACCTGTGTGCCCAAGAAAAACTGCACTGAATGGATGGTGTGAAATAAGCAGGACTTGATTCACGACTATTCCATTCGGACAAAGACGAAATTCAACTCCAATGCAACAAATACTGGAGAATTTTTAGGCACTGGTGGGGTGGGGAGGGGGGGGCAGCAGAATAGGACAGTACACAGCCAAAGGGGAATTGGTCCAGGTGAGGAGTCCATTCATGTTTGCCAAGTGACACTAATTTGCTAATTGAACGGAGCCTTCTCCCCTCCCACACAGACTAAGAGACACAGACCCTATCTTTCTTGATGATTACATTTCAAAGAGATGGCTCCCAGTCCTTGAGAAAGCTGTTTCTGGGTTGTAAAACTGGCAAGACTCTTCGAGATTTATTTCTCGAAGAGGCAGAAAAAGAACTTAGGATTCCAAGTGTTCTCAAGTCAATACTTTAGGAAAAGACAAGTCAGGGCCAAGAGTCAGGGAGAAGTCGGTCTCGAGTTCCCTCAAGCTGCCAGATACCGTAAGGCTGTCTTGGTCGATAGAAATTAAGGGTGGGGGGGGTCAGGCTACTGTAGCACAGTGACAGGACACCAAGGCTGGAAGTTTATGACGGGAGCATTTGCTGAATTTCAAAATGGATGTTTTAGGACTTGTACAGGACACAGCCTCCAGCCGTGGACTCCAAAGGATCACTGGCAGATACCACTATATAAAATGGGGCCCATCAATTGAAGATTTCTCTGGAATTGACATTTCCCTCTTGTTATGTAAGTATGAGGATTCATCAGAGGATTGATGGTAAACCCCAGAGGTAGAGATCCCACCTGGAAACAAGTTTATTTAAGCACACCCACAAACACACTCACTCACAAAATCAAGGGGCGCCTGGGTGGCCCCGTTGGTTAAGCAGCTGACTCTTGATTTGAGCTCATGATCTCAGGGTGCTGGGATTGAGCCCCACAGTGCATTGGGCTCCTCACACAGTGGGAATTCTGCTGGAGATTCTCTCTCCTTCTACTCCTGCCCCAGCACCCCACATTCTTCTGTGCCTTCTCTCTCAAACAAATCGTTAAAAACCTCAAGATCAGGGATGCCTGGGTGGCTCAGTCATCAAGTGCCTGCCTTGGGCTCAGGTCATGATCCCAGGGTCCTGGGATCGAGCCCCACATTGGGCTCCCTGCTCAGCAGGACATCTGCTTCTCCTACTCCCCTTGCTCCTGTTCCTTCTCTGGCTGTGTGTCCGCCTCTGTCAAATAAGTAAGATCTTTGTGAGTCAGTAACTCGGTATCAACCACCTTGATAACGTATTCTATGCCCATATATAGGCATCCACTCAATTTGTTTATAGACTTAAAATGAGGCTTACTTTCACCTTGATCTTTTTTACTGGTGCTTCATTTAAGTGGCCTAATGGGTAACAAAAGTGAAATTATACCACATGTACCTAAATAACAACTCACTTGCCAGCTAGTTTCTGGGAGTTCATTTATAGGATATGTTTGAGGAAGAGATAAATAAGCTGATGTTTATAGTAACTTAATGGTATACTTAAAAATATAGTAGCTGAAGAGGAGTTAACATTCATCTTCATCTTGAGTAACAGTTTCTTGGAACATTACATAGATGCCACAAAAAATAGTTATAAATGGGAAGGCCAAGTATGTATTTGGCGAAGTATACTTAACAATTTTGTGTGGGAAGGAAAAAAAGTACATTATTTGCATTATGAATGAACCTATTTAAAAATTCCAAAATGTGTTCAGTTTGAGAGTCTAATAGTTTAGGGAGCTCTTTCAAGTATTTTTAAAACGCCTTTTAAAAGCACCAGACATTACTATCAGATATTAGCTGAGTATTTTTGCATAAACCCCAAGTTCGTTTCAACTGCTCACAGAAGAACAAATTTGAAACCTCTCACCATCTCAGGCAAGAGATATTCAATTGTCAGGATGAAAGCAGTAAGTCAAGCAGCTCTCAAAGGACTTTACTTTCTAGGAGGAGGAGAATCACAAAGAGACTTTTAATAAAATTTTCCTTGTACTTATTACAAACTTACCATTTGGAGCATAGCCCCTGGTTAGACATTTAACAAGGTGTTGGAGGAAAAAAAAAACAAAACAACAAAACACGAGAATAGGCACTCAGGGTCCCATGTGCTAAGTAAATTACACTTGGGTTATGCCAAAGCTACAGTTTTTGCAATGCAATGTTCTTGTTTACAGCAGCAGCATGAATCTTTCAAATGTAGTTCCAAAAGATATTAAACCATCTATTTTCCATAATTAATGCAGAAAAGATGAAATATAAACACATCACTTTCTCCTAGGATGTGGAAATAGAAAGGGTCATAAAACCCAGACCTCTCTAACAGATTCAATCCGTAAGGAAAAAAGCATTAATAATATAGGGGGCCAAAGCAAGACAAAAATAAGTACCATGTGAAGCTTTTAAGCAAATTGATCATATTAATCTAAAGCAAAGGAGTGGCAGAATATACAAGGAGGGTGGTTGATAATACAGGGGAATTATGAAAAGCATACAGGAGTCAACAAAATAACGACTGATTAAAATGATTTACTGGGCTCAGAAAATCGTCTTTTTCTCATCAAAAACAAGAACAGATACTTGACCTTAATGTTTTGCAATTCTCTATTCCGAGGCTCTTCACCAAAACTTGGGCAAATTTGATTCGTATATTCTTTCACTCACAAGGTCCACCAACATGTTGGATCAGAAAACTATTTCTCAAAAATTCAATGACATCTCCTGAGAAAAACTTGACTTAGACACTTGAGACAGTATGACTACACTGTAATTAACGTTAGCTTTAGTTACTAATAAGCTTCTGAAAAGCATACTAAAAAGTAGCTTGTCATTTTGTTAAAGATATCTAATGGTGCAAAGTTCTAATTATCTTCAATATAAACATTTGAGGCAGTATAATGAATTCAGACACAGAAAACTGAACAAATTTAATTAAAAATGAACGAAAATGGAATTCAGAATGAAACAAAGAAGTTTAACACATCCCGCTGTACGAAATTATCATTCTCCCTCTCATTGCTAATTTTTTATTCTGAATATTCAGAGTTACTCAGGTTTTGGGATCCGAATTTATTTTAAATCAGCTGGAAAAAGTAAGACCTTCAGACTAATGAGCCGAAAATCGGGCAAAGACACTACTGTTGCGGTTTTCCTTTGCTTGTTTGTTTTTAAGGACAGGATGTCCGGCCGGCTGCAGCCCCCCATCTCCCCTCTCCGCCCCACCCCACCCCCAACACTCTCCCTCCCCGCAACCACTACTACTCAGTTTTTAGAATCAATTGCCAAACCTAGCACATAGTAGGGCAAATAAAAGTAAGTCCTTTAATACTCTTACCTTCGCTGAAGCTTCGTGAGGGATGGATAAATGCTCCAGGTCGCTTCTTTCGGGGCTCACACCCAAAAATTCCCTTCGCCCAGCAGAGAACGCGGAACTAAGGACGAGTCAGTACCAAACTTAACGCTTCCAAGACCCCCGGAGACTCGCTTTTATATCTGCCACGCCACAGGAACCACGTGCTCCGGCTAGCCCACGGGTTCCTGACCATGAGAAGCACCTGGAGCCCGGGCGCTCGATCCGGGGCCCGCAATGAGAAACAGGTTCACGCCAGCGGGTGCACCTGCCCACCGTTCTCCCGCTGAACCAAGCCTCCATCCTGGGACTACTGGAGGATCCACAGAGGAGGACAATGAAATATGAGGACTGAAACCACTACATTCTGGGTGGTTTGTCACGTAACCTTTATATAGGATTAGCTAGCTGCAGCAGAGAGCAAGCCAGAATATGGTCGGGAAAAGGGCCATTCATTTGGCACGCCAGGTTGGCAGCTTCGGATGGTATTCAGTCAGGCACATGATTAAACTCCAGGACCCTCTCCATGCTTCAGGGGGGAGAGCGACATTGGTAACACTTATTTACAAAGCCCTTCGGGTATCTAGGACCTTCTTTCAGGAGAACCTGGATTTTAGGGGTTATTTATCTCCAGACTCCTGGGAGACAGAAGCTCAAGCTGATGTGCAATGGTTAGGTCTCCCATCGTTCACACAGTCAGGGTGTTATTCGTGTTCCTTTAATCCCTTTCTGAAGGGGACTGACATGGGTGCCTGACACCAATGATGGTCAGGGATTGAAGCCACGCTTTTAAACCCCCTCGGGATCCCGAGTCATCTGATGGATTGCTTCCCCCTGTGGCAGAGTCATCCCTAAATTAGAATTGCACTAGGGCAGGTGTGAGTAATTGGGAGTTCTAACTTCTCGTCACGACGCCAACGAACCCTTTTAACGAATTTTTATCCTTAAGAAAAGCCTATCACGATGTGCAGAAAAACCCTAGAGTGTTCTATAAAATACATGAGGATGACAATGGAAAAGGAAAATAAATACATGAAATAAAGTCTATCGGATTACGATTGTAAGTCAAACAATTCCCTGTTTTCTTAGCAACAGCTGCCCCCCACTACATTTTGAGCCGGCCAGGTTCCACGAGGAGCACTGCATTTAATCCTAATTGCCACAATTTCGGCGAAACATTCAAAATGGAACTCTATGCCTGGTACACGACGACGACGGCAGTAAGGAAAGCCAAAATGGGCTCCATAGTAAATTACTGGGAGTGTAAGACAGCCATTCTCAAGTTTTTAAAGCAATTATGATGGAAAGAATAGACCCTGAAAGGTAACTCTAGACTATTTATAGTGGTTTCAAGGAGATAAGTTTAGGCTGTGGATCAGGGAGTAACTATAAACATGATCACTGATTCAAAGATGACTTTGAATGACTTCCCCTTCATTCTGCCTGAAGGGGAAGAGAGATCTTTATCAAAAAATCTAGGAATGCCCCAACAGGTATTTTGGGAGGTTTCTTGGAATATCTGAATATTATTTTACAAGGCAATCAAAGTAGGCACTGGTATACTAAGATCCAATATAAGTAGCTTAGAATTATTTTCCCATGTCCAGCCAGGGAAAGCATTTATGTTAACTGAATGCCTTTTGCAGACATATTAGTTGGATGTGAGCAAGGAGAGAAGAGGGTGCAAAAATATGTAACAGGATGTACAACTATTATAACATTCTCTATTTTTTTAACTAATCCTGACCCATTAGACACACACACACACACACACACACACACACACGCCAATTATTTTAAAGTTATATCCGTTTTCTCATCTAGGTGGGTTTCTGTCATCCTTGTTAGATAAATATTCATTACATTTTAAGGCATAAATTCTACTTAAGGACTAATTTTCTCCTCACACATGCTTGTGTCTGTAATTTTCCTTCTCCAAACTGAAGCTGGGATACAAGGCAACCCAAGCTGAGCATCTCCTTCGCTCTTCTCTGATTTCCCACCAGCCTTCACTGGAGATGACATTTTGTCACAGAGATGAGGTGTGCTCCTGCATTTCACTCCTCAAGGCCAAGACTAACACAATCCCCGGTGCAATCTGCCACCATAGCGGGAGTCAAGCATACTTCTTTGTGTCACGGACTTAGTTCCACCTCCACTGGACCTCACCCTACAGAGCCTCGGGGTCTCAGTCACTTTCTCCCTCTGGTCTGTGGATTAGCTATCAACCCAGGACCTGGGTCACAACATTACCTGATCCCTTACCCCTTGCTACTGCTGCCCCATTCCAAGCTCAATGGCCATTAACTTTCATTGACTCTTCCAACTGGGAGGAAGAGATCTTTCTCTTTAGTGAAACTTTTAGTGAAGCACGATGGAGCCACTTCTAGCTCTTTCTATGTGTACTTTGCAGTGGCTACTGCTGTTGGTGTGAGACTTTTCTGTAAGGTGGTCTTCATTCATCAAAACCCTGGAAAAAAAAGGCACTAGTCTTTTCTATTTTGGGTTTTTTCTTCAACTTGAGCTCATATGGGCGATGAAGCAAGAATATATCCAAAGACCTCTTACTTCACTTCTCTTTCCTCCAAAAGGCCTGCTCTTTTTCCTTGATATTAAGATCTTTATTTCTTATAAGAACCTGCCTTAGTTCTTTTCACTACTGGTTTATGACTAAGTGTCAAGACCCAAGTCTCCAAAGCATATATCCTGATACAGAAAGAGAGCTGTTACAGTTCAGAAAAGGAGATAAACATCTTTCATGCGTGTAAAAAAATTTCAAGATTGTTCTTTCTTTTTGTCCTTACGATCAACACAGTAAATCAGCCAAAAGCTTATCAATGGATCCATATCTAGTGACTAGCACGCTTCCTGCCACTTGTGACTGTAACCCTTATAATGGTCACAGGCTTCTTCTGCTTCTACGAAGTTGGAGTACATGTACTTGGCTCTATTTCTCAAATACAGCAGGCTCTGAAAGGTAGACAAAGTGGCAGATGGTCTAGAAACTTTAAATTCCAAGGAATGACACTGAGGTGAGTTCACTGGCTCTTCTTTTTGCCTCATACACCCCCAGGCTTAGAGCTGAAGAAATCATCAATCTCAAAACATCAACTGGTGCAGACAAGTAAAAAGCCGAAATAAAAGACTGTTTCTCTATAGCGGAGAACCAGGAAAGGGGAAAAGTAACAGTACAGAAAACTTTTAAACAATAATTGCTCTAAAGTATAGGACAGAAAAACCACATGCATCCCTACCAAATACTGAGGAGACAGTCTCAACTTTCACACTCGCATGGCTACAAGACACCCAAACTCCCACTGGAATGACATCAGAGAAGGTGGAAGAGGAAGAGAGAACATGGTCAGCAAAATATGGAGACAGGTAATAGGATTTCCTTCTTGTCTTGAGTTTTCCAAATGAAGCTTAATCAAACAAAAATGACAATACTACTTACTGTGGTTCTAAATGTATATGTTTAAGATAATATGTTATAAATGAGGAGATGCCACAGCACATAAAGGTAAGCAAGATTTTCCTGCTTCATCTGAACTGTTAAGATTACAGCACCAATAGACAGTGACAAGTTTAGTATATATAATACCTAGAGCAACCATTAATAAACTTCACAATGAAATAACCTCAAAAAGCCTGTACATAAATCAAAAGGGAATTCTAAAAAAATTTTCAAGTAAAAAAAAAAATGTTCAAGTAACCCAAGGGAAGGCAGGAAAGAGAAAACAAAACAGAGAGAACAAACAGAAAGCAAAAAAAAAAAAAAAGAGAGAGTTAATTCTTAACATTTCAATAATTAAGTTATAAGTAAATGATCTGGAAACACAAATTAAAGACAGGGATTGGCAGGATGGACTCGAAGACATAATCCAAATTCATACAGTCTATAAAAGAACAACATGAGGGATTCTTTTTTTTTCTTTTAAAGATTTTTTTTTTTTATTTATTTGACAAAGAGAGAAAGATCACAAGTAGGAAGTGAGGCAGGCAGAGGGAGAGGGGGAAGCAGGCTCCCCGCCCGGCAGAGAGCCCGATGCGGGGCTCGATCCCAGGACCCTGAGATGATGACCTGAGCTGAAGGCAGAGGCTTTAACCCACTGAGCCACCCAGGCGTCCCCAATATGAGGGATTCTTAGGGTAATGGAAATGTTCCCTATCTTGACTGTGCCAATGTCAGTATCTTGGCTGTGATATCGTATTACAGTTTGGCGAGATATTACCATTGAGGGAAACTGGGTAAGGATAATGTGGCATCTCTGTATTATTTCTTACAACTGCAGCTGAAGCTATACATATCTCAAAATAAAAATTCGAATTAAAAAATAAAATAAATCCACATTAAAATAAAAAATATATTACTCATGTTATACTCAATAAATAGAGGGTGATATTTTAGAGGCAATACTTTATAGAGAGACATATCGCTATGCGGAGTAAATCAGCAAGTCGCATGTGAAAGAGATTTATTTTATTCAGTATAGCAATGAAGATTTAATCTTTTTTCCTCATTCTAGGGACTCACTTTTGGTCAGGATTGTCATTAGGATGCTGTGTTTAAGTAGGGATTTGAAAATTTCCATGCAAACTGCTGGATGTTGGGCAGTGCAGAGGTACTGAGCTCTGGCTTGACTAGATCTACTTACAGTTAAAATAATTTAACAACTGATTTAAGAACTACTTTGATATACATTATGCTAAATGATGAAGAAAACATTAACGACCAACATGACTTGCACATCACTTTTATTTCACTATGAAATATTTCCTTTTTTCCTGGCTCATTTCTAATTTTGATTATTCTCTCCTAAAAACAAACAAACAAAAAACAAAAAGCCCACAATAGAATCCCAAGAGATAATCTGTGCGAACAATGCAACTACAGATAAGGATAACTGAATATAATCTTGGTAAATCTAATAATTATTGGCCCAAATTTTCCTATTAAAAAGATGGTGAAGCATGTAAGAGATTTGTAAGGTTTAAAGCTCTCACAGTTCATTAGTAATTTATCTGGAAGTAATTTAAGCTACTATAAATTTATAAATAATGTGCTACACAGAGGAATTAATAAAAAGCTCAGAAATCAATGTTTATTAATTTTACACTTGCTAAAAGCCATTTATCAGAACAGAAGATTAAAAGGCAAATTAAAACTTAAGGCCCATTAGACCAATGGAAAGCAGCTCACTTGGTCATAAAGCCAGCCTAAGAGACTCACAAGTATCAAAACAGACTCAAAAGGCTGACACTTGTATGCCTTTGGAAATATGAAAATGCATTCAAGTACTCTTACTACGTCACTTTTTCTATATTGAACGTCTTCTAAATCAAAAGTATCCTCGTTTGAGAAGAATTTACCTATTCATTCATTCTTCTGGGATTTGCGTTTTAGAAATCCAATTTAAATGAGTACTTCAGATAATTAATTTCGTAAGCTCCATCTCTCCAATGCTTGAACTAATTGGGAATTACTGACCATGTAACAAACACCATTTGCCACCTAACATTATTAACAAAATACTATTAAAATAAATTTTGTGTTCCTTTCTGGGCAAGGGAGAGGTGGGTTTTACTACCCGAATTTCTGAGACCTGAAAATAAAATTGATATTGTTCCATGATTTTCCTTTCTAAGATATGACTTTACCTTCTGAATCAACCAAATATATTTACTGAAACCAAAAAGTAAAGTTGAAAAGAGAAATGATCACTGTCGGCAGACTGTCTTTAATTTCTTAATAGAGGGGCGCCAGGGTGGCTCAGTGGGTTAAGTCTCTGCCTTCGGCTCAGGTCATGATCTCAAGGTCCTGGGATCGAGCCCTGCATCGGGCTCTCTGCTCAGCAGGGAGCCTGATTCCCCCCACCTCTCTCTGCCTGCCTCTCTGCCTACTTGTGATTTATTTCTCTGTCAAATAAATAAATAAAATCTTAAAAAAAAATTTCTTAATGGAAATAGACCGTGTAATGTAAATACCATATTAAAAATACACAGAAGGTAACTTGAATTTCTGAAGCATCTAATTTCATATGCCAACAAGTTGATATTTAAGGTGTAACATTACTTTAATTAATATTTTATTAAAATAAAAATGCGTACATATTATTTTGTTAAGAAATACACGTTGAGCACGTAATATGTGCCAGGTAGCATGACTGAGATCAATGACTGAGCCAAAGGATCCTTAGTTCCATCCTTCACGAGATTACACTCTAATAGCAAAGGAAAAGTGTGAATATCATTTAAAAAGATCTAGAATATTGGGCTTAATTTATCGACAGAAATGCTCATAGTGCTTCACAGAATATTATACTTTATATAAAGTTAAGACATACAAATAGTGATAAAAATTAGCCCATTAAGAAATATTTTTTAATTATGAGAAAAGAATCCAATTAATGTTTAGCTTTCAAATTTTTAGTTTATAGCCCCTCTCTAATTAGTAAAAAAAGAAAAAACACTAGGATGATAATTGATAAATTGTTAAATATACCAATTACAATATATACCTGAGTTTAGCACAGTTTTTTTAAACTACAGTCAAGGAAATTTGATCTAACAATTAATGTAGGCATTAATTCCATTATAACAAAAACAAAGGAATTTCAGACTATTGAATTTCATGTTAAAATCAAGTTATAGCTCATTAAAAACAAAAAGATCTGAAAACGTGTGCATAGCTACACTGAGATTTTTACATACTATGCACAAAATACGGCTGACACTTTATGACACATTTCAGAGGAAAGTGATGTTTAAGGTACAGATGTCTGTGTAAATAATGAAAAACAGTATTTTTTCCTCATAGACTAGATTTCATCTTATCTAGTAAGGTACAGGAAAAACTTTTTATATATTCTCATTTTCAAAAAATGTTCATTTGTTCCCACTTTTTAGTATGCTTTCAAATTTTCAAGAAATCAAATGAACTACATGCAGAATATATCAAAATTCTAAACACTGCACACTATTTTGTCTAGCAACTTTCTTCTATGAATTATTTAATGAAATGTTTACAAGACTTAGTTCCACAGGTATTTAACAAAATGTAAGAATGCTAACTCCTAAATGAGTTTTAGCTGAAAATTAGGCACATACAACAGAGCATATGCAGTCATTAAAACTTAAATATTTTAAAACATGAAAAATTATCCATTGTATATGAAAAAAACATTCATGGTAAGTATTCATAGTAAAATAGGAATAAAAGGAAATGACCTCAAGTCTTCTAATAAAATCTATAAAAGACAGACAACTAATAATATGCATAATATAGAAAAGTTAGATAATTTCCTCATAAGATCAAGAAGACAAGAACAATCGTTCTCATCATTTTTATTAAGCATTTCGATGGAAATCTTTGCTAGTATAAATAGGAAAAGAAATGAAATGCATAAAACTGGAAGGAAGGAAATAACCTCAGATGACATGATTTATATAGAAAATTATTGAGGAGTATATAAAAATATACTAGGATTAAAAAGAAAGCAATCTATTAGGACTAAAAAGTGAATTTAGCGGCCTTAGAAGTTTAGGAATATCAATTTTCAAAAAATCAATTTTATTTATGCATATAGATCACAAACAATTGGAAAATGAAACTTTTTCAAAAAGTATAACTTACAACATCATAAATACAATATGCTTCAAAATAAATTAAACAAAACACAGGCAAGAGTTCTTACCACTAAAATTCTAAAATATTATTGAGATGAGTGAAATAAGACCTCAATGAATTGAGAGATGCATTGTTCATAGGTAGAAACACTCAAAACCATTACATTCAAATTCATATAAAGTTTCGATTAATTCTTATAGGAAATCTAACAGGGATTTTGAAGTAATTGGCAAGATACTTCTAAAATACATATAGTTCATTAGTTGCATATCAAAAACTATGTTGGCTAAAATGTTCAGCCAAAATACGTTGGCTAACTGAACGTAAATAAAATAAAACAAGGTACATAACATAAAATACATACCGAATTTAAAAGACCCATAATACCCAATATAAGGTTAAAAAAAATGAAGAACTTTTTCTTTATCTATGTCTGCCTAATAAACCATGCCAAAATTATGTACCTTTTTTTTAAGTGGGCACCACACCCACTGTGGGGCTTGAACTCACCACACTGAGATAAAGAGTCGCATACTCCACTGATGGAACCAGTCAGGAACCCCTTCAACAACAATTTCTTACTTCCCAAGCTCAATGGCTTGACTTGGTCTCATTTGGGCAGTTCTTGGGTCTCTCTCATAAAGTTGGAACAAATGGTCGATTGATTTCACGTTACCTTACGACTCATTGTAAGACAGCTTATCTACTTCCATGTCTGTTATTTCAGTATGGATGCCTGGAACATGTGGGACAGGCTGACCATCTCAGGAGAGGTTTCTACACAAGACCTTTCCATGTGACTAGCTTTACCTTTTTCATGTCCGGGTAGTAGTCTCTCAGTAAACTTCTTCCATGCAATTTCACTTCAACCAAAACAAGTGACCAAAAGACTGAAGTGGAAACTTTAAGTTTTCTTATGACCAAGCCTCAGAAGTGTCACAGTATCACTTTGGTCATGCCCTACTGATTATGCAAAGGGAGCCCAGATGCAGTGTGGAAAGGGCTATATGTCATGGGGTTTAAATGCCAAGAACTAGGGTTCTCTTGGTAGCAAACATTGAAGACTAGCTACCACAATTTCCCTGCTGACCCTGGATGAGGCATATCCCTTCACATTAAAAACATATCTGTCATCTTCCAAAACTTCTTCAATCTTTTACAATACTCGTTTTCAGGCTTGAAGTCCATGATATTACCATATAAACCAGGTTTGACGTGGATGAGGTTTCTTGGGTGTAGTTATCTGGGTGCATTTAAGACCAACATCAAAAAGCTTTGTCCAGGGGCGCCTGGGTGGCTCAGTTGGTTAAGCAACTGCCTTGGGCTCAGGTCATGATCCCGGAGTCCCAGGATCGAGTCCCACATTGGGCTCCCAGCTCCATGGGGAGTCCACTTCTCACTCTGACCCTCTCCCTTCTCATGCTCTCTCTCACTCTCTCTCTTTCCTAATAAATAAATAAATAAATAAATAAAATCTTTAAAAAAAAAAAAGCTTTGTCTGGGGTGCCTGGGGGGGTCAGTCAGTTAAGCATCTGCTTTCAGCTCAGGTCATGATCCCAGGGTCCTGGGATGGAGCCTATGTTGGGTTCTCTGTTCAGTGGGCAGACTGCTTCTCCCTCTGCCTGCCACCCCCCCGCTTGTGTGTACATTCTCTCTCTCTAATAAATAAATAAAATCATTTAAAAAAAAAAAGCTTTTTCCTTATGTTTTCTTCTAGGTGTTTCATGATTTCAGGTCTTACATTTAAATCTTTAATCCATTTTAATTTTTGTGACTGCTTTAAGGGTCCAATTTCATTCTTTTGCATGAGGATATCCAGTTTTTCCAACACCATTTATTGAAGAGACTGTCTTTCTTTCATTGTGTGTCTTTGGCACCCTTGTCAAAGATAAATGACCAGAAGTGTGTGGACTTATTTCTGGGTTCTCTATTCTGCTGCAGTGACTCATGGGTCTGTTTCGATGCCAATATCCACCCTCCCTTGACCCAGTTTCAAATACTGTAACTTCACAATACAGTCGGAAATCAAGAACTATGTTGCTTCTAGTTTCATTCTTACTTCTCAAGATTGTTTAGGCTATTTGGGGTCTTTTCTGGTTCCATACAATTTGAGGACTTTTTCTCTTTTGGTAAGAAATGCCTATGAGGGCGCCTGGGTGGCTCAGTTGGTTGGGCAACTGCCTTCGGCTCGGGTCATGATCCCGGAGTCCTGGGATCGAGTCCCGCATCGGGCTCCCAGCTCCACGGGAGTCTGCTTCTCCCTCTGACCTTCTCCCCTCTCATGCTCTCTCTCACTGTCTCTATCTCAAATAAATAAATAAAATCTTAAAAAAAAAAAAGAAATGCCTATGAAATCTTGATAGGAATCACATTAAATTTGTAGATAGCTTTGGGTGTTGCAGACATATTAACAATATTAGTTCTTTTGACCCATGAACACAAATTGTCTTTCCATTTATTGTGTCTTCTTCAATTTATTTCATCCAAATCTTATAGTATTCAGTGTACAAATCTTTCACTTCTTTGGTTAGATCAGTGAAAGATCTGTTAGTATTTAATATATTGAGGTGCTTCGATATTGGGTGAATATACATTTAAAATTATTAGGTCCTTTTGATTAATTGACCCTTTTATTGTTATATAATGACCTTTTTATCTTGTTACAATTATTTTTACTTAAAGTCTATTTTATCTATTGTAAATACAGCTATCCTTGCCTTTTTTTGGCTTTCATGTGCACGAAAAAATTTTCTTCTCTACTTTAGGCCTACATATGTCATCAAGTTGGAGTCTCTTACAGGCATCATACAGTTGGGTCTTTTCTTTTTTATATATATCCATACATTCTGTTTTAATCCATCCACTTAATTTGATTAGAGAATTTAAACTATTTACATTTAAAGCAATTATTGATCCATAAGGACTTGCCAATGTCATCTTGCTCTTTTCTTACTGTTCTGTAGTTCCTTTCTTCCTCATTCTCTGTCTTCCTTTGAGAATTTGTGATTTTGCCTAGTGACATTCTTTGATTCGCCTTCTTTATCTTTTGTGTATTTACTGTAGTTTTTTGCTTTGTGGTTATCATGGGGCATACATAAAACATCACATAGTTATAATGGTCCATAGTTATAAAGTCTTTAAACTGATAACATCATATACAAAAAAGAAAAAAAAACTACTCTTACCTCCCCCTTTACATCTTATGTTTTAATGTTATAATTTACTTTTATATTGTACATTTATTGAAAAATTACTGTAAGCTAGTCATTTTTAATACTTTGATATTTTACCCTTTCTACTAGACTTAAGTAATAGCATACCACCACATCCCAGTATTAGGGTATTCTGAATTTGACTGTGTGCTTACCTTTACCAGTGAGTTTTACACTTACATGGAATATTATGCTATTAATTAGTCCTGATGGTCCTTTCCTTTTGACTTGAAAAATTCCCTGTAGCATTTCTTATAAGACAGGTCTGAGAGTAATGAACTCCTTCAGGCCTTTTTTTTTTTTTTTTTGGTCTGGGAATGTCTTTATTTCTCCTTTAATCTGAAAGGTAGCTTTTTCTGGTAAAGTATTCTTGGTTGACTTTTTTTTTTTTCTTTTGGTACTATAAATATATCTTCCCACTCCTATGGCCAGCAAGATTTTTACTGAAAGATCTGATAGCCTTCTGCGGGTTCCCTTGCATGTGGGGATTTATTTTCTCTTGCTGCTTTTAAAACTCACTCTTTGTCTTTGGTTTGAGCCAGGGATGTGTAGTCAAATAAATTGGAAACCAGTTTGGCCCTATGAAAAGCTTACTTTTAAGCTCCTCAGGGGAAGCCCCAAAAAGCCTTTTT
>CM052809.1:13978881-13997022 GCA_028533885.1 Nasua narica | reverse complement strand
TTCTGGGATCCGACTCTATCTCAACCTCCTACTTCTCTGCCATCTTGCTCTTCCCCTATACATATATTTTTTAATGAGATCTCACCATACTTTGAAGTCATCCTGTTTCATATTCAATGTTAATCAAGGTGAAAGAATTGGCAAATTTGAGGCCAGAATATTACCTAGTTTTTCTGGATTACTGTTTGAGATTTTTTATTAAGATGTTTCCAAGTAGTTAGAGCTAAAGAATCCTAGTAACTATCTTCATAGATATATTTAAAGTTGAAGAATCCAGGGAAGATCTACAATATGTAAAAGATTTGTAATGATAAATGTTTAACTACTGGCCTTCTAATTGGAAAAATAACTGTGATTTGTAGCATTTGCCAGTTTGAGTGGTCTAAATACACCAGCAGTGGCTGATGTTAATTTAACAAGGTTATGGCCGTTGAACTTGAAGTTTGAAAGAGTTATGGGATTGGTTCCCCAGCAGGCATGAGCTGGCTGTACGTACATCGCGGTCATTTAAGCTGCCCAGATTCAACAGAAAGTAATTCTTTTATATACATCATCCTATCAGGAGCGTTTTTGTTTGTTTGTTTAACACCTATGTAAATGGCAGACTCTAAAATGATCCTCACTTATCCCCCGCATGGTGGTGTTTACACCCTTGAATAATCCTCTCCCCTCTGAGTGTGGCCAAAAGCTGTGGTTCGCTTTTAACCAATAGGCTATTCCAAAAGTGTGCCACATCCACGTTATGTTATGTCAGATTATAGTGTTCATTTTGCAGATTTCTCCCTTATTGGATTAGGTAAAGCCAAAAGGCGTGTTGAGAAGTCCACCAGGCAAAGAATTGAGACAGCCCTCAGTCCTTAGGTCCATGGGCCACAGAGAAGTGGATTCTGCCAAGAACCTTGTGAGATTTGAAAAAGATCCTTCCCCCATCAAACCTTGACATGAGACTGCGAACCAAAAGGGCACCTTGACGGTCAGCTTGCTGAGAACCTAACTGAGCTGTGCCTAGAATTCTGATCCATAAGAACTATAAGATAATAAATGTGTATTTTTAATATTATTATATTATTTTAATTTTAATCCACTATATTTGTAGTAATACCACACAAAAATTAGTAATACAGTTCTCATGGTGGTTACTCTGTGCCAGACCCTATTTCCAAGAGCCCTAAGAAATCTTGACTCATTTAATCTCCATGACAGCCCTTAATTAACCTCATTTTATAAATGAGGAAATGGAGCACACAGTTGTTCAACAACTTGCCCGATTTCACTGTGCAAATAAGGAGACGAGGTAGGAGTCAGAACTAAGCCGTTGGGCTTTTGGATTCGTGTCTTTGGTCTGTAAAACACTTGTCCTGCCGTGTCTCTATGCCAATCTAAATGAACCCGTTAGCCCAATCTAAAGTCTCCAGTGAGGATATATCTCAATAGGCTTCTCCGAAAGCGTAATACTTCGCTTGGTAATGGACCCGACATCAGAAGGTTTTCTGTCATCTCATCTGAATTCCACTGACGTGTTTTCTCACAAACACTTGCCAGGACTTTTTTATGCCTTCTGGAACGCGCAGTCAAGCCAAGAGGGAGGGGGCCTTGATAAGTTACACAAGGAAGAATCTGGTTGTAGCCTGTCTACAATCTGTGCGCAGTTAGAGTAGAGCCTTCTGCCAGAAGACAGACCAGGCACTGCGTCTATTTCAGCCAATGTGACGTAATCAGTGCCCCGTCGTTGTTCTCATAGCCCATCATTCCCATCTCCCAGCTAGACTAAACAGCCCTGATATTTACCTAGTGCTAAAGTAGATTAAAGAGAAACTCAAAACTTGGTATAAAATATTCTTTTCATAAATAGAGTTAAACAAGTGATGATCAGTTATAAAATAAATCCCAGTGTTGCCGCATCATTTTCTTATACTGGACTACTGGTTATCAGTTGCAGGTAACTGTATCGTGATACTTAATAGTGTCCAATTCTGGATGACAGATGGGAGACTACATGAAATGCAAAAATTCTAGTTGATTATGTTTTTAATTTTTTTTTAAAAAGATCTTGTTTATTTATTTGGCCGAGAGGGAGGGAGCACAAGCAGGGGGAGTGGCAGAGAGAGAGGGAGAAGCAGGGATCGCGATGACGTGAGGCTCGATCCCAGGACTCTGGGATCATGACCTGAGTTGAAGGCTGATGCTTAACTGACTGAGCCACCCAGGTGCCCCTCTAGTTGATTCTTGAAATCACATCAGATGCTCATCTCTACAAAGTAAGTGGCAATCCTGTCATTATTCTACCATTCAAATTGTCTACATTTTTTAAATCATCTAAAAAATACTTACCATAATTAAACCACAGAAGTGCAGTGGATTTGTTTATAGCAACCCCATAACATGCCCTAAAGCTCCATTCTTTCCTTACTAGTCAGAGTGCTGTAGCCATCAAACAATTTTATAAGCCCTGAGTAAATTTTACTAATAGAAAGTTTTCCGCACCTCTCCTGAGTTTTACCTTGATCCTCCTAATGCTGTACTATCTTACGTATCATCCTCTATCCCTTTACTTCTCCAATCCATGTCTATTATGACAGTTTTAAATTTTAGAATATGTTTCTTTGTGTCATCCGCCAGATTTTGAGTTCCAGTGTCATAATCATTTTTTTTTTTTTTTTTTTTGTTCTCAGGACATAACTTAGCAGGTTTTCAATGAAGTATTTGTTGTATGAGTAAATGAATACAGTAATGCTCTCTATCCTCATAGAAAATGTATACTCGTGTAAGATGTTCAAACTACTGATCAGTTTAAAAATATCAAATAAGACACAAGTGAGGGGCACCTGGGAAGCTCAGTGGGTTAAAGCCTCTGCCTTCGGCTCAGGTTATGATCTCAGGGTTCTGGGATCAAACCCCACATCGGGGTCTCTGCTCAGCAGGGAGCCTGCTTCCACATCTCTCTCTGCCTGCCTCTCTGCCTACTTGTGATCTCTCTCTCTCTCTCTCTGTCAAATAAATAAATAAAATCTTAAAAAAAAAGACATAAGTGAAATGCAGTTGCCCTTGCACTTGCCACAATAGAATAGTATTATTTACCTGAGGTGTTAATTGAGGCAGAGAAATGGAGTCGTCAAGTTCTTTCAACTTGAGGATTCATAAAACATATTTTAGATACTTTTAGCGCTTCTAACTCAATGATAGAGAAAAACATGAAAATTTGGAAAAATGGAACAATCCCCATGGTATATCAGAAATAGTTTTATTTTGTATGAGTTTGTGTCTACCTGGAGGAATTTTCCTTTTCTTCATTTGTTGATTTTTGGAAATATTTTTAGGAGGCACTAGGAAGATGAGAGAAAGAAAGAACAGAGAGATGGTACTATGTAATGTATTTATGCAAATAACTCTTGTCTCCATAACACTGGATTTTCTGTCCATCTAAGGACGTATGTTACTAATTAACTCAAGGGTTATAAGCAAATTGTATTTAGTTCAAAACTTTTCTACACACAATCTGTTCTGTCAGCCAATATTAATGAAGATTACAACCTCATTTATAGAAAAAAATCAAAGCTCCAATTGCGTTAAATCTGTTGGTTTTGATGAACTTATTTTCACGACCATGAAAAGAGACAAATTCCAAGATATTTTCACAAACGCTACACATTCCTTCATATTCAGAAGCCTTGAGAGGATCTTTCCAGATGATGACTCATTTTCCCCCGATTAAATGCACATTCTACTGAGAGAGTTACCATTGCAAACTGTTCAATCTTATTGTTGATTCCAAACACTTTCTTCTTTTCTCTAACCCAAATGCCGCTCGAGAGATGGAGCTGTGGTATTGCAGGAGTGATGGGTATTATGGGTCCTTCTTTTTGCATGTATCCCTCGGTGTTACGATGGAGAAGGTATGAATAAGAAGCAGGTGTACTCTCCTCGTATTGACTTTGCCAAGTTTGCTGAGCACTTTGAGGTTGTTGTCACTTCTTCTTTTCAATATTAACGGGAGGCTTTCCTCTTGTAGCAGTTGTTGAAGGGTTTGTTCTCTTGAGATTATTCGTTTGTTCAGGAACCTTCCTTGCTCCTAGAGATCTAACTTTTCTTTACAGCTCTTCCCATCACCTTACTGTCTTCTGTCCTTTGCTGCTGTGATCCTTTGCATAAATTGAATTTGGCTGTATAACAAACCTTCCTAAAACTTAGTGACCTTATTATTATCGTTGTTTACAGTTATTGCTATGTGATTCTTCTCTTATGGACCAATTTAGCTAATCTCTTCTTGGCTAGCTCTTGTGTCTGTAGTCACCTGGCCAATGGGATAATCTCGGACAACATTGCTTGTGAGTTCGAAGGGTGATTCGTGAAGAACTAGAGATCTTATCCATATGGTGTTTTTTTGTTTTGTTTTGTTGTTTTGTTTAGTTTTCATTTTTCAGAAAATCATATCAAACCTGTGGACATCCTCATCTAAATTTTTCAAGTGGTGTAAGAGAGAGCAAGTCCCAATGTACAAGAACTTTTCCAGACAAATGCTTTTTTGGGAAGATTTTACTTCAACCTGTCATGCTTCTTCTCATGTAACTAAGCTCAGGAGAGGCATACTGGGCCTCTCAGAGGAATAGATAATATTCTATTTCTTAAAATTTAGTAGGTATTTGTGCATTCACTCCTCTTCTTTAAGTTACTTAAATTTGTTGTATATTTATTATTTTCTATGGCATATTTTAATATACACATTTTAAAGAACTTGGTAACAGAAGAAATTAGGTGACTTACAAATTAAATAGGCCTACTAGTTTGGCTTCTAGCACTTGTTAACTTTAGCAATGTAAGAATCATTTACTCACTGGAGAATAATTAAAGACAAAACGAGACTGATAACAATAGATACAAGAAAGTTGGACTCCCCTTACAGAGAAAGTGCCTGACTAAAAATAAAGCCAGTAAAATTTAATTTTCTTAATTCCTATTTTGTGTCTGACTACAATGAAATTAAACTGGAAATGCACAAAAGAACGATCTCTGGGAAATTCTTCCAAATTTAAAATTAAAAGGTACACTTATGCACATGGGTCCATAAGTAAACCACAAGAGACATTAGCAAATACTTTGAATAGAATCCATACCCCGTCCTTACTATAAATACTAATTCTTTGCATGCTTGCAAATAATGTTCCATCCAAGGCTTATATTTTCACTCTGTATTATTCTTACTTTTAATATAGTTACCTTTCTTAGTCCTCTCACTTATTAGCTGTACCTTTGTTTCTTGATTAAACCATTTCCCTTTATCCTGAAATTTAGTTGACATTTCAAACCCAAAGAATTTTTTTTAAAGATTATATTTATTTATTTGACAGAGAGAGAGAGATCACAAGTAGGCAGAGAGAGAGGGGGAAGCGGGCTCCCCGCTGAGCAGAGAGCCCGATGCGGGGCTCGATCCCAGGACCCTGTGATCATGACCTGAGCCAAAGGCAGAGGCTGTAACCCACTGAGCCACCCAGGCGCCCCAAGACTTTCTGATATTACTCCTCAACCTCCTTCAATAGTATTCTCCATCTCAAGTGATAAGAATGCTATCCTTTTAGTTGGTCAACCCCCAATTTGTGGATTTATCCTTGGCAGCTCTCTTCTTCTCACAGTTCATACTCAGTCTATCAGGAAATCCAGTCAACCTTATCTTCAAAACATTTCCACAGTCTGACAGCTTTTATCTCCACTGTTATAACCTTGGTCTTGATATCACACCCAGATTAATGCTATACCCTCTCCAACTTGCCTCCTCCTTCTCATCCCATTTATATCAGTGCCTTCTCAGCATAGCCAACAGGGTGATAATTTAAATGTAAGTCCTGTCATGTCACTGTTTTCTTTCTTTTTTTTTTTTTTTAAACTGTCCCGTTTTCACTGTTGGAAGATTTTAACTATTGATTAAATTCTTTAAAATGTTATAGGTAAATTCATTTTAAAACATTTGTTCTTGGCATAAAATGCCAACTGGAATGGCATTTTGGATCCACATAAAATGGATCAAGTGGACAGAGTAGGGAGCCCAGAAATAAAACCAGGCGTATATGGTCAGTTACTTTATGACAGAGTAGCCAAGAATGCACAATGGGAAAAGGGGAGTCTGTTCAGTAAGTGTGTTAAGAAAATTGAAAAGCCAGATGCCAAAAAAAAAAAAAAAAATGAAACTGGATCACTACTTACACCATACATAAAAAGACCTCAAAACAACCTTGAAAAAACTATAAAGCTACTAGAAGAAAGTATGGGCAGTAAGCACTTTGACATAGGCCTTGGCAGTGACTTCTTTGGATTTGATACCAAAAGCAAAGATAACAAAAGCAAAAATAAATTGTGAGTATATTAAACTTTTCCACAGGAAAAAAAATACAATTTTAAAAAATGAGAAAGTAACCTGTGGAATGGGAGAAAATATTTGCAAACTATGTATTTGAGAAGGGGTTAATATCCAGAATATATAAGGAACTCATACAACTCAATTGCAAAAAGCCAAATAGCCCAGTTGAAAATGGACAAGGGATACGAAAAGCCTTTTTTCCGAAGGCATACAGTTGGTTGGTATAAATATGATAAGGTGCCCAAGATCACTTATCATTAGGGAAATACAAATCAAAACCACAATGAGATACTGATTCATACCTATTCGGATGTCTATTATAAAAAAAAATGGAGATGACAAATGTTGCTAAAGGTGTGTACCATTGATAGGAATGAAAATTGGTGCAGCCAGTATAGGAAACAGTATGAAAGCTCCTTAAGAAATTAAGCATAGAGGGGGACCTGGGTGGCTCAGCAGTAAGCATCTACCTTTGGCTCAGGTCATAATCTCAGAGTCCTGGGATCAAGCCCCGAATGGGGCTCCCTGCCTGCAGGGAGTCTACTTCTCTGTCGACCCCATTCCCCTGCTCATGTTCTCTCTCTCTCTTAAATAAACAAATAAAACCTTTAAAAAAAGGAAATTAAGGGGTGCCTGGGTGGTTCAGTTGGTTGAGCGACTGCCTTCGGCTTGGGTCATGATCTCGGAGTCCCCGGATCGAGTCCCACATCGGACTCCCGGCTCCATGGGGAGTCTGCTTCTCCCTCTGATCTTCTCCCCTCTCATGTTCTCTCTCACTCTATCTCTCTCAAATAAATAAATAAAATATTTTTTTAAAAAAAAGGAAATTAAAAATAGAACTATCATATGATCTAGAAATCTCATTTCCTGGTATATATCCAAAGGCAACAAAATTATCTTGAAGAGATACCTATATTCCCCCATTTATTACAGCATTATTCCCAATAGCCAAGGTAGAGAAACTAAATAAATGTCTAGGGTCCGTTGACAGATGAATGGATAAAGAAAATGTGGTATATGTATTTGTATTTTTATATTTAAAATATATATTCAATGGACTATTATTCATTCTTAAAAAAGAAGGAATTCCTGTCATTTGCAACGATTACCTGGAGGAACTTGGAAGGCATAATGCTAAGTGAAATAAGCCAGACAGAGAAAGACAAATACTGCACAGTATGATTTACTCGTAGAATCTTAAAAAAAAATAGAAAACAAACAAAAAAAATAAGTCAAGCTCATAAACAGAGAGCAGAGAAATAAAGAGATAGTTTGCCAGGAGGCAGAAGAAATAGAGAAGTTGGTAACAAGAAAAAAATACTTATTCTTCAGTTAGTAATGATCATTTTTCAAGGTGTTTCTCCATTTATGTAGATTACAAGTTTATTGGCATAAAAATTTCCATAATATTATTATCATTTCATTGCCTACAACACTTTGAAATTGCTAACTTCTTTCCCCTTTTCATGATCAATTATAAGGCAGGTTTTTAAAAAAATATCATTTTTATAGAAATAATTTAAGCTTTGTTAATACTCTGTATTGTATTTTGCATTAATTCCTCTCTTATTTCATTTCCTTCTTATCTATCTGTATTTATTTTGGTGTTCCCTTTCTACTTTTTATTTTAGCTCATTAATTTTTTCTTCTTTCATTCCAACAGAAGCATTTAAATTTGCCCTCAAACACTGTTTTAGTGGCATTTGACAATTTTTGTCATGTCATATTGTTGTTATAGTTAAGTCCTAAATATTTTCTTAATATATTAGTAATTTTCTTTTGACCCCGTGGTGTTTGTAAATGGACTTCTTAATTTACAGAGGCACAGGAATGTTCTAGTTATCTTTTAGTTGTTAATTTTTTAAGTTATTTGTAGATTGTAGATAGAGAAAATTTTCTATAACTTCTATAACTTGAAATTTGTTGGCTTGTTGGTATGAGTCATTATATGGTCAGTATTTATAATTGTTTCATGAAGGCTTTAAAAAGTGTGCAGTGATACGATCATAGGGTATAGTGTTTTATACATGTCTATTAGGATTTGTGTAAATTATAGTCCTTCAATTACTTTCATGTCCTTTGTACCTTTGGCCTTTCTATTTTTTGAATTATTAAGTAACTATAATTGTTGATTTATCTGTTTCTCATATATGTATGTTATTTATTTTCTTTTGTGTATTTTATTTCTGTGATATATAGTACTTTTATATTTTTAGTGAATTGAACTTCTATTTATGAGGCATTCATCTGTATCTCAAATAAGCTTTTATCCACAACCTATTGTATCTTTACTAATATAACTACATCTGCTCTTTTTAGTGTGCATATCGTATCTTTACTATCCTTTCACTTTTTATATTTCTCTGTTATTATTTTTGTTTAACTAAGCTCTGTGGCCAGCGTGGGACTTGAATTCATGTCCCCAGAGATCAAAAATCACATGTTCCATGAATGACCCAACCAGGCACTCATATATTTCTCTTTGACCTTTTCTTCATGAACCAGTGACATTAATTTATGCGTTCATTTCTTAACTCCATATTCTGTCCTATTGTTCTATTTGCCTGTCCTTGTGCCAACCTGTCACTTTTATATTTGGCAGTCTTTATATTTGGCAGTCATTATATCCTCTAATTGTGTTGATTTTCTTCCACTTTGCCTTTGCAGATCTTCTCTGCTTGGGGGGTAGAAACCTCAAAAAGAACCTCACCACCATTTTAACAAATGAGTAAAAGTTGGATAGTCTACAAAACCATAACTTTTAATGAGTCCATCAAAAGTTGAAGGCACTCAAGGGAAATGAATTCCAAGAAAATGACATACTCCTGTAAGAAAAGAAAAGGCACATGAACCATTTCACCTCTGACAGCTCATGGAAGGAAGACTTGGCTGCCATCGTAACAGGTAAGAATAAATTAGCTCAAACTTTAATAAATTTCTAAAATTGAGTTTGGGCTACTGTATCAGTTTGGAACAACTGGGAATTCTAGATACAAGGATAGTTTGTAGACACACACGCTTTCCTGCACAGACCTCCAGTGATTGTCCACAAGAAGGATTGACTCAGGGCAGGAGGCCAAAGACAGTCCATTTCTGGTTGAAGAAAAAAAAGTAATCTGTGGGAAGTTATAAAACATTACACGTATCTGACTTTTTGACCTCTATGACGCAAAAGCCTTTAATCACAGGCAGAGGAGAACAAACCTCTTAGATGCTGGGCAATTCCACCTAGGGAAGAGCTAGGAAATCTTCCTACCAGTTAGCAGAGTCCAGGCAAGCTTGAATGCTTCTGATGGGATGGTAAAAGCAGAAACCTTCTGTCTATTGCTGGAGGAGGAAGAAAAATTTCTTGCTCCTGGGATCTTGTACCAATATAAAGGGGAGTTTCATTACAGATGTGGACAGAGAAAGGAAACTTATTCCTGCCAAATCTACTACACACGAAAAACAGACAATGGTCATCATGTACTTGAAGGATCAGTAATGCTAAGCCATTCTCGCCACCATCGCCATTTCCAATTGCATAGAGCTCGCTCAAGACTGTGATTTGAGGGCTCCTGGGTGGCTCAGTTGGTTGAGCGACTGCCTTTGGCTCAGGTCATGATCTTGGAGTCCCGGGATTGAGTCCCACATCTCCCCCTGCTGAGTGGGGAGCCCGCTTCTCCCTCTAACCTCTCCCATCTCATGTTCTCTCTCTCTCTCAAATAAATAAATATAATATTAAAAAAAAAAAAAAGACTGATTTGACAAGGAAACCAAATATTCTCTTTATCCTCAAACGAAGTTAACTGAGTACTACACAACCGTAGTCTGCTTCTGGGGAATGGGCGAGTGTGTGAAGGCAGGAGTTCTCTGTGATACAGGCAAACAAGCGAAATATTGCTGAAAAAAAATAAAGAAACCTAAGAAAATAGAAAGATAAATTATGTGATGGATTAGACAGGTTAGCATTGTTAAGATAGCTATCCTCCTAAACATCTATTGGCCCAAAATATGGTATCAAATTATATAAAAGCAGTGACTGAACTGAAAAGAGAAACAGACCCACAATTATATTGAAGACTCCAATACTCTGTAATTGACAGAGCACATAGACAAAAAAAATAATAAGGATGTGTATAACATGAACAACAAAATGAGACAACTTTACCTTCTTAACTTTTAGAAGATTACCCAACAATAGGATACCCACTCTTTTCAAGTGAATCTGGACACTGACTAGAATCATATTATTTAAACTGAAAGTAATTGAAGTATACAGCATGTATTTTCTGACTACAGTACAATTAAACTAGAAATCAACAAAAGAAAAATATCTAGAAAATATCCCCTAACTTAAAATTAAACAGCACGTGGATCCAAAAAACTTTACAAGCATTAGTAGCAAATATTTATATTGAATGAAAAGGAAAAAATGCAAAAAATGTAGGATGCAGCAAAAGCTATTTGTAGAGGGAAATGTATAGCATTAAATTCTTGTATTTCAAAATTAGAGATACTCTAAACGTCTACCTTACATAGAAGGAAAAAGCAAATGTAATGCAAAGTGAAAAGGCAGGTGATGAAAGTAAGAGCAGAAAACACTGAAATACACACAAACACTCACATACAAAGATATATCTACTCACACACAAAGACACGCATATACAGAAAATCAAGAAAATCAAAAGCTGACTTTAAAAAAATGATAGAAGTAATAAAACTCTAGTAATATTAATAGAGAAAATAAATTATAAAAAACCATTGTCATTAGTGAAAGGGGAAACATACATCCTATAAACAATAAAATGATAATAAGTACATAGTTTGGACAACCTAATGCCAAAATTTTGATAGGAACAATAACATAGAAAAATTCCTTTAGGCTAAATATAACAAAATTATTCAAGAAGAGATAAATATTCTCTATAATCCTAGCTATTATATAAATTGAGTTCACGCTTATATATCATCCTGTAAAGAAAACTCCAGATCCAAATAAATTTGTTACTAAATTCTACCAAAGCACTTAAGAAAAATAATACACAATTTATACACAAATTTTTCCCATAAATAAAAGGGAACACTTTTTTTTTAAGATTTTATTTATTTATTTGACAGAGAGAGAGAGAGAGATCACAAATAGGCAGAGAGGCAGGCAGAGAGAGAGGGGAAGCAGGCTCTCCGAGGAGCAGAGAGCCTGATGCAGAGCTCAATCCCAGGACCCTAAGATCATGACCTGAGCCGAAGGCAGAAGCTTTAACCCACTGAGCCACCCAGGCGCCCAAGGGAACACTTTTGAATTCATTTTATAGGAAGCATTACCCTGCTACAAAACCAGAAAAAGGCATTACAAAAACTATAACCATAGACCATTATCCCTCATGAATAAAGACACAATCTTTTACAAAATTATATCAATTGGAGACCAGCAATATATAAAAATGACAATATATCATGACCAAATTTTTGAGAAATACAAAAGTTTGATTCAGCATTTAAAGATCAATCGATATAATGCACCATATCAAAATATTATAAAAGAGAAGTAAGACGATTATCTCCGTACATGTAGCAAGAGTATTAGTCAAAATTTAACATTCATGATTTAAAAGAAATTTTCACTTAGTGTAGATAGAAGGAATCTCTGCTTCTCCATCAAACACAGAATATCTACTAGGAAACTAATGCTAAATACTAAATGCATTCCCAGCACTCTTTCCCATGAAGACAATAAACAGAGCAAAGATATCTAGTCTTATTAGATTTTTTCAACATTTGATTGACAGACCTAATCAGGACAAGAAAATAAAAAGGTATAAGAAACACAGAGATTTTAAAGAAAGAAGCTGTCTTTATTCTTATAGGACTTATTTTCCTATGTAGAAAATCCCAAAGAACCTATAATGAAGTTAGAACAACAAATAAACAAGTGGAGCAATATTAGAAGATTCAAAGGCAAAATACAGAAATATACTTCTCTACAATACAATAAAACGTTGTGAATTGAGATTATAATAATGATACACATTGTAACGACATGCAAGTATGAAATAGGGATTAATAAAACAAAATATATACAAGATTTGTATGCTCAAATACAGAAAACATTGATGGAAGAAACTAATGAAAACCTCAACATATGAAGAAATACACTGTTCATAGATAGACATAGTCAGTATTAGTAAATGTCAGTTCTCCACAAATTGAACACTATATTTCTTGTACTCTGAAGCAAAATCTTAGTTTTTTTTTGTAGAAATTGACAATCTTATGTAACAATTTATAAGGAAAAGCAAAGAAAACCCAAATAATTTTGAAAGGTTTAAGTTGAGGGACTCCACTGTCTGATTCCAACACTTACACTAAAGTTGAGGGACTCCACTGTCTGATTCCAACACTTACACTAAAACTAAGGTAATCAAGACAGTATAGTATTGGAATAAGGATAAATATATGAATGATTGGAACAAATTCGGGTCCATGAATAGATCCTTATATACATGGTACCAAGATAATATAATAAAAACAGTTATTTCAACAAATGATATTTTCAGGGCGCCTGAGTGGCTCCGTTGGTTAGGCAACTGCCTTCGCCTCAGGTCATGATCCCAGAGTCCCGGGATCGAGTCCCACATCGGGCTCCCAGCTCCACGGGGAGTCTGCTTCTCCCTCTGACCTTCTCCCCTCTCATGCTTTCTCTCACTGTCTCTATCTCAAATAAATAAAATATAAAATAAAATAAAATAAAATAAAACAAAACCTTCAAAGCCAATGAAAACAAATAAACCTTGACCCTTCCTACAGCCATATGCAAAAATAAGATTAAATCTGGTCAAAGACCTAAATACAAAAGAGAAAACTTACAATAGAAATAATAGAAAAAAATTCGTGACCTTGGAATGGACAAAAATATCTTAGGAAATCAAAATCATGAATGATAAGTATAAATTGAACTTCCTTAGAATTAAAAGCTTTTTGCTTTTTGAAAATTATTATACCAAAATAAAAGCCAATCCAATACTCTGAGAAAATATTTGTACACATGTATCTAATGAAGGACTTGAATCCAAACTATATGCAAAACTCAGTTTCAAAAATAAGGCAATATAATAAAAAAGGGCAAAAACCTGAGCATTTAACTAAAGAATATATGTGAATGATAAATATGCACATGGCAAGATGCTCAGTTTCCTTACTCTATTTAGAATGCAATTATTTTTTTAAAGATTTTATTTATTCACTTAACAGAGAGAGAGAACACAAGCAGGCAGAGAGGCACGCAGAGGCAGAGAGAGGAGCAGGATCCCCGCGGAGCAAGGAGCCCGATGTGGGACTCGATCCAAAGACGCCGGGATCATGACCTGAGCCGAAGGCAGTTGCCTAACCAACTGAGCCACCCAGGCGTCCCTGGAATGCAATTTAAAGGTAAAGCCAATACCACTAGAACACATCCACTGGGATGCCTAAAAGAAAAACATAAAAAGAATTAGTCATTAGTGTGGATTCAACTATGGAAGAAGTAGAATTCTCATCTATTACTGGTGGAATGCACAAATGCATTTTCAGGGTTTAGCTCTTCGGAGATATTTTTCCAACCTGTTGGCCATAATTTTTCCAGAAATACAGGACTCCTAGAATGATAACTTACTGGGGTATGAATACTTTCAAGTCTGATGTCTAATTCAATTATAAAAATTAAGAAGCAAATTATTATTATTATTTTTAAAGATTTTATTTATTCATTTAACAGAGAGAACACAGGCAGGCAGAGAGGCAGGCAGAGGCAGAGAGAGGAGCAGGCTCCCTGCAGAGCAAGGAGCCCGATGCGGGACCCGATCCCAAGACGCTGGGATCATGACCTGAGCCAAAGGCAGTTGCTTAACCAACTGAGCCACCCAGGCGTCCCAAGAAGCAAATTATTTTACTTTAATTATAATATTAATACTTTTTCTAATTTATGAAATTACTCTCTTAATGAACGCTAATAGAGTTTTTGAGACCTATATCTGTAGCTTGGACAATATTAAAAATGAGTTTCTATATGTGGGACTTTTTCTTTAAAAGTCTGAGATATTCTAGAGAAAGAGTATCATTTGCTCATAAAAATTTATCACGGAACCACACTGCATTGAGTCCTGTATAGGCAAGTATATTTGCGTCCCTTCAGGCTTACATTTTAAAAATATTTGTTCTGTGTATTTAGATAAGCTAAACCACATATGGACATGGTGAAGAAAGGGGGTACTTACTCTGTTGTGTGAACCCAAATTTATGACTGTCATACCAATAGATTCAATAGAGAATTCTTTTCAATCACACTCAGTCCTTGGAGAAAAATATATACGGTTTTCTTCATTTCACTATACTTGCTGTAGCTGTCCAGTATGCTAATACTTTGTAAGGATCTAACAGAGATTGATGGTGATGATCCATCTTCCACTTCATCCACTGTGACGTGAATACCATTGGGTTATTTCTCCCATATATTGAAAGAAAGATTTAAAAAGACTAGGGGGATGCCCATTACACATTGACTGAATTCACGTGCTCTTGTCCAAAGGTGGGATTATGCTCATTGATACTGCAATTTCCTGGCTATTTCATCTCATGCTTCCTAAAAATGTTTTCTTCTTCCTTTAAGTCACAAAGTATTTGAAGATTGGCAAATCTTATAGTAACTTCTGGGCATTTTGATAAAATGGACAGCAATGCTGTGTTAGACAGGACAAAGCCATTCATTTGACTCAATGACAAAAGAAAAAACTGTGTAGCATGGGATCCCTTTACAAACGTTTTTGAAGTGAGTAAATCCCGAAACTTGCTATTTACCTCTATAAAGCAATTTGTCAGGCTATGCGCTTGAGGTAGTTATGAAACGTTCATCCATAATGTTTGTAAGAACGAGACATTCTCCTTCAGCTCTTACAACTGCAGAGGCAAGATAATTGTCTCCGTAATTGGTACCAGTTTTGTCTGACTAATCATCAAACTTTGTAGACTGCCCAGAAGCAAACCTCGCTGCTTCGGGTAATTACATCGTGATTTTTCATCAGTGTCTTCACAAGGCATCAAGTGGGTGGGTGGAAATGCTGTCGAAGTGATTCCATTCAAATTATCAACACTTTATTTTAAGGTCACTTGAGATGTGTTCCTAAGATATGACATAGAAGATGGTTAATGTATAATGAATACTCAAGGAGTTAACGTTTACATACAGATGACTTTTGAGACTACAGCATAAAATAAGTCAATGTGAGAAAGCAAAACAGTTCACTCCCTTTAAGACATCTCTAATTTCAAGAGCTGGGGAGATAATGTCTAAAAGCATGAAGTATTTCAAATGTCTCCAGAAATTTACTATATACCCAGAATAGGGCATCACTACAAAAGGATGCAGGGCATTGTCAATCTCCAGAACCTGTTTCACTGCCCAATATTCACGGTTTCTACCATGAAGCCATATATGATTCGTAGGTATAGAATCAAAATATTCTAGAAGTTTCTACAGCCCTAATTCAACTCTGTCAATCTTCAAACTCCCATGATGTTGTGCCCTGTTCCATTGGGGTCCAGAGCCTCTATTATGAAACCCAGCTGTACTGAAGACCCCAGATATACATGATAGAAATATATCAACCAATAGGGGTTGCAGTCATAGGCACATTCATAACTTTCTACTGTCTCTCATTCTGCTCTGTTTCCTTCTCTACGGTCTGATGGCTAAGTCAGGTATCAAAGCAGCGTTTCAGACAGTGGGGACCTCTGTGGCGTGGACTCCTCACTGCCGGAAACTGTGAGATAATAGATGCGTATTGTTTTAAGTCACTAAGTTTGTGGTCATTTGTTACACAGCAGTATAACGTTAGTACAGTAAATGCTCAACAAATATTGGTGAAACATTTTATTTCACAGTGTTTACTGAGTCTTGGACACTAGTGTTTGCTTTGTTGATCCACCATTTATTCAACAGGCATCATTTAACTTTGAGCAAAATTGATAAGTAGCAGTAGTATAATTCTGGGGTATGCTATGTGAACATGGTTTTACTCATAAAGATTTTCCTATTTCTCGATGGATGTGCATTTAGTGAAATAGTTTTGAAAGTCTCCCGTTTTCGATTACGGATGTTGATATTATGGTCAATGAGTAATTTTACTCACTTAATTTCTTGTCAGTCCAAGCAGTTCTATTTGGTTATTTAGAATAGTTTTGCAATGATGTGCTTCCAAGTTAGTGTCTGGTATTCAGCTCTGAGCTTTTGTTTGGCAGGGAATGTATGTAATTAAGCTTTGTGTTTTCAACACCTAGCACTTTCTGATGCATACCGGGCACACAGTCGTTGTTCCTTAGAAATTAGTGTCTACAGTATGTGGTAAAAGGGCATATATTTTATAAAAATATATAAAACAATCAATTTGAACAAATTTATTCAAACCGTGTAATTATAAAGCAAGCATCATTGGTGCATGGCATCACTAATATAAAATGTATAGATTTATTAATGGGAAGATTCTAATTGGAATTATAAACATAGTGGGGAAGACCTCTGCCTTGGTTGTATTCCCTTTTCCTGGAAGTTCTACCCATTTCCCAGTTGCTGTGCTTGTTGGCTGCTGACTGCTGATTCTCTCTCCAGATAATGCCTCAAGATGTGACAGGTCTTTGATTTGCCTTTTTTGAGACTCCAGTAACTTCTTCCTTTCTGTCTTTTCATTTTCCATCAGTGTTTACCATTTATTGATCCTTCTCAGCCCTCTTACCAGTTTTTCAGCCTTTTCCTGCTGTCTGATCCAGAATCCAGTGTCACATCCTTTAGGTTTTTGTTACTGGTAACTACCAGTTCCCATGTTATGTATCTGTTTTTTGATAATAGACCATCCCTGAGTACAGTAGTATCTTAAACCAACAATCATTTTGTTTGTTCTGGATCTAATGGGTCAGCAATTTGGCCTGTATTTGGCCATGAAGATTCTGTCATCTGGCCTGTCAGTGTGTCTGTATTTTCCAGAATGGCCCTCCTGCCTACTCTTCTTGTCAGCTTGGTTTTTCTTTCCATTGGCCTTTCAGCATCAAAGGTCCAGTTTTCCCACATAGAAGCCCCAAGAGGGTAGAAGAGGCCAGGCCGAGGGTAGAAGGTCCCAAAACTTCATATTTGTTAAATTCTGTAGGTCATAGCCTGTCACAAGGCCAGCCCACATTTAAAAATGTAAAAATAGACTCTATACTTCATAGAAGGAGCTGAAAAGGAGGAGGATACAGGAATGAGAGGGATTATTGTGGCCATATTTGCAAATAACCCACCCCAAGAACTGAATTGATGGATTAGCTCGTGTTATATATTTTATTCTTTGATTCATAATGACCAAAAACGATTGCTTTATAATGCTGGAACTTACCCTTTACAGAGATTTCAAGCAGTTCATCCAATATAATTATCTGGGCCAAATCCTATTATCAAAGATAGCTTCCTATCCTAGTACAAAATTATTATTTTTAATTTTTTTTAAAGATTTTATTTATTCATTTAACAGAGAGAGAACACAAGCAGGCAGAGAGGCAGGCAGAGGCAGAGAGAGGAGCAGGCTCCCCACGGAGCAAGGAGCCCGATGCGGGACTCGATCCCAAGATGCTGGGATCATGACCTGAGCCAAAGGCAGTTGCTTAACCAACTGAGCCACCCAGGCATCCCCCTAGTACAAAATTATTAAGGAATAATAAGAACTAAGCAATGTGCATGTAAATTAAATTCCTGAAATATAATTTGATATATAAGTATTTGTTCTTCTTTGTATTCATTATGAGCATTTTCC
>CM052809.1:13899870-13978381 GCA_028533885.1 Nasua narica | reverse complement strand
CCCAGAGAAAGCTACACATGGACTTTAATAAAAGTAGGTGCCCCTGAAGTTCTGCCCTGCTGTCTGCACTGTGTTTTGACCTCCGTCTGTAGCCTCTCGAAGTGTCCCAGGTTTTTCTTCCAGAACCGATAAATAATCAACTTGACTGCAATTCCTCTTGTGGTCTCTTGTTGAACCAAAGCTCACCATCTGGCACCCTGTGCTTCCTCTAGTAAGTGTTCATTTGACAAATCTACAATACAGATACAACCTTCAACTTATAAAACACTATTCACTCACTGTGCAACTTGTCAGATTACTGAAAATTTAAATAAGAGGAAACAGAAAAATGAACAAACACCAGCAATCAAACTCTAAAGGATGTAATAAAGGAAAACTGCAAAAGAGCTACAGTCAGATCTTTATTTTTCTGCCCTTTCTACAGCTACCTGCTACAGCAAAAGAGACAGGAACCCCACTAAGGGGGTTCACTGTCTGATTCCCCCACTCAGTTACTAACTGGCTTTGGCAAGTTATGTACCCTGTTTTCCTTCCTTTTCATATCGGTTTGATTAGCTTCATAACAACTATCCTAATTTCTGAGGACCGGCCATACTCTAACTACAGGAATTAGCATAGAGTAGCTGCCCCATAAAGAACAGGAAACAGCATTTTTAAAATATTTCCCCATCGTCAAGAAAAATTAAACAAAATACTTCTCTCCAGGGACACCTGGGTGGCGCAGTTGTTTGGGCAACTGCCTTTGGCTCAGGTCATGATCCCGGCATCTTGGGATCGAGTCCCGCATCGGGCTCCTTGCTCCGCAGGGAGCCTGCTCCTCTCTCTGCTTCTGCCTGCCTCTCTGCCTGCTTGTGTTCTCTCTCTGTTAAATGAATAAATAAAATCTTTAAAAAAAAAAAAATACTTCTCTCCAAAAGTTATATGGCCAAAACCAAAGGGACGTTTTTTCAAACAATATTGTTATTGATACTGGGACATAATTGGACTACAACATGAAAAGAGTAGGAAACATTTACATATAAATCAAAATGAATCTCATAATCAAAATAAAAAAGGTTGGGGGGCCTGAGTGGCTCAGTGGGTTAAAGCCTCTGCCTTCGGCTCAGGTCATGGTCTCAGGGTCCTGGGATCGAGCCCCGCATCGGGCTCTCTGCTGAGCGGGAAGCCTGCTTCCCCCTCTCTCTCTCTGCCTGCCTCTTGTGATCTCTCTCTCTCTCTCTGTCTGTCAAATAAATAAATAAAATCTTAAAAAAAAAGGTTACGGGGAAAAATATTGCTTTAATTTTTAAGTAAGAACCAGGATTGGAGTCAGAGAATGTTAAAAGTTGTAACTTATAATATAAAGGTAAATAAATTAAAGCATAAAGTTGCTTGCAATGTAAACAAAGACAATGAGCTTGAGACAACAATATCTGAAAATTAATAAAGCAGAATTTAAAGATGAAATACAGGAAAAAAATTACAGGGAAATAGTCAAGTATTTCATAAAAATGGAAAGCATGGCTGCTCTTAAAAAGAAAAATGAAGAGGAAAAGCTTACCCAAAGCAACCCAAATGTTTATTTTTCTTACTTGGCAAAAGTTGTCATATTGCTATAGTAAATGGGAAGAAAAATAAAAGGCTGAGTTTCATTTCTTATGAATTAAAGAAAATATGTGCGTTCCTGACTCCCAAACTTCCTGCCCCTAAAAAGGCATTTAGCTTCCTTCTTTGGATTTCATATCTTTATGATTTTAACCTGCTCCAAGATAAATATTATTAGAGCTTTAAAACGTCGAAGTCCTTTGAAAGTACCACCAGTTTCTTACCAAGTCAGCTCCACTGGCCACCTCTACAAAATAAGGGTTATATTTCTTACTTTGATTTAAAATTAAATTCCCTGTTAATAAAATTGAAAGCCCATGCTCTATTTTCCCAGTAATGCTTTTAAAAGTTGTACTTTATTTTAACTACATCCATCAGGTTTTTACTAATTTAGTCCAGACCCAGTGAATTCCTCTTTCCACGTAGTTTCATCTCATAATAGAGATTATGGATTCTTGTTTTTTCAGCTTGATGTTGGCTCGTGGTCATGATTTCTCCATCACGGATTGGTCCAATCTACTTCTGAAGCATTAGTATATTTACATGGGCAGACTGTAGTTAGTAGCGAGAATACAGAAACAGAGTTCACAATCTGAAAATCTATTTTAGGGCTTGTAGAGATTTCACTTAAAATAATAGATCCTTTGGGCAATGAACTATTATTCTCATAATATTTGAGGGATAAGCAAAGCTTTTAACCACCTCATGACATCAATCAGCCTCACTCAGTATGGTAAGGGATTTAAATTTACCCCTTACCATGAAGGGGTAAATTTCATGGACCCCTGTTCCATGAAAAATGAAAAGTTCAGGTATCTCAAACTGTTTTGTGTCAGCCTAAGTCATTGTTATGTCTATACTTTCCTTTATAAAACATTTCTGATAAAAGAACTCTTCCATAATCTTCATAACCACTTTACGAGGCAAATAGTTATTTTCTGCTTTAAAGCAATACACTGAAGTACTGAAATTTTAATTGGCTTGGTAACAGTAATGCAGCTAGAATCAGATATTGAGAATCAAATGAAATACACACACACACACAATTAAACCAAATATACAAATATATACACATACGTATATTTATGTATAAATTTGCCCCAAGTACTGTTTTAGTTGATTCTCTTAAGCTGGTATGTGCCACGGTTTCATAACTATTCGGTTTAAAACATTTTCTAGTTTCTATTGTGGTATCATTAGAAATCCATGGGCTATTGAGAAGGATATCTGCTAATACTGGGGGATTTTTAAATTATCATTTTTCGTTTTGATTTTTCCACCCATTTCCACTGAGGCCAAAGAAAATGCTATGATGCCAGTTGTTTGAAATATGTTCTGACTTTCTCTACTTTCCAGTCTGTGGGCAGTTTTTGTAATTTTCATTTGGCCTTCCTGAAAACAACGGTAACGGGCAGGCATTGAGTGCAAGAGCTTATACATGCTCATTATGTAAAGCTGGGTAAGATGTTTAAATGTTTTGTTTATCAGGAGGTATCATTAAGGGAGTGAGGAGGAAAGCCACACAGAGAGAACATGTATAATAAATATTATGTCTAATGGAGAAATCTTCCCTTAAAGACTGAGCTCAAGACATTACTACACAAACTAGTAGTTAGTCACTGTTGTTAGACATAAGCCACCATTAAATTAAGAGTAAGAAATAAGACGTGTAAGTTTAGAATTGAGCAGTACTACTACCTACTATAATTATATATGACTATCATCTACACAGGAAAATCAGGAAAACAATGGCTACGTTGATATGGAAGAAATGAGAACTCCATAAATAGCTTTGTAAAAACAGATTACGTATTTGCGGGAAAATAAATTTAGATTTTCATCCCACGTCTCATATCAAAATACAGATGGAAAATTAAAATGTAAATAAGAAGGCTAGTGAGACAGATAGAGAAAGAACATAAAGCAGTAGGAGAAAATACAAAGTTGTAGGAGCTGTGGTTTAACTCTAGGAGTAGGCATCACCATTTTTAGGTGTGACCCCCAAAACTAGAACTCATCAACCAACGAAAAGGTGGTATGTGGGTACCTGGGTGTCTCAGTCGGTGAACTGTGTCCGGCTCTTGATTTCAGCTCCGGTCATGGTCTTAGGGTTGTGGGATCAAAAGCTCTATGTAGGGATCAGTGTTCGGAGCAGAGTCTGCTGGTGCCTCTCCCTCTACTCCTTCTCCCACTCTATCTCTAAAAAAAATAAATAAACAATCTTTAAAAAAAAAGATGGTATATCTAACAATTAAAAAGTAATAAAGTCCTGGGCGCCTGGGTGGCTCAGTTGGTTGGGCAACTGCCTTCGGCTCAGGTCATGATCCCGGAGTCCCGGGATCAAGTCCCACATCGGGCTCCCAGCTCCATGGGGAGTCCGCTTCTCACTCTGACCTTCTCCCTTCTCATGCTCTCTCTCACTCTCTCTCTTTCCTAATAAATAAATAAAATCTTTAAAAAAAAAAAAGTAATAAAGTCCTTAGGTACCAAAATTATGATGTATTTCAAATGCCTATATTCCCCAATAGACCTAATTCTATGCAGTCACAGAACAAACCCCAGGTGTATTGTTACAGGATATTAACCAGATTAACCTTATTTTTATTTTTATTTATTTTATTATTAATCTTACTTTGATTAATCTTATTTTTATCGAATCTTATCTTTATTTTATTTTTATTGAGACAAAATAAGGATAAAAAAGGCTGAAAAGGTCATGTAAATATTCACGAAAATAAAAAACAAAGAAATGGTATTGGCTCTGCAATTTTTTAAGATATGTTATGAAATTTCAGGAACTGAAAAATATGCTGACACTCCTAGAAGAGACAAAAGACAGATGGGAGAGAGACTTTAGCGACATTCGACTGTAACACAATTTTGTATTATCAAAAGGGAATGTGTAAACTAGATAGAAGATGGCATTTAGAAAACTGGCTTCCTATACAGAGAGAAAGGAATTTTATGTCGTTTATTCAATCTACAAGTATTTACTGACTTCCTATTTACTGACTTCCTTATCTTCCAGTGAATGAAGCTACATCCATGAACCAAAGTCTCAACTTCTATAGAACTAAATACACGAGGTGTTAGATGACAGCATTCACCCTGAGAAGAAGACTTACTCAAGAGGCGAGGCAGTTGTGGTGGTGCTAACAGCGACCCTGAGGCAGGGGTGCAGCTGGAGATGGGACGGTGGTCATGGAGGACTTGGTGCCCATGAGGGTGGTGGTGTGGGTATTATTTAGATTGGGATGTGTGGTTTACTCTATTCGGTGTTTGAGAAGACCTCGTGTTAGGTGTTCTTTGGGGTGGAGAAATGAAAGAAGTAAGGAAGTAAGCAAAGCAGAGAGTAAAGTATAAAAGCCAACTTTATGAGTTGTGTTAGGCATGCATTAAGAAAAGGAAGGAGGCTTGCGTGCCCAGAGTGATAGACAGAGGACAAGAAGGTATACTGAACAACTGTGCAAACTCATGGTTATCAGAGAAATGCACTGAGTTAGCATGCAGAAAGCAAACACACACACACACACACACACACACACAGACACACATGTATATAAAGTTCTCCTTCTAATGAGTCGTTTTCTCTCATTCAACATTTGGAATAATATTCCCACATGTTGTTCTTCCTGTGGTCTACACTGCTCATATTTATTGCTATTCCAATTTATATTAAATCTTTGGAATACTGTGAATGTTCAACCTTCTTCTAACATATTTTTTTCTACATTGAGGAAAAAATTCGAGAATAGTCACTAACACAAATGTGGGGATTTTTTATGCTTAACCCCTCAATTTTAACAACTTAGCCAATTTCAAAGTCATTAATTTATGTCAATTCTTAGTAATCCTTTAAGTAAAATGATACATTCCCTGGTAATTTCACTCAATATTCATTTCATTTTAAATAAATCCAGAAAAAGTCAACAAAAGTTCACAAGTCAATAACTGGCTTAAGCCACATATCTTACTTATGTGAAGTCAGTCAGATTTACATATATAAGTCCAAATTTCTGGCTTAGCATCGTAGTCTATTAAATATAACACTGCAGGTTGAAATGAGCGATTTCTAAATAGGATTTCTGGTGAATCTGCTAAGACTCTGTCTCTAATGGTTTTTACTAAATTAGTCCCTTCGGTAGCTGAGATTAGTCGGTTTTACCTTGACTTGTTTTAACTTGATCTTCGATTTAGTCCCACTGAAGACCATGAAAAGAGACAAGAATCTTAATGTGCTTAGGTTAAAAACTACCTCGGTGAGAATTCTGCAAGGCAAATGTAATTCCTCATCCCTTTGCCTGATGTTAGGTCATCAGGAAATAAGACGTATAATCATGAATCCACATTCTGGGAAGGCAAACTCTAGTTAACCTTTTGCTATGTGGCAAGTGGTATGAGGCATGTCCTGAAAAGCAGTAATAATAAAGGACCTGTGAGTTATATAGGTAAAAAGATTAATGAGTTATCCCTGGAGACCTTATCAAAGTGGAAATAATACTGAATAATTTCTTGAGCTCTAGGAATCTTTTAAGTCCCTATCAAGGCTAACTTATATTACTGGGGTTTTATACTTCTAGATCTTATTCTATATGTTTACAAAAAACATAAACATATGTCAGATATATTATTAAGTACATAACTGGTTGGTATATCAAGTGTATCTAGTATATATCGGTCTGCTGTAATTCTTCTATTTTTTAAGGTTATATGTAATATTTAAGGTTGTGTGTAATATATTTTTAGGTGGGGGCGGGCAGAAGGAGAAGGAGAGAAAGAATCTCAAGTAGGCTCCGCGCCCAGGGCAGAGCCCGACCCAAAGCTCGATCTCACCACCTTGAGATCACAACCTGAGCTGAAGTCAAGAGTGGCATGCTTAACCAACTGAGCCACTCTGGTGCCCATGAAACACATATATTTTTTTCTTTTTACATCTATATAGACAGTCTAAAATAGGAAGTACAAAGAAGATGCAAAGCTTACCATTTTTATGATTCTAAAATTAAGTTTATTGTGTTATATTAATTTTAGAAAGTAGTGCCAGTGTCAGCATTGACTTTCCTCATCCTTAATGAAGGCTTGTGCACAAGCTTCCTTTGTGTTCAGGACTGTGAACACAGCACCTAGACATTCACTGTCATGCTACTGTGTACTCAAAAAGTGATGCACCCTCTAATGAATGAACGGAAGGAGGGGAAAAAATTACTCTCTATTATATGTCCCAGGGCAGAGTTGGCCAGGGCACCGGACTCAGCACTGGCGTGTTGTATGTCCTATTTACATCATCATCACCATCATTATTATTACTATTACTTTTATTCCTATCTGCTCTTCCATTACCTTGGTTCAGTCTGCTACCCAAGTAAGTCATGCTTACTTTAGGAGCTTATTTTCCTGTCCTATATATAATTCCCCCTCAGTTATCTGAAAAGCCATTTCAGACCCTGGAAACTTCCAGATGTAAGAATAATTAATGACCAGGGCGCCTGGGTGGCTCAGTGGGGTAAGCGTCTGCCTTCATCTCAGGTCATGATCTCTTGGCTCCTGGACTGAGCCCTGTATCAGGCTCCCTGCTCAGCACAATGTCAGATTCTCTCCTCCCTTTGCCCCTCCCCACCGTTTGCGGTCTCTCTCCCGCTCTCTCAAATAAACAGATACAAAATATTTTAAAAAGAATAATTAATGAGTGTTATTCTGTCCCAAGTAAGATAATACTGATTTAACCAACGTATACATGGTAAGAGATGAGTCTACTGTTCAACATATTAATGTACTTTCCTTCTGGCATTTCTGTATGTATATCTTCCCTGTACTCGAAATCTCTTGCGCCCCAAAACGAAACCTCATCTAGAAATTTAATCACAATACATTCAGTAATGAAAACGCAGCTTCTTCATTTTTCTGCTCTGATTTGATTCTCCTTACAAGCCACGATCCCATAATCGACTTTTCTTATTTGAGAACTTAAATCCCTATTGACGCCCAACATCCCCAAGTCCTTGGCCAAGATGGGATGCTTTGCACCCACACTCCAGAATACTCCAGCGCAGTTCAGTCAGGGCTCCCGAAGGACTAGACACAGTGTTCAATGTGTCACTGACATATTCCAGTTGAGTATCTAGTTTGGCTGGGTCACAGAGGCCAAGCGCGAGAATTCCTTGCACTCGGCCTGCACCAACCACCCGGACTCTGCTGCTCGTCACTGATTCCAGAGCTGGCAGCCTTTTAGTTACCCAAATAGTTGCATCAGACCACCCAGGCATGTGGCTGATATTTCCTACAAAGTCATAAAGCCAAGTAAGTGTGTGCTATTTCTGTCATCCACTTATCCAAAACGGTTCGATCTCAAAATAAATAGAACTTTAAAAATGACTTCTATTTGCTCATTAGGCGAGCATATATTTCATCTAATTATGCCTTAGTTGTTCTGCATTTTTTAATCACTATTTTAGATTGTGAACTCCAAGGAGGCAAGTTTTCTTCATTCCTAATTCTTTGCCCCTGCAACAGTGTTTTCAGAGTAGTTCTTGATGCATTAGGTGAAAAGTCAATTACCTGTGGTGTGTTCTTTATACTTTTCCAGGCAAGGCCGTTTCTTTCTTAATTTCAGAAACCATGCTCTTTCTTTCCAGAACTCGGAAAACACCAGCTCTAAAGAAATTTTCAACTCCTCTTCCATTACAAGTCTATTAAGAATTACAAAGTCAGTGATTGAACTGTACACTCCATCTCTATAAGATGTCAAGTTGTTACAGTTATACTATTAATTACTATTATCAGTTATGCCCTGGTGATCTCCTTGAGAAATATACCTCTAGAGAATTCAATACATTTAGCTCTCTGATGGAAACTTTTGGACTAGTGGAAATAGCAATCACTAAATCATTAAAGATGTTAATTCTCACTTTGTGTAAAAAGAATTCACCATTAGAAAGTAGTTTATCATAGGTAGGGTCATTCCCACCAACTGCTCTTTCAAAGGGTTTTTTACCTGTGTAAGAAAAATAGATTCCAGAAGAAGTATGAATAGACAGTATAGTTGGATGTGATATGAAAGCTTAAAATATACATTTAGTTATTGGTAAGGAGAAGTTCAAGATGAAGTAGAGTGGAGACAATGTCAGCAATGCTAATATTCACAGAGATGATGATAGTTTTGTCACTACAATGAAAAATGTATCCTGGAAAATATCATTAGGAAGATTAGAAGTGAAGACAATAAAATCAGATATTTGACTTGGCTTGTCACTTCCTTATCAAGCTGAGCTTATTATATCTTCCCCGAAAATTAATTAAATAACACTCAAAAAGATTTCTGTCCCTTTTCAGAGACTGGAAGGCTCGCTATTGTCAAGATGTCACTTATTTCCAAATTGATCTAGAGAATCAATGCAGTATTAATAAAAATCCTGACATGTTATTTGTAGATATCAACAGGCTAATTCCAAAGTTTATATGGAGAGAAAAAGACCCAGAAGATGCCAACACAAAACTGAAGGAAAAGAAAAAAGCTGGAGGATTGACGTTACCAGACCTCAAGACTCACTATAAAGCTACAGTTGTCAAAGAGTGTACTATTGGCCAAAGAATAGGAAAAAAAAAAGATCAATGGAACAGAACAGAGAGCCCAGAAATAGACCCCCATAAATACAGTCAACAGATCTTTGACAAAGGAGTAAAGGCCATAAAATGGAGTAATGACAGTCTTTGCAACAAACAGTGCTGGAAGACATTCACATGCACAAAATGAATCCAGATACAAGACTTACACCCTTCACAAAGATTAACTCAAAATGAACCACAGAATTAAATGTAAGATGTCAAACTACATAAAACTCCTAGAAGATAACAGAGGAGAAAATCAGGATGGTCTTGGGTTTGGCAATGATGTCTTAGATACAATACCAAAGCCACAACCCATGAAAGAAAGAATTGATAAGCTGGGCTTTGATAAAATTAAAAATTTCTGCTCTGTGAAAGACACTGTCAAGAGAATGAAAAGCAAACCAAACTGGGAGGAAACGTTTGGAAAAGACACATCTGAAAAAGGACTATTGTCCAAAATATAGAAAGCACTCTTAGAACAATAAGAAAACAATTCAATTTAAAAAATGCACCAAATGTATTAATAAACAGCTCACCAGAAAAGATATGCAGAGAGCAAAGAGTAAGTATAGGAAAAGATGAATGTGTCATTATATGTGACATTACATGACATTGTATATCATCAGGGAATGAAAATTAAAACAATGAGTACTAATAGGTATTCTAATAGGTACGTAGTAGTACCTATTAGAGTAGGTACTACCTACTTCTATCAGAATGGCTAAAATCAGGAACGCTAACAACACAAAATACTGGTGAGGATATAGAGCAAGGGAACCCTTGTCTTACAGATTTTTCCAATCCACAGAATGTAAAACGCCAACCGTGGCCCATAATGAAAACTCTACACTCAGTGTAATTATGATGTGCCATTGTAGGCCAATCAGTTGCAACAAATACACCACTCAGGGAGGGGATATTCATAATGTGAGAAACTACACGAGAGTGGGAACAAGGGATTAGTGAGAAATCACTGTACTTACCCCCTCAATTTTGCTGTGAACCTAAAACCATGCTAAAATATAAATTCTACTTTTTTAAATCCTGCAGCGATATAAATATTAAATCAACATGACGCTTACTTTGAAAACATTTTGCATGTTGATTTCTACCTGTGATTTAAAACGGGGCTATGATATTCAGCAAACTGGAATAACAGTGGAAGCGAGATATTAAGACGGTTTCACCTCTAATCCCCTTTAGCTACAAAAAAAAAAAAAAGAGCTAAAGTGGATATAAAATGAAAAGAAATGAAAGTTATCGGTGGATTCATATACGGAATAAATGTATCTGTGATTAGGAGGTGAAATGACATAAACCCTGAAGCTACTGGATTGGAAAGGTGAGCCCTGGTCTGCGTACAGTCACTAGTTGCACCTGTAAAGACCAGACAGAATTGCCAAGAAGGCTGGACGATGGAACAGACCTCCAAGTTTGAAGCCAATGCCAGGAGGAGGATTAGCCCTGCTTAAGAGAGAGGCTAAAAAGACAAGCACAAATTTGGAAAAAAGTCAGTATCGAATAGCTCTGGATGCCCTACCGGTAGGGAGGAGAAGAGCCTGGAATTATTTGAAAACCATGATGGAAGCTAAAATGCCTCCACTGACTACATCTCTGAAAGCCCTGAGCAAAAGAAGAATCACTTCCAATTGCCAATGACAGAGAGAGAGGTTAGGAAGTATTTCTACAATTTTGGCCACATGCTGTAGATGTGAGATTGCATGCTTTATTGGTGTTAAAGAATCTTTTTTTTTTTTTTTTTAGATTTTATTTACTCATTTGACAGAGAACGTGAGAGAGAACAAGCAGGGGGAGCAGCAGAGGGAGAGGGAGAAGCAGGATCCCCGCTAAGCAGGGAGCAGGATGCAGGGCTAGATCCCAGAATCCAGGGATCAAGACCTGAGCCAAAGGCAGATGCTTAACCGACTGAGCCACCCAGGTGCCCCACAGGTGTTAAAGTTTCACATATCAACGTATTTCTGTGCCACTTGTGGGTGACACACCCGCATCGTCTTTTCATATCATAATAGAACTATGTCATACATATCTGTGTCTGTCATACTTCCACTAAGGCCATTTTAAGATTATTTTGGGACACTATGTTACATAAACATTATTTATTTGAGGGACACACTAGAATAAAACAAATCTTGACTATCCAATGGTCTATATTTTTTAAATAATCTGAGACTTAGAAATGCGATTCAAATTCAAGAATCATCTGAGTAAAAGACTATTCAGCTAAATTAATTAAAAGTGTGAGAAACTTAATATTTCCTCAGTGTAATCCACCAAAGCTCATTTCACAGATTTTTTTCCCTCTTTACATCTCCCTTCTGCTCCTTGTATTCATACTACATCAATATTGCTTAATATTGTAATCTGCTGATAAAAGGACTCAAATGTTTCCTAATATAAAATCTTTAAACCCTGATTGTATTCAATTCTCTTTATTCTGGTTAAGGACTTACTAAGTCCTTGCCTGGGAAAGAAAAATTTGTTGAAGAATTCAGTCTCGTCCTGGGCAGATACAATCCAGGCCCTCCTCAGCTCTTCTAATTAGTCATTCATTCATCCATTCTTTCATTCATTGGTGTAGTCAGAAAATGAAAAACTGTCAGTATTACACATAAGGTCACCCGAGATATTATTGTTCCATTCTATCCAAAAAAACAAAAGGAGCCTCTGACAGACAACGGAAAGGTTTCAAGGGGGACTGTGACACCCAGTTTCCAATGACATAAGTAAAAGTGCAAGAAGTGGCAAGAACTATCTTTAATAATAGAATCTCAGAAGCAATCTTTTAATAGAACAGGCTCGATTTGTCCAGTGTAATTCCTTCTACTGCCTCTTACTTCTCCCTCAGAATTGCTCTCGTCTCTGAGACCTTCCCCTTTTGCCTAAACCCCTAATGGCAACCTTCTTCATTTCTCACCACAGGCAGATCTCATTCACGGTCATTTCTGCCCCCCTTTCCTTTCTATTTCTCTCTCTCGTGGACAACTTGGGAGATTAAATCACCACGACTTTTTTTCTCATTATGTGGGTACTCGAAAGTGTATCGTATTCAAATAAACAGATCTAACACCACATAAAATTTGACTGAAAGAGCAAACATTAAACTTCAATGATTAATATATGTTGACATCTTATTTCATTAGGCTGAAAGCTGCAGCTTAAAGAAAAATATTCAATTTGAGTTTCATAATGGCTTAATAATAAGTTTATTAATGGTTTTTAAAATAAGAAATGGTGGGGAGCCTGAGTGGCTCAGTGGGTTAAAGCCTCTGCCTTCGGCTCAGGTCATGATCTCAGGGTCCTGGGATTGAGCCCCACATCGGGCTCTCTGCTCAGCAGGGAGCCTGCTTCCCCTCTCTCTGTCTGCCTGCCTCTCTCTGCCTACTTGTAATCTCTCTCTCTGTCAAATAAATAAATAAAATCTTAAAAAAAAAAAGGAAAGGAAAGGAAAAGAAAAGAACTAGAGAGGTGGTATTCAAATTTTGTACATCAACTTTTCCATAATCCCCAAGCAACCCAGGGTCCTGTATTAGTTGGTGATATGCTAAGCAGCCCAACCAGGGATAGAAGAACAGAACGGAGATTTTTGACCTGACACCCAAATATGAGGGTTTACAGTATGAGTCCAGCTCATTTAAGGACTGCTAGCTGAAATGAACAAGTCACCACTCTTCCAAGGAACACAGCAGAATCCAGAGTATTCACAGTATGACACTGACATTGTATTTCTATGTAATTCAAGATATCTTCTTACTCCAGGATCCTGATTTCGGTCACTTGACTAATCACTACACAATCCATGTTGATTTACTAATATGTGTTATTGTGGTATGCTCACAAACAGAACATTGCCTCAAAGGGAGATTTTCTTATTTAAGCAGTGGAAATTTCAGAGGCATTATTTCAGAGGTGGGTAGAAGCTTTGTGTTAAAAAAAAAAAATCCTTTCAAAAACAACAGAGTTCGATTTTGCCCATGCATAAACTTGGCAGTCTGCATGTTCTCGAAAATGTGTATGATGCTCTTTTCCATAAATATGTGTATCTTTTAACTTAATGCACTGGAACGCTACAGGATTTTAACATGATTTTCCTCAACTTGAGATCTCATAAAGCACTGTAAACTGTCTTCCTCTCGATACCAATTTACACCCTTCAAAAAATTCAATAGGAAAAACTGCCAACAAGTGAGAACTTTTGTAAAAACTTTGATAGATCAAGTTTTCTTAATTCTGCCTGACAAAAGCAATTGTCAATTGTATTAGCTCAAACTGATTCTAAGCAATAAAGCACTGAAAATGACAACTTCTTTGTGGAAAAAAAACAATATATTCAATTAGAGCCATAGTCAATTAGAGCCATTTCCTTGGGAAAGTGCATCCCAGAAAGTGCATCCCAGAGGTAATACATATTTTTTTCCTTTCCGATGGCAGAATTTCAATAATCACGAAAAATGAAACATTTTTAAATACAGAGGGAGTTATATAAATACTAACAATTTCAGAAACAGAATTTAGAAGAAACGATTAGTAGTAGGTCCAATGCGTTATGTTTGGGGGTGGGAGGAAGCTAACGTTAAAAATGGGGTCGAGAAAAAAGTCCAGAATATAATACCTCTAATGGAAATATGAAGAAGCTGAGATGGAAAAGACTTAAATTATGAGGAAACTTTGAAGGTCAACATAAGCAGAAATGTGTGAATTACTAAGACAATGTGTAAACTCACTAGAGAGCCAAATGAATAAATGCAGCCGTTAGGTACCATATCTAACTGTCCAGGATGCCAATGATCATTCAAATTGAATAAAATGAATACAAAGAGGTTAGAAAATATCAATTACTTATATAAAGATCTAAGAGGAATACAGACTTAGATTTTACTAAGGCACCCAAAAGTTAAACTCTTTTTCTTAATGTCTTAATTCTTCATCCAGCAAGTAATTAATGAGCTCCTCCTACTGGTCAGACCGCACACTATTAGTGGTTGGCATCCCAAGGTGAACAGACTGACCCATTCCATGCTCCCATTCATGGGCTTTCAAATAGGGAAGGAGATTCAGGGAAAGGGCAGGCACACAATCTCAGTACAGAATGTATCATTATAAATTAAGGAAAGGAACACCAATGGCAGGAAGTGAACATATAACAAAGGAACATGATGAACCAAAGGCATCAGAGAAGGCATCTCTAAGAAATGACCACAGCTGCTGAGAACCCATTAAGTAAGAAAAAAGGGATGCAGGCACCTGGGTGGCTCAGTGTGTTAAAGCCTCTGCCTTCGGCTCAGGTCATGATCTCAGGGTCCTGGGATCGAGCCCCTCATCGGGCTCTCTGCTCAGCGGGGAGCCTGCTTCCCCCTCTCTCTCTGCCTGCCTCTCTGCCTACTTGTGATCTCTCTCCTCTCTGTCAAATAAATAAATAAAGTCTTTGAAAAAAATAAAAAGAAAAAAGGGATGCAACAGCAGAAATTTGATTCCTGAACATCCTTCCAGAAATACAGCGCTGGTTGCTACCATACGGAACCCCCCCCCCCCCCGCCGTTACACCTGATAAAGTTCATCAGTCCCTTCCCCTTCAGCGGATGGGACTGCCTCACTTTACACACATCATAACTTCTCACTCTTTAAAGAAAGAGTACATATGAGGGAACATTTAGAGAAACGAATCATCACAGTTTTATTTAAATATTGCAAGAGGTAAACGAGCAATCTGAGAGACAGCATGGTGCCTTCTGTGGTAAAACTGTTACCTTCCTTGATGCTTGGCTCATCACAGATGATCGATATGGACTTATTATGCATTATTTATAGGTATTAATGTCTATTTTATGAAAAGTAACATAAAAACAGTACACACTACAACTTTGCTCTTGGACAAACACATACCACATACAAAGACACCCATGAGAGCTACACATGACCCCACACAGAAGCACATGCAGAGACATACACCTGGGTGCCCTAATTCCCCCGATCATTCTTGACTAAGAGCAAACTGCGATCTGAGAAAGTGTACTTGTTTTAAGTTGGAGTCAATCTAAAATACGATCGAAGTCAATCATATCGAAACAAATTGTTTCAAGATGTAACATTTTGCTAACATAACAGAGTTACAGAAGATAAGAAATCTTACAGTTAGAGTGTATGTCCTAGAATGAAGCCTGTGTTGTTTTTCTGTAACTTTAATTAAATAATTGAAGGAAATGCTTGCTGCAAATCTTAATAAAAAATAATGGAATATTTATACAACACCTGAAAGGAACTGATAATAAAATAATAAAAGCTGCAAAAGAGATTTCCAACTTTTGATAGCATTTAATGGGAAGTTTAGAAATTAAATAACTGCCCTATCTCCAGATATCCTCTTGAGAACATAAAAATTATTTCCTAAAAATAGGAAGTTCTCATTACTATAAATTAAAGTTAATAAAATAGTTTGAAAACATTTTAAATCATTAAATAATTCCAGAATAACACAGCTCTTACTCTCTAGAAATTCATCTTAAACCTAATTATAGGGCGCCTGGGTGGCTCAGTTGGTTAGGCGACTGCCTTCGGCTCAGGTCATGATCCCGGAGTCCCGGGATCAAGTCCCATATCGGACTCTCGGCTCTGTGGGAAGTCTGCTTCTCCCTCTGACCTTCTCCCCTCTCATTCTCGGTCTCTCTCTCTCTAATAAATAAATAAATAATCTTTAAAAAAAATTTTAAAAAAACCTAATTATAGAATGTTAATGTTAAAAAAAAAAACATGCATCCATTTATAGTCCCATTGTGTGTGCATTGAAAGTCTTATCACTTCCTTGGCTCATTTTGGAGCAAATGATGGAGGCAGAATTACCTAGTTCGAGTGTATCGTATTTCGAATCTAATGGACCTCTGAACATTGGAGTGTCCCAAAACTCACTTCTTACTACTCTATTTAAGCTTATATCCTTAATTTTCTCATCCGCTCTTTAAATACAATCTATATGATAACTATTAAAAAATGTCCAACTCTAGCATAGATCTTTCTGATGAGCTCTGAACTCATACATACAACTGCCAACTCAACAGCTCCACTGAATTTTAAGACACCTCCAGCTTCACTTGTCCAAAACTCTCCACCCAACTGACTCCATTCTTCTTTTTCCAAACAACAAAAACCATGGACGGATACTTCACCTTTTTCTTTCTCTCATATCATTTTTATTGAAGAAACAAACCCTTTCATATAAGCTTTTAAGTCAAGCTTTTATATAAAATATATCTAGAATCTGACCATGTCTTGGACCACATTCACTGTCACCATCTTGGTGTGAGAGACTTTCATTAGTCTTCCTGCAACTACCTCCTTATTATTCTTTCTTCTTCTATGCACGTGCCTCCTACGACCTATTCTCAAGATTAAATGCATAGACACTGGTACTTCCAAACAGTATTTCTATCCTCTTTGTCCACACTAAGATGTTCACTCATGACACCTTAGTAGATGTTAAGAATGACACGGAAGGAAAAGCAGCTTACGAAGAATGCCTAAGAGGTTCTGAAAAAGCACTGCATTTTTACACTCATGCTAAAATAATAAAAGTAACAATAATTCTGACTTAGTTGGCTTCCATGGCTCTATTTACACTTGTTGAATTCATTAAGAAATTAAAGGCAGTCCAGATCGAGAGACAGTCAAGGTGCTAGGCATGCTGACGTTCTTGCCTTGTTAGGAGAACAATGTCCACAGGAACAAGGCAAAGAATTGGTGAGTTTTTATGGATGCAGGGGTGTCTAGAGAATGAAGTACTTACTGCTCAGGTTATAGATGTAAACGTGTTGGTGTAGAGGACCAGCCCCAGCAAAAGTCCAAACCTATGTGTTTTAACACAGGATAAACTATGATGGCAGATTTTTAAAATACTGAGTGATTCCAAATGTCTAAGGTCATGTGATACAAAGTTCATTCCCACCTTTTCAGCCCCTAAAATAAGGCTCTGAGTTTTAGCACCTTAAAACATTTGACTCTTCATAATCACTTCAGTAATAACATCATTTCATTCTAGTCATAAAACAAACCACCCAAGGATATGTTGTGATAGAGAACTGACTACTTCATCTTGCTTAACTGCACCCCCCGTGAATTCTGAGAAAGTACCTGTTGGGAAAACAGAGACGATGTACTGAAGTCCACCTAAGACAAGGTGGCCAACAATAAAGCAACATACAATAGAAATATTAGACTCCAAAAATTTTTTTTTACTTTATATAGCATATGATGCTTATTAACAAAGGACTGAAAATGAAATAACTTCTTATGAGGTAGGTCCAAGGAAGAGCAATATCTCCTGGGCCCTCGATGCCTTTGTGAATCCTCAACTAGCCCAAGAAGAATCCTGTCTATTAGAGAGAGGAAGAGATGCACCCGGCTCTCTGTCCTCTGTCTTCAAGGGTGATTGTCTCAAATGCTTAGGGACTTTAAAAACCAGCACTCAGAACTGATTTCTCACTCTTCTTTCAAGCAAAGAAAATTCTACTCATTTTTTCATTTGTCTGTTAGCCAGTTGTATGTCTTCTTTGGAGAGGTGTCTGTTCATGTCTTCTGCCCATTTTTTTACTTGATTGTTTGTTTTTTGAGTGTTGAGCTTGAGAAGTTCTTTTTTTTTTTTTTTTTTCCGAGAAGTTCTTTACAGTTCTCGAATACCAGCCCTTTATCTGTAGTGTCATTTGCAAATATCTTCTCTCATTCCGTGGGTTGTCTCTTTGTTTCGCGGACTGTTTCCTTTGCTGTGCAGAAGCTTTTTATCTTACTGAAGTCCCAAAGTTCATTTTTGCTTTTGTTTCCCTTGCCTTTGGAGATGTGTTTTGAAAGAAGTTGCTGTGGCAGATGTCAAAAAGGTTACTGCCTATATTCTCCTCTAGGATTTTGATGGATTCCTGTCTCACATTGAGGTCTTTCATCCATTTAGAGTTTATCTTTGGATATGATCTAAGAGAATATTTGAGTTTCATTCTTCTGTATATAGTTTTCCAATTTTCCCAACACCATTTATTGAAGAGACTGTGTTTTTTCCACTGGATCATTAGCCATCAGAGAAATTCAAATCAAAACCACAATGACTATCTTACACCAGTCTGAATGGCAAAAATGGACAAGGCAAGAAACAACAAATGTTGGAGAGGTTGTGGAGAAAGGGGAACCCTCTTACACTGTTGGTGGGAATGCAAGTTGGTGCATTCCCAACTTGCAACCACTTTGGAAAACAGTGTGGAGGCTCCTCAAAAAGTTAAAAATAGAGCTACTCTATAGCCCAGCAATTGCACTGCTGAGTATTTACCCCAAAGACACAGATGCAATGAAAAGAAGGGCCACATGCACCCCAATGTTCATAGCAGCACTATCCATGATAGCCACACTGTGGAAGGGCCAAGATGACCTTCAACCGACAAATGGATAAAGAAGATATGGTCCATATATACAATGTAATATTACTCAGCCACGAGAAAGGATGAATACCCAACATTTACATCAACATGTTTGGAATTGAAGGAAATTATGCTGAGTGAAGTAAGTCAAACAGAGAAAGACAATTATCATATGGTTACACTTATTTGTGGAATACAAGGAACAGCATGGAAGACTTTAGGAGAAGGAAGGGAAAAATGAAGGGGGGGGAATCAGAGGGGGAATGAACCATGAGAGACTGTGGATTCCGAAAATCAAACTGAGGATTTTAGAGAGGAGAGGTGTAGGGTGATGGGTAAGCCCAGTGATGGGTATTAAGGAGCCATGGATCGCATGGAGCACTGGGTGTTGTACACTAACAATGAATCATGGAACATGACATCCAAAACTAATGATATACTGTATGGTGACTAACATAACATAAAAAAAAAAAAAAAACTATATGGTAAACTACTAATAAAAAAATCTACCCATTATCCCAACATCTCAATTTAGGCTATTCTATAATTCCAGAGAGATAGTAATAAATCAATCGATATATCTGAACAAAATGGGGACTTAGTTAGTTTCTTGCAATCAGTCGATTATTCAGACTGTCAGGTAACATGTATGAGCCAACCAAGAGTGATGAGCAGGGTCCAGCCTGCTTGAAGCCATGTGACTTTCCCCCTGCCTGTCCTGCACTCAGGAAGAAGTGAAGACAGCCCAAGTGAACAGAAAGCAAAAGAGAGAAGAGGCCTCAAAACCAGTCATTCATCATTCCCCTGCTTAAAATTATCCATTGGCTTCCAATCCCACTTAACCCTTATTTCTCTCTACCTTAGAAAGCCTTAAGGAAAAAAAAAAAAAGAGAGAAAGCCTTACACGGTTATCAGCTCTAGCCACACCTGCCTTCTTGGGTTGGTTCAGAGAGGAAATGTCCAAACTCAGATCCTCCATAGAACTTTGCTCTCACTCTTCCCTCTGCCTAAAGGAAGGCTATTCCTTCTAATTCTTTTATGTTTCTCTCTGATATCATTCAGGCATAAGCTCAAACACCTCTTTTTCAGAGAAGCTTTCTCTAGCCCCCTTCTCTAAAGTAGCCTCTCTCTCAACACTACTGTCCCTACCACCTTGTACTGCCAGTGGCCGGGCCTACCTTGAACTGAAGTCAAGGTGGTTATTACTCTTTAAAAATACATGCAGGGGCACCTCAGTGGCTCAGTCGGTTAAGCTCCAACTCTTGATTTCAGTTCAAGTCATGATCTCTGGGTCGTGAGATCGAGCCTCATGTTGGGCTCTCTACTCGGTGTAGAGTTTGCTTGAGATTCTCTCTCTCCCTCTTCCTCTGTCCCTCCCCCCAGCATGCTTTCTCTCTCTCAAAAAAAAAAAAAAGTAGTACATACAAACCACAGTTTTCTGCTGCCTGTCCTTGACCCAAATATAAATCTGAAGCAAGGGTTCCTGTTGAGGCTTTATCCCAAGCACTAAGAACAGTGTCTGGCACATAGTATATCCTTATTAATATTTTTGAATTAACTAACAGTTAAGGATGTGTTTAAAAAGTATGAGAGGGCATTTGTCTCTCCATTTACTTTATTTCCCACTTATATTTACACCAATTTATTTTAAATTTTATATTCTGTGTGATGTGGCTCCTTTCTAAAATTTCTATTCGTTTACAAAATATTAATTCTCGAAAACAGGCAAATCTGTTCATTATTAGCTGAGGGCCACCTTGCTCTGGATATGATTTCCTAGTGCAAAATCAGTTCCAATAAAAGACACTATAACTTCCCAAATCATGTTTGGATAGTTTTGCAAAACTGAAATGTTACAATGATGGAAAGGAAAGCAAATTAAAAAAGACAGTAACAAATGATCTTTGATAAAAAGAGGGCATCTATAGACAATAACCTGATATACAAATTACTGGCATAGGAAATCTTTAAATCTTTCTTTTTATAGTAATACCTTGTCATCATCATTAACAAAGAATTACCTCTGGGGTATTTTTAGGCATAAGATGCAGTTCTGGGCACAGTGTGAATAACAACAGAGTTTAGGGATTTCCAGTCAAATCATGAGCATGAGACATATATTAAAACACTGAAAAAAGAAATTCCAGATAAGACATGATAATTGAAAAAAAAATGTGCCACAGCGGGTCAAAAGACAGAAAATCACTGTAGGCTGAGACAGCTAATTGGAAGTGGAACAAAAAGTAGAACTGAAGACTATCCACGACTCACAAAACAGATAAAAGAAGAGTAATTTCACAGGGATTAAAAAAAAAAAAAGTAGGGAAGATTGAGCACAGCATGAGCTGCATCTGCAAGTAGGCAGTAAGTATCCAGAGCCTTGTAATAAAAGGGAGGTTCTGCAGCATAAAAGGAAGAGACACATCTTCTAAAAAAAAGTTTTGGCCGCATTGTGGAAGTGGCCAGGAGACATCAGAAAACATTCTTCTAAAATGTCTTAAAAGTGAAAATATGAGTTATATTTAATCTTGGATAGTAGGAAACAAATTTCTTTAGGGGCACCCGGGTGGCTCAGTCAGTTAAGCGTCTGCCTTTAGCCTAGCTCATGATCCCAGGGTTCTGGGATCGAGCCCGACATCGAGCTCCCCACTCAGGGGAGAGCCTGCTTCTTCCTAACCCTCTGCCTGCTGCTCCCCCTGCTTGTGCTTACGCTCTCTCTCTGTCAAATAAGTAAATTAAAAAAAAAAGAAGAAGAAACAAATTCCTTTATAGATTTTCTCATAAAATGATGCTTATTTGGATAGTTTTCTTAGCATCTGAATATATACATTTCAACTCCGAGAGAATCCTTCTTCATTAATAGTAATACTTAACCATATTTAAAGAAAATATTTATGCTTTCCTTATCACGAATTTTATCATTTTCAGGCAAAATCAGCTTCATAAAACATCCAGAAGAGCTTTATAAAATACTTTATCTTAATCATCAAGTTAGAAAAAAATTGGGAATTTTAATATGAATATAAATATCTTTTCAAGAAAACTTCCTAAAACAAGGAGAAAAAAAATACTCCTTGAAGTGTAAAATATTTCGGGTGTTATATATTATTTGCATAATTGAGACCTCCCAGGATTCTGATACCAAACCCAACAACATTCCTGGGGCAGAACTGTTACCCTTTCTTCGGCAAAAGACAAGCTAAAATTTCACTCCACTGACTACACACTGGGCCAGGACTTGGCTCTCATCCCTAAAGCCTAGCAGTTCAGACTCCACACTTAGCTGGATTCACATACTCAGTTCATACAGATTGAGGCATAACTCTAAAATATTTGACACAGGGGCACCTGGGTGGCTCAGTGGGTTAAGGCCTCTGCCTTCAGCTCAGGTCATGATCTCAGGGTCCTGGGACCCTTGGGGTCTCTGCTCGGTGGGGAGCCTGCTTCCCCCTCTCTCTCTCTGCCTGCCTCTCTGCCTACTTGTGATCTCTCTCTCTGTTGAATAAATACAATCTTTTTAAAAAATAAATAAAATAAAATATTTGACATAAACCCACTAACTTCATTTCATTGAATTTTATGAGGAGTCTCTTTGATACTCCTAATGCCAGAAAACATTCAACTATTGTCCTACGCAAAAAGAAAAAAAAAAAAACAACAACCCTGATGTTCAGAATACTAATTAGCAGGGTTGAGACTGGACCTCCTGATTAGAACTAACCTCTCCTGGAACTTGTGTGTGGTTTGTTGTTGTTGTTGTTGTTGTTTTAAGATTTCATATATTTATTTGACAGGTAGAGATCACAAGTATGCGAGGGGCAGGCAGAGAGGGAGGAGGAAGCAGGTTCCCCCCTGAGCAGAGAGCCCGATCCGGGGCTCGATCCCAGGACCCTGAGATCATGACCTGAGCCGAAGGCAGGGGCTTTAACCCACTGAGCCACCCAGGTGCCCCTGGAACGTGTGTTCTTAATGACAATGCTTGCCATACCTGGATTATAGTTTAAACTGCAAAACACACACCATCTATCAGTTTGCTGACATATTTTAAATTATAGATGTCAGTATAAAAAAATTATATGTATTTTCTAAAGTAGACACTTCTTTTTAAGATTTTATTTATTTGATAGACAGCAAGAGCAAAAGCAGGGGGAGGGGCAAAAGGAGAGGGAGGGCAAGCGCCCCACGGAGCAGGACCCTGGGATCATAACCTGAGCGGAAGGTAGACACTTAACCCACTGAGTCACCCAGGTGCCCGTAAAGTATACACTTTAGTCTGTACTCACAGTTGCACATGAAATCGTGATAATTATTCTAGTAAAAATATTTGTTCAATTCTAGATGTAAACACTAAAGAGGATAGGACATTCCCATACTCTCTGTAAAGTATATAAAGCTAAGGATAAATATTAAGCAGTATCACAAATGAGTATATTACCAAGTTATTTGGGAACAGGGATTTGGGGATTTAGAAGTTGCTATGATGACTTGTACATGGAGTTAATGGAGAGACAGTTTCACAAAACAGTGGGGCTTGGAAAGAAGAACAGGGAGAGGTACAGGGTAAAAGGGTTTTTTGGTTTATTTTTGCTTTTTAGTTTGTTTTTGCTTTACACACAGAGAATAATTTGTCAAAGACATAAAGTGAGAAAACATAGTTTGTCAGAGCATAAGGTAGAAATAAACTGGTAAATCTATGACCTATTTTAGAAGCCTTAGTGTCTTTTTTAAAAATCATTCTAAATTTAGTAAGAAATTAGAGAACTCTGATACTAGACGGCATTATGCTAAGCGAAATAAGACAGTCAGAGAAAGATAAATACCGTATGATCTCACTTATATGGGCAATTTAAGAAACAAAAGAGATGAACATAGGGGAAGGGAAGGAAAAATAAAATAAGATGAAAACAGAGAGGGAGACAAACCGTGAGATACTCCTCACTACAGGAAAGAACTAAAGGTTGCTGGGGCAGGGGGTGGAGTAATTGGATGATGGGCATTAAGGAGGGCACTTGAACTAATGAGCATTGGGTGTTACAAGCAACTGATGAATCACTAAATTCCACCTTTGGAACTAGTGATACAGTATATGTTAATTAAATTGAGTTTAAATTTTTTTTTCTAAAAAAAGAGAACTATAATATTATTTAGACAAAAAAAAAAAAAAAAAAACAACCTGGAATATGTCTTGGAAAATCAATCTGAAAGCAAAGTTGAGGTCAGAATGGAAGCAAACGATAGAGTCATGGAGAATAGCTCATTCATTCATTTGCTTATTCAACTATTCCTGGTGTTCCTGTGCTATGTGCCAGCCACAATAAGGGGAAGAGACAAATCTTTATGCTATGTCATTCATGGTAGAGAAAAAAAGTTAAAAGACAGTCACAAGTATAAATTAAAATATATTTTAATAGAATTAATAGTTACAGTTATCACTAGAACCAACAAGATTAAGAGGGAGAATACTCTAGAAGAAAGGCTCGTTTGGAGTTGGCTGGCCATTTAAGGCTCTTTCAGAAAATGGCATACAAGCTGTGTCCTGAGGGAAACAAAAGAACTAAGCATACAAAGAGGTAGGAAAAAAAGTTCTTCCAACAGAGAGGAGAGCATATGTATGAGATCTGACACGGAAAAGCCTTCAAGTAGCTGAAAAAAGGAAAACATGACAAGCAATTTATAGACAGAACAGCAGGAGATAAATGTGTAGCAGTACGAAGGGACTAGATATTAAGGGCTTTAAAGCTCATGTGAAGTTTCATATTTTATCCTACATTCAATGAAAGCTACACAAGACTTCTGGGTCTGACGGTCAAGTGGATCCATTTTATGTTAAAAGATTACATAATACCCAGGTATTATTATTCAGAAAACTGAATATGAGTGAGGACAGTACAAATGAAAATAAGACGATGCAAATGCTTATAAAAATTTAAGTTTATCCGAACAGGCAACCAACTGATAGAAACGAAGAAACCGAGGCTATAGGTTGAATGATAGGGCCATAAATAAGAAAAATGAGGAGAAGCTGGGGGTTGGAAATGATGAGTTTTTAGTACACACTATCACGTTTCTGTTATAGCATGTAGATGTTCATCAGCTACTTTAAAATTGGGGCACAGAACTTCTCCTGGCCAGGATGAGCAAGGGACCAGATTTACCCTCTTGCGAGAAACAATGAAAAACACAGACAAAATGTATGAAACAATGGTCTTCAATACATTGAAAAGGCGGTAATTAAAGATAATGATCTCTGAGACAGATAAATATAGGTGGGATGGAAGAATAAGGTATACCTTATAAATTGCCCCAGCTCTCTATCTGATGTTTAGATAGATCTTCATTCAGGGAGTTGGAACCCAGCCAGAGCCCGGTAATCTATCTGACTTGAGGAGATGGAGACCAGAACAACCAAGGCAAATGAAGTTTGCCAAGTGGAATAGAGAAAGCGTCCTGTATTCAGTTGGATATTAAGGAGTACATATATGTGAGTCAAGTATTCAAAGAGGGGGAAGAGAACTACCCCAGAGACTTAGAAGCAAGACTGCATATCGTTCAGACAGTATATATAGCCCAGTGTATATAGCTCCTATCAGCTAGACTGAAAATCCCCATAATTTATAGAACTTTCTAGAACTCAGAAGGATTCTATCTTAGCAGTAAAGAAAAAAATAATCCTAGACATAACACGGCTCTGGTCTCACACAACAGAGCTTAAATAGAAGACCCCAGAATATCAAACTGTTTCCAAGTAACTTAACCACATGCCAGAATAAAGTTCAAAAACATTTTTACGGATACAGAAATACCCAGTACTCAAAAGGGTAGAACTCACAATGCCTTGCATCCAATCAAAACTCATAATGAAAAGAAAAAACAATTGACCTAACTGAACCAGAAATGACATGGACAATATTAAAAGTCATTAAACTCTATCTCAGGAGAGTAAAGATTTAAAATGTTAACTGGGTACACAAAGCGTTAAAAAGGGGCAATGCAAACTTATGGAAGTAAAATAAGAATATCTCAAATAACAAATACATCAGGTGAAATTAAATGGCAGATAAGATAGTGGACAAAAAAACAGATGAATAAACTTCAAAATAAAACCACAGAAATGATCCAAACTAAAACAATGAGAGAAAAAGTAAATAGGAAAAGTGAACAGAATGTTAATAAATAGTAGACCGACTTCAAGCAGCAAAATATATTAAGTGTGTGTATATAAATATATGTGTTTTTGTAAATATATATTTATACATATCAAACACCTAAGCTATTATCAACAACGTGATAATGATGTGATCTAATATAGGGTTGTGTTTTTTTTCACATTTCTGTCCTGCTCCTGGGATTTCTTCAGCTTTCTTGAATCTAGTTATAATTTTCATGAAATTTGCTATGTTTTTGTGTATCAGTTCCTCAAATATGGTTCTGTCCCCTTTCTTCTCTTCGGTGGCTCTCTGTGAAGAAAACCAGTGACATGTAAGGCAGCCTCATGGGGAGGTCCCCATGAGTGATGGCAGAAGGAGATATTCTGAGGTCTACCAATAAGCATGTGAGCCAACTTGAAAAAAGATTCTCCTCTAGTCTAGTCTTCAGGTGAAACCCAATCACAGCCGAGAGCTTGACTACAATCTCATCAAAGACCGGAACCACATTCACCACCTAAGCTATGACTGATTTGCTGATCCACATAAACCATAAGGTGATAGGCATTTGTTGTCTCAAGCCAGTGGATTTTGGGGTACTTTGTTATTAAACAATAAATGAAGTAACAGAGTAACAAATATAAAAAAATCTTAAGAGAAGCTAGAGGAAAAGAAAATAAGAGATTCCTTATCAGAAAGCATTCAAGATAACAGCATAAGGAATCCAGACAATGATACTATAATTATGATGTAATGGGACAGATGGCAGCTATGGTGAGCAAAGCATAATGTATAAACTTGTCGAACCACTGTGTTGTACCCCTGAGGCTACTGTAACACTGTGTCAACTAGACTCAAATAAAAAAAGAAGAAAGAAAAAAAAAAAACACACACACACACAGGGAAATACAGAAAAAATTTTAAAGTACAGAAAGGAGAAAAAAAAAATCTGTTAACTAGAACTATATGCCCAGGGGAAATGCCTTTCAAAGGTGAAAACAAAATAATTTTTTCAGACATAAAGAGATGAAAGAACTCAAGAGCAGCACCCTGGCAATAGAAGAAATTTAAAAAGTAGCCCTTCAAAAAAAAAAAGGGGAATGATGCCAGATAAACAAATACCTGATCTACACACATGATTAAGGAAGAGCAGATAGTAACTACGTGGGGAAATGCAAAGACAATTTTCTAAATTTTCTTTAAAGATCTTATGTATTTTTTTGAGACAGAGCACAAGCAGGAGGGGGGCAGAGGGAGAGGGACAAGAAGACTCCCTGCTGAGCAGGGAGCCCAAAGTAGGGCTGGATCCCAGAATGCCAGTATCATGACCTGAGCCGAAGGTCATGATACTTAACCTGGGCGGCTTAACAAACTGAGCCGCTCAGGCAACCAATTTTCTAACTTTTTACATCTCTTAAAAAATAAACTACTCGAAGCAAAAATGGTAACAATGTGTTATGGAATTCGTGACAGATAGATACAAATTCTGTGACAACAAGAGCACCAAGGCAGGATAAGAAGGAATGGAAACTGACTGTATCAAGTTTCTTATAATACAATCTGAACATTGATTGTGATGAATTAATACTTTATAATGTAAATCCTCAAGCAACCGATTAAAACATAGAAATATCTACATACGCTTACACATACATGTAACACAGTTACAGCTAATGAGTCAAAAATGAATATTGAATTTTAAAATACTACTCAGTAAACTGAAAATGAGGCAGAAAAGTGAACAAAGAAGAGATATAACAAATAGAAAAACAAATATCAAGATGGTAGAATTAAATCTAAAACATGGATAATCACATTAAATGTAGTTTAAATACCTCAATATAAATTAAGAGACTGTCAGAGCACACAAAAAGCAAGACTTAGCCCATGCTATGTATAGAAAAAAATGCTAACAATAATCAAAGTTGGAATAGCTATATTCATATCAGACAAAATATATTGCAGATTAAAGAATATTACAGGAGGGAAAAAAGTGGTAATTCCATAAAAGGGCCAATTCTTGAAGAGGATATAAGAGTCATCACTGTTAATGCTCTAATAAAAGATCTTCAAGGTATCTGAAACACTCCAGAAGAAAAACTGATGGAACTGCAAGGAAAATTTTGAAAATTTGTGATTATAATAGCAGACTTCAATACTCCTCTCTAAATAATTGCTAGAGAAGGGCACCTGGCTGGCTCAGTCAGTGGAGTATCTGACTCTTGATCTCGGGGATCTGAGCTGGAGATTATTTTAATAAATAAGCAAATAAATAAAAACAAACAAATAAATGCTGGAGTAAAAAAAAAAAAAACACTACAAACAAAAATCTGAGCAACACTATCAAACAACTTTGTTTAACTGATATTTATAACACACTCCACTCAACAACAGCAGTGTATGTTCTTTTTACGTGGACATAGACCATTTACCAGGATTGACCATATTCTGGTACACAAAAAGTCTCAATAAATATAAAAAGATAACAAGTATACATACACTGCACACACTGTATACATTATACACAACATAATTAGATAAGAAATAAAAAATATGATGATAAATTAACATTTTTCAAATATTTAAAAGGTAAATAATACATTTTCAAGTAACTGGTGCATCAAAGGAGAAATCTAACTAAAAGTCAGAAAGTATATGAAACTGAATAAAAAGAAGAAAGAACAAAATTTGCAGAACGCACCTGAAGCGGGAAATTGATAGCATTATATCATAAAAGATTAAAATCAATGACCTCATGTTCTTCCTTTAAAAAACTGAGGACAAGGCACCTGGGTGGCTCAGTCAGTTAGGTGTCTGCCTTCAGCTCAGGTCATGATCCCAGGATCTTGGGATCAAGTCCCACCTCAGGCTCCTTGCTCAGCATGGAGCCTGCTTCTCCCTTTCCCTCTGTTTGCTGCTCCCCCTACTTGTGTGCTTACTCTATCTCTCTGTCAAAATATAAATCAAATCTTTAAAAAACTTGAAAAATAAATAAAAAACTGCAGACAAAGAAATGCAGAGAAAGCTACTGAAATGGAATAATAATTATCTGAGTAGAAACTAATGAGATAGAAAAAAGAAAATTAACAGAGAAACACCAATGAGACCAAAAGATGCCTCTTAGATCAATAAACTGAAGAAACTCTACCCAGAATGATTAGAAATAAAAGCAGAGAAAACAAGTTCACATTAACAGCAATGAAAGGGGAGACATCAATACAGACTCTACAGACATTATAAAATAACAAAGATATTACTGACAAATTTAAGCAATAAATTTATAACTTAGTTACACAAATAACTAGATAGATAGAAAAAAGAAAGAGGTACTCCATGAACATCTCAAACTATCAAACTCACTCAAGAACAGGAATAGCTGTATATCTTTTAAAGAAATTGGATTTATAGTTAAAAAGCTTCCCTAAAAGAAAACACCAGAAAAATAATAACTTCATTAGTTAATTCTATAAACATTTAAGCAGGATGTAATTCTATCTAAAGTCCTGTAGAATATTAAGAGAACACTTTCCAATGAATTCTGTGAGACGAGCCTTAGCCACAGCCTCATACTTCATGAAAGTATTAAAAGAAAAGAAAACTGTTATCCCTCAAAAATATGGATGCAAACATTCTTAACTGGAACTAAGTATGACCTAACATTTGAAAACTAATCAATGTCATTCACCCCACTTAACAAACTGAAAGGAAAAACCATATGATCATATCGACAGATGCAAAAATTGCATTAGATAAAATCTGACATTCATTCCTGATAAAAACTGTCGGTAAACTACAGAAGATTTCTTTAACTTGAAACATGGCATCGACAACATACCTACAGTTAATGGTAACAGACTTTTTTTTTCCACATAAAATTGGAAGAAACAAGGATGTTCGCTCTCAACTATTCTATTCAACATCACTCTGGACGTTCTATACAGCATAATAGGTAAGAAAAGGAAATAAAAATGTCCATACAGGGAAAGTAGGAAGTAAAGCTCTATTTACTCACAGATAACAGGATTGTCTTATGAATAAAACTCTATGGGATCTACAAAAAGCAACTGCAACTAGTTAAGTTTAGCAAGTTTGCAGAATAAAAGGGCAATATATAAGAAAAAATTGTGCTTCGATATGCTATAAATGAGAAGTCAGAAACTGAAAAATACTATTTATAAAAGCATCAAAATGTGAAGTAAATACCATTATTTTAAACACAACTAAAATTCTGAGCCTGAGAAATATAAGTGTAGTTCACTAGGAAAGAGGAATTAATAAAGTAGTTTGAACGTTTCCAGAATTTCTATGTGGCATCCCCGGTTGACTTAAGTGGTTACTGTCTTTTATCAACCACAGAAATCTTATTCTTTTTATGCTTACTTCTAAAACTTGAGCTACATTTCTTTCATGTATATTCATAGAGTTCTATTTCTAAGCACACTCGGCTATTTATCGATTACAATCAGGACTTAAATTTGATTTTCAAATGAATGAAAACAGGGAGAAGATGAAGGTCTTGCCATTTTCCTGCAAGTTGGGATAAAGAAAATAAATCATAAAATCAAATATCTGTATCTAGCTGTAAAAAAAAAAAAAAAAGAACTACCTGGAGTAATATGAGCAGAAGCATATAGCAAGAAAATCTGGATCAGGGATCCAAGAATTGACCTTCATGTGGCCCTACTGGGTAAGGCTGGTTTAGGTCTTATATGGAGCAACGCTGAGACCAAGGGGTAGAGAAATAAAGACTGTGTTCAGTCATTATAATGTATTAGACAACTCCAAATTGTTCATAATTCAAGTAGTGGTTGACCTAATTTTTTTTTCTTTTAAGCTTACCTAATATGTACTAAGTTTCTTTTGTCTCATAGTATAGATATAAAGCAACCAAGTTCAGAAAAACCAATTACAAATGGACATTTATTTTTACTTATTTATTTAGACATTTATTTTTACTTCTGCAAAACAACATTCTACAAAGTGAATTATGAAATCTCAAGCCAATGTTGTGGAAGCCTTTTTACGTTTTTGTTTTTGTTTTTGTTTTTTTTGTAGCTACCAAAATTAGTATTCCTAAAGTGACAATATCTAAAATACGTCTTATCAATGATTATATTAGTTTTTTAAACACTGATTCAGCACTTTAAGGTATACGCTAAGGCTGGAACTGTATAAGTCAACCTATAATATCCATTATTTTAAGAATACAATGTGGCAATGTTTTTATAAAATTAGTTTAAGATAAAATTCTGCGTTTTCTAAATCCACAAAAATAAGATGGGATCATTGCGATCAAGAAAGAGAAAGATGCAAACTCAGTCATGTTTATTGGTTCATTCTAATGTGTGATGTTTTGATGTTTAAAATTAATCTGATCTATAAATTGGGGATAAAATTTAGTTATAAACAATTACCTATCAACTCCATCATGCTTAAAGCTTAAGTTAATTTGAAAGAACTTGAATTGCTTTAATTTGTATTATAAGGACATTTTAAGAATTCAATTTTATTTCAGCTATCCAATTAAGGCCTATTCATATGTTCCTAGTTCATAAGCCATAAAGTGTTTCTGTTATTTCTAAATGTACTTAATGTCCCTTTTCTGAGCTATGCTGATGATACTGTAGAGAAAAGAAGAGTTATCTCTGAAATGCAGAAGATTCTCTGCTTCTTTTGGGGTTATGGACGAAGGAGATAGTTATACCTACATTGGCAGGAAAATATCTTTTATGTGAGTATGATAAAAATGTAGGGTTTTTTTGGAATCAGCCCAGCAGGAATTACATTATTTGTTCTTACAAACACTAGTCTCCATTCCCAAAGACAATAATTTCTTGCTTCAGCTGTTTTTAGCAATTTGAACTTGACATCTTTCTTTCCAGTTATTTAAATTCTGCCCTATCTATATTGTTAAAAGGATAAATGTTATTTGTTACTTATTTCTACAGTAGTAAATATATTTGGTCCTAGATGACTGAAGCAGAGTTTACAGCTCACCTTCAGAATGGAACAGGTCATTTCCCTGTGCCCCGCTTCCAAGAGGAACTGACACTATTTTTAGGGTAGTTTTTGCTCACCAGAATTATATTTATTTAGTAATAACTTGCCCACTTCCATCCATGTCTTTTCCCTCCCTGGACACCACCTATCCCCCATCCTGCCGAAATGCAGGTTATAAACAAAGAAGAAAACAAAGCACTGTCAAAGAAATTCATCCAGAGTTTCATTATCAAATATTCTGTTTCACCTGTGTTGAATATGGTTGTTGCCTTAGAGGTATTAAGAACTCGGATGAAAAGATGAAAAGAATATGACTGAGGAGACACACTGTTTTAACGCTCCCACGATTTACAACACACACCTTTCTACAATAATGAGGAAATAACATGCAACGTAATTTCTAAAACAAGAAATAATGCCTGAATCCAGGATTCATCAATACCAAAATATTTCTTTTTTTTTCCCTAAGATTTTATTTATTTATTTGACAGAGAGAGAGAGAGAGACAGCGAGAGAGGCAGCACAAGCAGGGAAAGTGGGAGAGGGAGCAGCAGGCTTTCCACTCAGCAGGGAGCCTAACATGGGGCTCGATCCCAGGACCCTGGGATCATGAACTGAGCCGAAGGCAGAGGCTTAATGACTGAGCCACCCAGGCACCCCCAAATATTTCCATTTTTTATAATCACCATGCTACCTAGTTATTCTTTGTACATTTTTCGTCTTTCTGGAATGGATTTCCTTCTATGTTCTCATGGTAAATTCCTACTGTTTGAGACTCAAGTCAAATCTATCTTTACTCCAGGAAGCATCCCTTGCCTTATTCTTCCGGAAATAAAGTGGATCAAATTTTCTGTTACAACACCACCATGGTCCATTTGCCAAACTCTGTTTCACTTGACAGCCCAAATATCTGTCCTGCACGTAGCCCACAAGTACCTTACTGGACAGGGAATGTTTATTATTCATCTTTGCTTCACCAGCACCCAGTAAGAGCCCAGCACATGGTGGATACTCTATCTTAGGAATAAAAATATGACTGAATGAACGAATGAATGAATTTAGCATCACCCTGAGATAATAAAAAAAGAATAGATATTAAGTCAGAATTCCATGAACACATAAATGCTCACTAAATCATGCATTATAAGCTGGAGAAATCTTCACTGTACGAAGTGCATTAAATCACTTCATTATCGAAACTTCATAAAGTATTCATTTTCTTTCCATTTTAGAAATGAAAAATATTGAGGCTGAGAAGTTAAATAACTTGTCTTAAGATATTTATGCAAAGGCAATGGAAGCAAAAATAAATTGAGACAAAATCAGACGGAAAATCTTCTGCCCAAAAAAGGAAATCATCAACAAAATGAAAAGGCAACCTACCAAATGCAAGGTACTTTTTTTTAACCAAACCTTATACTTGAGAAAGGGTTGATATCCAAAATACATAAAGTACTCACACAACTCAATATTCAAAACCAAACAGTCTAATTTAAAATGGGCAAAGGGGGGCACCTGGGTGGCTCAGTGGGTTAAAGCCTCTGCCTTCGGTTCAGGTCATGATCTCAGGGTCCTGGGATCGAGCCCCGCGTCGGGCTCTCTGCTTCGCAGGGAGCATGCTTCCCCCTCTCTCTGCCTGCCTCTCTGCCTGCCTCTCTGCCTACTTGTGATATCTCTCTCTCTCTGTCAAATAAATAAATAAAATCTTTAAAAAAAAATAAAATAAAAATAAAATAAAATAAAATGGGCAAAGGATCTGAATAGACATACATATGGCCAACAGTTACATGAAAAGATGCTCACCATCACTAATCATCAGAGAAAAGCAAATCAAAACCACAATGAGATTTCACTTTACACCCATTAAAATGGCTATTACTAAAAAGGTAAGAAATAATAAATGTCGGCAAGGATGTGAGGAAAAAGAAACCCTTATGCACTGTTGCTAGAAACAAACTCAAGGAGCCACTATGGAAAACAGAACAGAGGTTCCTCAAAACATTAAAAAAAAAAGAACTACCATAGGATCCGTTAATTCTGCTTCTAGGTATTTTATCCAAAGAAAACGAAAATCCTAGCTCAAAAAGAATAATGCACCCTCATGTTCACTGCAGCATTGTCTATAATTGCCAACATATATAAATAACCTAAATGGCCACTGATAGCCAAGTGACTAAAGAAACTGTGATACACATATGTGCATATGCATGCACCGAATGGTATATGATTCAGCTATTAAAAAATAATGAAATCTTGCCATTAGTGACAACATGGATGGACCTTGAGGGCCTTAGGCTAAATGGAGTAAGTCCCACAGAGAAAGACAAATACCATATTATCTCACTTGCATGTGGAATCTAAAAACAAAAACAAAAAAACAAATACAACAACAACAACCAAAAATAAAGGCCAAAAGCAAAAATCCAAGTTTACAGATCCAGAGAATAAACTGGTGGTTGTTAGAGGCAAGGGATTAGGTGAAGTGGGTAAAATGGCTCAAGAGTTTCAAAAGTTACAAACTTCTAGTAACAGAATAAACAACTCATGGGAATATAATGTATAGCATGATGACTAAAGTTAATATACCGTATTACATATTTGAAAGTTGCTAAAAGAGGAGATCTTAAAATTTCTGGTCACAAGAAAAAAAACACTGTAATTAGGTGTGGTGGTGGATGTTAATTAGACTTACTGTGATGATCATTTCACAACATATACAATTATCTAAAACATCAGACTGTATATCTAATACTAATACAATGTTACATGTTACATGCCTCAATATAAAATATATTTATCTATCTACCTCTAAATTGAACCCAGACAGTCTGACTCTAGAGCTATTATATAAAAATGGCAAGCCAGAATAAATGGAAAATGCACAGCACTGCCTCTTGGAAATGGTTTTAGACTTGTAAAATATCTCACAGAGTACAGTAGTCTAAAATTGACAATGACTGGAAATTATTATATTTTCTTAAAATTACTATAAACACAAAATAATCAGATAGTGAAAATTATAGTGTGTCGATATTAATAAATGTTTTAATTAACTCATGAAAAACCATCAGGCAATATGGAATATGAGCACAACGTTAAGGAGAATCTCATATTAGTACTGAACTAATCAACTGTGTATTTTATTAAGCCTCCTTATTGTGCTTGAATCTAGGAGTAGGAGATATGGAGAATTAGGAAGCGTTTTGCTACTTTATGGATTAGTTATAATCCCAACGGTTAATTGTAACCTATCCAACTGAAACAATTAGTGAAAAGTATTTGCATGTGCCCTAAACCGGCTTTTAATTACTTCTCCCAACCCATTAATTCTTAGACCTTTTTATCTGGTTATCTTCTCCTTTCCTTCGGAAGATCCAATATTAAATGTAATGTGCTTCCGGATATATTCTTTAATCCTCGATCCAAGTTATGATATATCAACACGGGATTTTTGTACTAACAATGTCCATTACCTAATGGAAGAATGTATTCCACTGCATTGTAAGCCCCCCCATTCAGTTGCTTTTCCATGAAATCAAAAGTTCCCTAAGGACAAGCATTACCTTGTTCAACACTGTCTCCACACCACTCTTAAAGCACTATTAGTTAGGGAGACTTGCACTACAGAGTTCACGGAGAAAATAAAAACAATGGGAAGAGGAAAGCAAAATATGATCCTGGGAAAATCCTGGCCCTTGTCCAATGAACACCAAATCTGCTTGGGTACCTGAGAAATATGCACCCAGATTATGAAGAGAAGTGAAAGGCGGAGTAAAACTTAATGAGAGAGACTCTATTTTGAGTGTAAAGTATGCAAGTGAACAACAAATGCTGTATTTAAATTACCATAATCTGGCAGCCTAAAAAAAGAGTTGATGGAAGGAGAGAAAGCCTGAAGCTAGACAGAGAAATGAGGACTTAAGATAGGAGAGACTCAGGCAACACACGTCATTGCCATGGTCACGGCTGAAATTGATCGAGAGCTTCCCCATGTTTTACAAACATCAATTCACTTACTGTGAGACCAGTATTTTTTAATACCATTGGGTAAGCAAAGAAACAGGACATGTGCCAAGTGTGGCAGGAGTCCCCTCAAATAATCTTCAGTGGTCCCTCCCTCCTAACATTCACACCCTTGTATCATTGTATCTCCATGACTTTGGGTTGGATTTACCGACCTTCTTCTAACAACAACAACGACAACATGGCAGAAGTGAGCAAAAGTCACTCCTGAGATTAGATTGTAAAAGACTGTTGTTTCTGTTTTACATTTTATGTTTTAGGCCTTTCACTCTCCTTGAATCACTTGCTCTTGGTGAAATCAGCTGCCACGGTCTGAGCAGCTCTGTGGAAAGGACTCCACGAGTTAGTTCGGAGGAGGACTCTCCCCAAACTAGACAAGCCTCATAGTGACCACAGCCTCAGCCAACACATCAAGCGCACACTTGTGAGATCCCCTGAACCTGAACCGCCTAGCTAAGCTGTTCCCACATTCCTCATCCACTAAAGAGAAACTATGAGATGATAAATGCTTTTTTCCGGTCTAAACTCCTAAGCACTGGGGTGAATTGTTACACAATAACTGATCACTCATACAGACAGTGACAAAGGATTTAAACCTCAGCTCCTAAGTCCACACTTCCTACTGTTAACCAGGTTGCCACTGAAAGAGAATCGTTCAACAGGAGGAAGTTACCTTTTTTATTTCAAAAGTGGGAAGGTGAAAGACTATGCATGATGATAAAACAAGTGTGACCACTGTACAATTAAAATAAATGTAATTATTTTTCTTATTTCATTTAGATGATTTTTTTAATGAAGGAAAATAGTGTTACCAATAAGGCTGAAATTGACTACAGAAGCCTTTATAGTTTTTCCAACATAAAAGAGTTACAACTTGAGCATTCTCCGACCCCAGGGGAACGGGAAGAAGAAAGAGAATGTGGACACTTTCAAGGTCCCAAGAGTGATGGGAACTGAATGGGCAATGAAGACGTTAGTCCTTGAAATGAATGATAAAGGATGAAGAAAGTTCTTGTAGCAAAGAGTGATGGGAACCGAATGGGCAATGAAGACATTAGTCCTTGAAATGAATGACAAAGGATAAAGAAAGTTCTTGTAGCAAATGCTGCAGTGAAACTATTCCAACTCTTAAAAAAGGATTTTTTTCACATGGTGCAAGATCTAATGATCCGATCAAATACAACCATATTTGTTAACTTTGGCTCAAGCTACTCTTACTGACTTGACTTCAAATGACTTCAAGTACAGGTGGTGGTTACAGTGGGTGTGAGAGGGGGACGTGTACCGATGGTGGATTGTGGTCACGTGAAAATATATGTAGATACTGCTCACATTTCAATTTTTGCCAGTCTGATCTTCTACGGAGATTTCCTTATAACAACAACTTCCTGGCACACCTGGGTAGCTCAGACAGGTGAGCTCTCGACTCTTGATTTCGGCTCAGGTCATGATCTTGAGGTCTTGAGATCAAGCCCCACTTTGGGCACTGGGCTCCCCGCTCAGTGGGGATCTCTGCTTATCCCTTCTCTCCCCCCTCTGCTTCTTCTTTCTCCATTCCCCACTCATTCACGCTCAAGTTTCTCTATCAAATAAATAAACAAACAAACAAACAAAATAAAGAAAATCTTGAAACAAAACAAAACAAAACACAACCTCATTTTCCTGACATTGACAATTCCCTTTTTTTCATACAAAGCAAAAGTCGTGGATCTCACTTTGGCTTATGTATCCTTATGTGTTATACCTGGGTTCCTCTTATCTAAAGGTCACCGTTTGTAAATTAAACTAATTTATTATATATGACTATCATTCAGATCATCAAATTATTTTCATGTGCACAAACATATTCATCTTCATGATGAAACGTTAGTTGTCAAAACAGAAATGGGGCTTTAGAAGCTGGATGGCTACTGCAATTTGCAAGCGAGTTACACGCCGGCAATAACGCGTATGCCTTAAATTTCCCGGGTGTGCAGGTCTGTCTCCTCTGCCAGCAAGACTGTTCTTTTTTTTTTTTTTTTTTTTTTTTAAGATTTTATTTATCTATTTGAGAGAGGGAGAGTGACGAGCTGGGGGAGAGGCAGAGGGAGAAGGAGAAGCAGACTCCCCGCTGAGCAGAGAGCCCTACCTGGGGCTCGATCCCAGGTCCCTGAGGTCATGATCTGAGCCGATGGCAGATGTTTAACCAACTGTGTGACCAGGTGCCCTATTTTTATTTTTTAATTGTTATTTAAAAATCCACAACACAAGAGGTTTACCCTCTTAACAAATTTTAAGTGGACCGCAGAGTCAGCATCTGTGTACGGCACAGTATACCATTAAATGTAAGCCTAACATTGTACAGATTGCCAGAACTCTCATTTCATTTGACTGAAACTCAGAACACATTGAACAGTCTGCCCTCAGTTCCTTCTCCTCCCGGCCCCTGGCAACCACCACCATTTCTGTTTCTATGAGAATGACTACCAGAGATCCTTCATGTAAGTGGGTAAATCTTGAGGCCATTATGCTAAGTGAAATAAGCCAGGAAGAGAAGTACAAATACTTCAAGATTACCATAATCTCTGAATCCACAAATTGCTCCCGAAAATTTTTTTTTACATTGTAACCTTTTTTTATTACGTCCTGTTAGTCACCATACAGTACATCATTAGTTTTTGATGTAGTGTTCCATGATTCATGGTTTGTGTGCAACACCCAGTGCTCCATGCAATACGTGCCCTCCTCAATACCCACCGCCGGGCTCACCCATTCCCATCCTCCTCCCTGCTAAAGCCCTCAGTTTCTTTCCTAGAGTCCAGAGTCTTTCATGGTTCTTCCCCCCACTCCAATTTCTCCCCCTTCATTTTTCCCTTCTTTCCCCTAATGTCCTCCGTGCCATTCCTTATGTTCCACAAATAAGTGAAACCATATGATAATTGACTTTTCTCTGTTTGACTTACTTCACTCAGCATAATCTCCTCCGGTCCCATCCAAGTTGATGCAAAAGTTGGATATTATCAACGCAGAGGGGGTACACACAGTCCCCAATACACACGCACAACAAGGACAACGCAGGCAACCTTCGAAGAGCCTGTTCATTATCCTAGCCCAGCACCGTGGACAATCCGGGGAGAGTCAGCATCAAGCCATTCCACGAGACAGCCGGGCACCTATCCTCTGAATACATCCATTTAGATTGTGGGCCACTGTTTACATCGTAAGATCTGATTCCGACCATTGCACGGTTCGGCACTCTGCCTCTCTTTGATTAAGTGAATTAAGCCCTGGCGTTGCCATCCGATGGGCAGGGACTCGAAGGCACGTCCGTCATCTACTAAAGAGTATCGACAGAACTTCAGCAATATGTATTTGAAAATAATATTCACCCTGGAACAGAGATCTGAAACTTACTCATATGGCAAGTGAAGATGCTAAGTTACGACACCACCAAGAGGAGGACCTGGAGAGGAAACGCGAGTGTTACTCTGTATGCGAAAATCCTGCAGGTAGACCCGCCCCTCTGCTCCCCTGGACGCACTTAATAAAAAAATGAATTTGACGTGACAAGCAACCCCAAACACACCACGGTCTGCTGTTTCAACACCTTTCTACTCTGCACCATCTGCTCTAGTGCCATAAGGACATACTGCAAAATAATTTTAAAACATGGAGGGATAAGAAAAAAGTAACTGTGTCCCAACCTGCCGGCTCCTTCAGGGGACACGTTCTTGCCTCCAAATCCTATCACCAAATGGATCCATCTAGAAAAAAACAGAAAGAAAGGAAAAAAAAAAAAGAGTGGACAAAGCTTCAGCAGCTTCTCATTCTGTTGAAAGAAAGGATTATGGAAAAGTTCAAGTCTGTTTGCTCTCTTTTCTGTACTCCCGCATACAGGCACAAAATGAGTTACAGAAGACTGACGATTTGAAATGGGACTCGTAGGGCCTGTCTTGTGTCCTTCTGAATGTGGATGTTGAAGTCTTAACCCTCAGTGTGATCGTGTTTGGAGATGGTGGGGATGGAGCCTTTGGGAAGTTAGGTTTCAAAACAAGCGGCTTCATGAGAGTGGGGGTCCCCCAATGGGATCAGTGTCCTCCTAAGGACGACACTGTGAAAAAATGACTATCCACAGGAAGAGAGCTCTCACCAGGATCCAACCGGCTGGTACCTCGAATTTGGAGTTCCACCTTCGTCTGTGGAAAATAAATGCCTGTTGTTGGAACCACCCAGTCTGGAGTATTCCATTCTAACACCAGAGCCGGCCAAGGCACTTCCATATACAATGGATTAGAGCATCGCTTCAAAGTAGCCCTTGTACTTCATCATCGCTCTGGAAAGCTTAATTTTAGCGTATTTAGCAAGAGATGAAAATGAAAGCACCTGTGCTAATTAAGAGCATGTGCTCCAGGCTCAGCAGTTTAACTGTTAAAATGCCTTCCATATTAGCAAAAACAGAAGAAATAAATTCGTTAAAACATAATCTTGATTTTTCTTATTCACGTCTATTTATTTAATTGCCCAGTAAAATAATCCAAGGAGTCAAATAGCAGAAACAATCACCTAAGAATATTGTCTCCATCTCTTTTACTCAAAATAATTTTGCTCGGACCTCTTTATCTCACACAGAACAGTTAATCATTACTTTAGAATTGAACACTCACTACCATAACAAGCACTATGATTTAACACATTTAATTGATACTTGGAAATAGAAATACTGACAAATTACTATATTTCAAGGAAATAATGTAAAATATCAGTTTTACTGCACTGTCTCAAAAGTTAACAATGTTTGGGGCACCTGGGTGGCTCAACTGGTTGAACGTCTACCTTCAGCTCAGGTCATGATCCCAGGGTCTTGGCATTGAGCCCTGCATCGGGCTCCTGGCTCAACGGGGAGCCTGCTTCTCCCTCTGCCCTTCCCCCAGCTTCTGCTCTCTCTGTGTTAAATAAATAAATAAGATCTTTAAAAAAACTAACTATATTTTATTATAATTGTAATTTATAACTTCTCCTGAATCTAAACATTTTCTGTTTGAATTTCTATCTCCCCAGTCTTTATTTTTTCACATTACAACAGTGTTATTCTCATTCGTACTTTTGGTACCATTAATTTAGGTATTATTTTTTATTCTTTTCTATCATTTTATATTTATTGTTTTTGCCAAGTGCAAAAACGGTCACTCCAAAAAAATGTAATTTCTTAAGTACATATTTTGGATAAATCAAATACATTACTATACCAAAAATAATTGGTCTGTGAAGTTTATCGTAAGATTTAAAATGTAAGTGGTGAGTATTGGGATCAGTTCTAGTAAGAAGAGCTGAAATTCCCAGTAATATAAATATTGATCATTATTTCCTCCAATCTTTCTGCTTTTTATTTCCTCTTTTTCTCTGTTCTTTAACTTGCCCAAAGAAGACAGATAACATTAATCTTGGTAGAAGGTCCTGACAGATCTATCCCCCAAGTCATTAGCTGAACTGCAACAAAGTCAGGGTAAATGATGGCTCCACGGAGGAATTTGTTACAAGTCAGTTAGCCACACTGATTAGCAAGGCTGGACAGGGACATTCTCAGAAAATTCCACAGCAGAAAAGGAAACAAAAGGAGGATAGGTGGCTTCCCATTTTTTTAAACTGGATTCTCTATTTTTACAGGAACAGAACCTTAAAAATTCTTCTAGTAATTTGAGTCATGAATGCTAATCATGGCCCACAAATGAATAATTTTGCGTGAACGTATACTTACTCAAGTGGGAACTTCTCTAATTATATAGAGTATCCCGTGTAGGTCAAAAGACACATTGTTGCCTAAAATTATTCTCCATCGATGTATAATAGAAATGTGACATATTAATATCATCTAAAAAGTGTACAACCTGTACCATATTTGGAAGAAAGGTACATCCTTAAGAAAACCACTTTTCGTCTGCTTTAATTACTGTAACTTTGATAACCTGAAAATACCTGTTAATTTGCAACTATTTGACAGTCTTTACCCATTCTACTTAAGTGGCAGTCAGTTAGTGCCTATATCCCTAATTCAGTCTTTGGCAGCCACATCAAACCCAGGAGGCAGTCATTTTTGGAATGTAAACACTAGTTAAGATGCTGGTGGTATATCTAAGACAGAATGCCATGTGGAAACCAACAGAAGAACGGGTAGGGCAGAAATTGAACTGCTTTCTAATCTTCTTCAACAAAATATTCACACTGTAGCTATTAGATTGGGTTCAAATGAATTTCAAAGAACCAAATGTTTATTCATAAATAATCTTATAACCACACACAAGGCACTTTCACATTGCCCGGAGACACTAAGAGCTACCGTCTTAAAAATGAATGAATGCTGTTACATATCTACGCTATACAAGTCTGAGTTATTAAAAGTAGAGTCTGGGACTTGAATAAATGTACAAAAGAATATGTTGGGGGTGGGAGCACAAGAGAACCTGTCAAGTGATGGTGAAGATCTGACCCCTTATATAGAAAGAGAGAAAGAGGATTGGATAGGAACAGATTCTGACAGCAGGAATCATGCTTCAAGAAATTTGTGACTAGCACGAGGAGTCTTCCTTCAAGAATCAGCCACTGGAAGAGTCCACATCATACCATAATGGGCCTCCCATGGCTGCCATGACTTTGAGCGACCTGTGCTGTGTGTGTCCACAGTAAGTGGCCCCAGGGGTAAGCAGCTAGGGTCAGTCAATTATGCTCCTCACATAGGATATTGGAGGAACACATTTCTAGGTTCATCATAAAGCCTACACTATTATTATCTACTGTTTTAAAAGATTATCTACATTATTCTGGGCCAATTGTAATATTTTGCTCTTTTGCTCATTCTCCCTAAGTGGGAAAGCATCCCAAGCAAAACAGGAGACGAATGAATCATAATTTCTCTTGAAATTATTCTGTAATATTCTTGCAACTGTAATCAAAGATCTACCAATTTTAATCTCCATGTTGTTGATAACAACCAGATTATTCTAAAACATCAGAAGGACAAAAAAATGTGTGAAGGATTCAAGAATATTATGGAAAACTGTGTAAAACACAAAAAGCAAAGTCAAATTTTGCAGTATTATATAAGATCATACAGTAAAAATTTCACTGACAAATAGTGCAGTTTTGCTAAGTCTTAAACAAATATGCCAACCTAAAATTTAAAAGTGAAAAACTTTTATTTAGAGAATCATATTAGAAGAGTTGGCATTTCAAATTTGCATGAAAAGAAGGTGCGAGATAACAAGTGTTATTGTATATCACAATATACTTGGAATAAAATTGATAGACTGAAAGGAAACACAAACTCATAACTAATTGAAACATTCCATATAATTAGAAATATAATAAAAAAAGATAATATATATAAAGGAGTTGATAAAGCTTTCTCGAACATGACAACAATAACAAACTCCATTTTTTCCTCTGATGAGTATTAGGATATCAAAATTGATAACTTATTGGTAAAAAAAAAAATGTATGCCTTCTTATAAGAGGCTTAAATACCCCTCCCCATGACATTTTTCCCCATTGATATAATGCACTCTCTACCCACTGACAACAGGCTTAGCCACACTGTGAGTTTTAGCCAGGGTGTTTGAGCAACAAATGTTGCTCAACATGAGAAATGTTGGCCACAAAGAAGCAAGAGACACATGCGTAAGACTGAGGCTTTCTTTTCTCTCTGGATCCCAGAATAGGAAAGACACACAGAACCGAACCACACAAGAGTCAACCTATAGCTAACCAGCAATATGAGGAAGAAATAAATATTTTTGTAAGCTACCCAGTTTGGGTTTGCTTATGGTACATTACCCACAGAGAATTCTAGTATATACAATATGGTACAAATAATCCTACTCAGCGTTTCTTCAGACAACAATCTGTCTTCCACATCCTACATCTCAGATTTTTTTTTTTTTTTGGTCACAATCAGATGTTTAAAAAAATACCTGAATATAAAGATTTTAAAGATTTTTTTTTTAATTTATTTATTAGAGACAGAGACTGAGAATGAGAGGGGAGAAGGTCAGAGGGAGAAGCAGACTTCCCGCAGAGCCGGGAGTCCGATATGGGACTCGATCCTGGGACTCCAGGATCATGACCTGAGCCAAAGGCAGTCGCTTAACCAACTGAGCCACCCAGGCGCCCCTGAATATAAAGATCTTAAAAAATAAAAAAAAAAAAACCCTCAATGTATGGCAACACCATCCTCTTGTACCTTGAGGAAATAAATTGGTCAGATTATAAAGCAAGCACACTCTTTTTTCTATTTTAAAAAGCATGTTTATTTCTCTGGTAACTAAGGGAGCTGGAACACAACTTAATTACCACAAAGAGCTTTGATAATGGGTTACCACCATGACTTTGTTGTAATTTAACACTTTAGGAGAAATCACAAGGGATGTGTTACTAATGCTCCAGACTGTCTATATTCCACAACAGTACTACATTAGATCTTTACTTTCCAAAGTGTACTCCCAAAAGATACTCCATGATAAATGTGGTATGGCCAGCGATCTTGGGAAACACTGCACACCATAATTGCCTCTGAGAATTTAACCACTATTATAACTAAAGATCTGATCACCATGAAGAAAATACAACTATTTAATTTGACCCAGAATGTGCAGGCTTATTTATCTTGGGAGCCTTTTTAACCAGGAACCCCTATTATCATCCTACTAAACTAGTTTTTCTACAGCACATTTGAGGAAATGGGGAACTAAAGGGTCTAAAGAAATCAAGTGAGGTCACGTAAGTGTAACTTCCCAAGAACTGGCTTCCCTGACTTGTAGCTTGGACTCGTCATTTTTACATCTAGACAAAAAACTAACACCTATCATTTGGCAAAATGACAGTAGATACCTTCTTGTTGTTGTTGTTATTAGAGCCCAAATGTCCCCTTTATAAAGAACAAAACAGCAACAAAATACTCCTACAATATAATGTTAGAGAAGTATTTCTCTGCGAGTTTGTATATTTTCTTTTAATACGATCAAATGTTTGGTTTAGCACTTAGAAAACTGAGAACCCAATCCAGGGCACTAATTTCAATACTAAAATCAGGCATTTTTCTGACATGTATTTCTCTACTTTTTCATCAGTTTATTTACTTTTTTTTTTTTAAGATTTTATTTATTTGTCAGAGAAAGAGAGAGAGCACATAAGCAGGGGAGAGGCAGAGGGAGAAGCAGGATCCCAGCGGGGAGCTCAATGTGGGACTCGATTCCAAGACTCTGGGATCATGACCTGAGCTGAAGGCAGATGCTTAACTGACTGAGCCATACAGGCGTCCCTCATCAATTTACTTATTAATTATGGATCTTTGATATTATGTTTGATTTGGATAGACTGTCTCACATCCTTTCACCAAAGTAGTACATTTAACATATATTATGATATTTTCTAAATAACAACTGCTCCCTTAGAGTCGTATCATCATATATACTCAAGAAATTAACAAAACAGGGCCCCTGGGTGGCGCAGTTGGTTGAGCGACTGCCTTCGGCTCAGGTCATGATCCCGGAGTCCCGGGATCGAGTCCCACATCGGGCTCCCAGCTCCACGGGGAGTCCGCTTCTCACTCTGACCTGCTCTCTCTCTTTCCTAATAAATAAATAAATAAAATCTTTAAAAAAAAGAAAAGAAATTAACAAAACAATGCTATTATATCAAGTTAAGAACCACTTGGACTGTGCTATCAAGAGAACCACATTCTAGACAGAGAAATGGTTGGTATGGAACTTAGAAAATTTCTTTTCACTTTTCTGAGTCTCACTTTCTCAGTGCTGGACTCATAGGCAGATTACCCCAGGTCCAGTTTCCTATACCAGAAAACATACTCTTTCTTCTCTCTTCTACTCAAATAAAACGTTCAATTGTGGTGAAATGCCATGATGAAACCAACAAATCTAATTCAAACAAAACACCTCGGTTCTCTCTCCCTCTCCCTCCCTCTCCCTTCCAACCCTCCTTCTACTCTTCCCCTCCTTCTCCCTCTTCCCTTTCTCTGTTGATCTTCATGTATCTTCTACCACCCTTTTTGCTATTGCTGGAAGACTGGATGAGTTCAGTCCAGATACGAGAAGGAATGAAGAAAATCATAGAATCTTTCAGACAACGAGTTACGTCAGTTTTTGCACTCACAGCTTTCCCACAGCGTTTTCAGACTTGTGTGTTCAACGTACTGCATCCTGTCCTTCAGATGATGGCCCAAGAGATCTAAATTTACATACCAGTCACGTTATTATCAGTCAGTGAATGTTTTCTGGGGAAACTACGACTTCCTTCCTTCCTTGTTTTCTTATCCACTCAGTGGAAGATACCCAATTCTCAATCACGGCTTTCCAGAAGGCATAAAAAGGCAAAGAATCATTATAGAATCTGCGGAAATGACCTTCTAAGTAAGGAGAAGGATGGAATCTAAAACTCCTGATACTCCTACTTTCTAGATACAACTGCCTTGTTTTTCAGAAGAAGTTTTCTAGTTTGGTTAAATTCTAGTTTGGTCAAAAGAGTTATTTCTTATGATTTCTTCTTGCTGTTTCCATATGCATCTGGCACATTCAGAAACATTTTAGAATTTCTTCCCTGTGAGTGCTATTACTTATTGAAGTGAAAATTTTGCCTACTTGATCTCCTCGGTGGTTTATTTCCTCCTGAGAAACATGGCTAATGAGGCTGCACGTGGCAAAGCCTGCATTCCACTTAAAAAAGGGTAGAGATTAAAAAAAAAAAAAAAAAGAATAGGGAGTATATATGGTTGGGATACGTAACTCTTTGTGTGTATGTAATCCCCCAGCTTCTTTGCGTGGAAGCTCTAACAGACTTGTAGGAATTGAGTGAATTGGGCGCAATGGTGCCTCGCTGTCATGCATAATAATATGATATAATTTATCTTGGTTGTCCCTTACAACAGAAGCAATATATTTAAGAGACACCTAGGGGTGCAGAAAGAAATGAGATTTATGACTGCATGCATTTGGAAATGCTGACCATGAAAAACTAAATTGAGGGGGAAAAAAACTTGAGAAAATATTTAAAGATGAGTATTATCAACTCTTCCTGATTAACTATTCAAATCAGGTATCCTTTTATTGTTTTAAACATAGATTGGGGGAAAACTACGTGAACTGAGAGATACTTCCACAACTTAAAAAGGAAAAATTACATGTTAAGAGTGGATTTTTGAGCAAAACCCTCTCCAAGGGCACTCTAGCGTACAGAGATGATGCTGTTATGCCCATGACCATCAAGGATTTCCTACTACAGTGGGACATGTGTACAGGAGTATGTTTTCGTGTTTCATTCAAAATCTCAGTGTGATAGGTAGTAAAGAAGAGAAAATTCCAATCTGCTAAGGCCATTTATATTTAGGCCTCATCAGGTTTTTTTTTTAAGTTTATTGGACACAAGTCTGATTTGCAAGTAGCCAGTCCTAATTTCTGAGACAGGGAACATCTTCAATGTGGCACATACTAGGTCTCAGACACAGCATCGACAACCCACAGTTATTATGCTCTTTAATTATTTTTTTTTAAAGATTTCCTTTATTGATTTGACAGAGAGAGAGAGAGAGAGAGAGAGATCACAAGTAGGCAGAGAGGCAGGCAGAGAGAGAGAAGGGGAAGCAGGCTCCCTGCTGAGCAGAGAGCCCGACATGGGGCTCGATCCCAGGACCCTGAGACCATGACCTGAGCGGAAGGCAGAGGCTTTAATGCACTGAGCCACCCAGGCGCCCCATATGCTCTTTAATTCTTGCAACAACCTTTTCAAGAAGTTCTTACTAGCTGCATTTTACAGATAAGGAAAGAGATTCACAGTAATGAGGTAGTCAGTCCACGGTCACCGAGTCACACACAGACACACACAGACACACACACACACACACACACACACACAAATGGAAGGGAGAACTCTTAGATCTGAAATCTTTTTCACTGTCTTGCCTCTTCACCATGAGTTTTTTATTTAGAAAAAGCAGAGGGATGCCTGGGTGGCTCAGTCAGTTGAGCATCTGCCTTCGGCCCAGGTCATAATCTCAAGGTCCTGGGATCAAGCCCCACATTGGGCTCTCTGCTAAGTGGGGAGTCTGCTTCTCCTTCTCCCTCAATGGCTTCCCCTGCTTGTGCTCTCTCTCTCTCTCTGACAAATAGATAAATCCTTAAAAAAACAAAGAACAATTTTTTTTCCCTCCAAAGATTTAGTGACACCTACTATAAAAGGGACTCAAGTAGACAGTGAAGGAGGTGTCAGAGTTAATAAGAAAACTCCAATTTTTGGGGCGCCCGCGTGGCTCAGTGGGTTTAGTCTCTGCCTTCGGCTCAGGTCATGATCTCAGGGTCCTGGATCGAGCCCCGCATCGGGCTCTCTGCTCAGCGGGGAGCCTGCTTCCCCCTCTCTCTCTCTGCCTGCCTCTCTCTGCCTACTTGTGATCTCTCTTTCTCTGTCAAATAAATAAAATCTTCAAAAAAAAAAAAAAAGAAAGAAAAAAAGAAAATGACAATTTTTATTTTATTCCTAAAACATTTATGAAAACAGTAAGGCCTAAAGGAAGCAAGAGGGAGTAACTGGTGTACATGTGGAAGAAAACCCTTAAACTTTTCTTAATTTGTTATGTGGAATATATATATATATACAATAAAATGTATTATATACATATAACTTATATATATATTTCTTGGGGACAAAAATTTTACTCTCTTTTGTTCACTAGCATAGCCGCATTCCTAGACTGATACAAGATAGGCACTTTGTGGAAAGAAATAGCACAGTTTGCAAATGCATGTAAGTGGTACACAGACCACGCCTTTCCCGCAAGTTGTACAGTCTGTTAGTGTTCTCATTATTTCTGAAAGTTGAGAGCAGTATGTACATAAAAACTGAAACTTACATATCTATTTAAAATGGATACATCTTAGGGACCACAATCTGATATGCCATAATTAACGAAACGCAATACAGAAAGAATAAGAATGATCAATAGAACTTACACCTCCAAAAAATCAAGTATCGTAGATGCCGGATTAAACTCACACCACAGATAAGACATGACTACGTAGGGTGAGGAAAATGTGTGGGGTTGTTCAGTCAGCAATCAGTGAGGGTAAGTATCTAATGGGACTCTTGGAAAGTACTAATCTCAGAAGAAGACAGAGCCAGATGTGACAAGCATAACACCTTCATAAAGCCCCGACAACGGACAGAGGAGAAGAATATGGAGAAGTACAGTCGATGTGGTATTTATTTCTTCATGGATTTCTCTAAGGGTCCTCATGGGTGGCTCAGTGGGTTAAGCATTTGCCTTCGGCTCAGGTCATGATCCCACGGTCGTGGGATCAAGGCCCACATCAGGCTCCCTGCTTAGCAAGGAGCCTGCTTTTCCCTCTCCCCTGCTCGTTTCTCTTTCTCTCACTTGCTCATTCTCCCTCTCAAATAAATGAATAAAAAAAAAATAAAGAAATTCTCCAGCTCTGTGTTTCAAGTAACCCTGAGCTCACAGTGAGTTCTGACCTCTCCACTGAACTACGATAACCTTGAATGAAGTCTTCCTTACCTGTTCAACTTTGTCCAGTTCATCTTGAGTCATTTTGTGTTGACATCTGCTAAAATATCGATTCTACATCTTTTCATATATTTAAATTAGCATTCTTCATTTGAAAGAATGAGGATTAAATTTCTAAACATTTATTTCATTTGTCCAATTTCCTGTAATCGGTTTAAGGGATTTTTTTTTTTAATCCTAGCAGGTAAACATAAGAAAGGAGGGTAGATGCTGCAGATTTTACAAAATTGTTGCCATTTCTTAGAAAAATGTTTGCTATGTAAAGAAAATGGATAAAGGATGTTTTAAAAAATAATCTATAAATTTAATTGTGCATGCTATCTTTCCCTTCCAGCTGCCAAGTTAAATTAAGAAGTGCCTAGTTTTGTAAATGCTCAAGGGAAACACATTAAAAATGAATACAAATATCCAAAGATCAACTAACTGATGACTTAACCCAAATTTTTAAAACATATTATTTCCCAAGGGGTCTGTAAATAATTAAGAAATTCAATGACTTTAAGTCTGCATATCCAAAATCTATTCTGTGAAACACTAGTCCTCCAAAATGCCATAGGAGAATAAACTTCTCTTGTCAAATAATTATGAAAAATGATGCATAATAGATCAACATGAAGATTCAAATTGCATATTAGGTTATAAAAAATCTGAGCATTTTGCAGTCAAACATGACACTGTGTTTGACTCAGTAATTCCCAAAACTGCTTTTCTAAGGAATTTTTCTTATTGGTTTATGATTCTCTTTCCTGAGCTCATTTAATACAGAGACCACATATATCATATATACATATGTTTATCTACTCTCTTGTGGTGCCTGAGTGGCTCAGTCTGTTAAACATCTGCCTTTGGCTCAGGTCATGATCCCAGGGTCCTGGGATCAAGCCCAGCCTTGGGCTTCTTGCTAAGCGGGGAGCCTGCTTCCCCTCTTCTCTCTGCCTGCCGCTCCCCCTGCTTGTGCTCTCTTTCTGTCAAATAAATAAAGTCTTTAGAAAAAAAAATAAACATATATTTATATACACTTTCTATAGAAATACATACCACATCGGGTAAGCCTACATTAAGTTTACGGGCTTTCGTTGTTATTTTTCTTATTGTTTAAATTACGTCTCAGTTATTATGACTTTCAGGCCAGTTACAAACATATGCTGAGCATTCTTTCCACACCAAAGCCCAGATTTCATGCTGGGGAGCTAAAATGTACTTGAATACCTCAAGATCCCTTTAGGAAGAACATAAAGAGAAACACTAAAATTTCTTGGATCGTTAATATCATCCTGAGGTTTTTTTTCTTTTTTTAAAGTAGGATTCAGCACTGTTCTAGTTTTAAAGACTTATCAGATGAGCTTCCCCACTTTCGAAGCAAAACCTAATTCCTGTAAAATGGTACTCAGAATCATTCTATTTCCCCACCCCCCAGCCATGCACACAAACATTTTTCACTCACCTAATCTATGTGTGCTTCTCAAGAATAAGCTTCAATTCATTATTTGTTTTCTTTCTTTTCTTTTTTTTTGCTGTTATATATATATTTTTAATTATTTTATTTTCCCCCAAATATGTTTATTTTTTCAGTGTTACAAGATTGATTGTTCATGCACCACACCCAGTGCTCCATGCAATACGTGCCCTCCTCAATACCCACCACCAGGTCTCCCAACCCCCCACCCCCTCCCTTCCAAACCCCTCAGTTTGTTGCTCAGAGTCCACAGTCTCTCCTGGTTCATCGCCCCCTCCGATTTCCCCCCATTCACCCTTCTCTATCTTCTCACAATGCCCTCCATGATTTTCTTTATACTCTACACGTAAGTGAGAATGGCGAAAATCAACAAGACAGTAAACAACAAATGCTGGAGAGGATGTGGAGAAAGGGGAACCCTCCTCCACTGTTGGTGGGACTGCAAGTTAGTGCAGCCACCTTGGAAAACAGTGTGGAGATTCCTCAAGAAATTAAAAATAGAGCTACCCTATGACCCTGCAATTGCACTACTGGGTATTTATCCCAAAGAAACAGATGCAGTACAAGGAAGGGCCACATGTACCCCGATGTTCATAGCCGCAATGGCCACAATCGCCAAACTGTGGAAAGAACCAAAATGCCCTTCAACAGATGAGTGGATAAGGAAAATGTGGTACATCTATACAATGGAATATTATGCCTCCATCAGAAAGGATGAATATCCAACTTTTGTATCAACATGGACGGGACTAGAATTATGCAGAGTGAAATAAGTCAAGCGGAGAGAGGCAATTATCTTATGGTATTTGTTTTCTTTCTTTACAAGTGCCAACATCTTCCTCTGCCTGAGAGCTCTTTCTAGTCTCTGCTCCTGGCGCGTTTCTGTTGGTTCTTTTAACACCCAGGGCAAACATTACCATAGCGTCTAGGCTGAAATGATTCTAACCCTTCATCCCATCTCAACCTCCTTCCAGTGAAAAAACCTCCCCCACAGGACTGAGGAAGCTAAACACTATATACTCTAGACTCTTCTGCAGCCCAGGGGGGGTGGCCAGAAGGGATGTGGGATCTACCAGGCAGAGGTACTCCAAATGTGGAAGTCACAAGGGAAACACAGATTTGAACAGTGCCGCTGTTTTTACCGTCGAATAAAATTCGGGTGGAATGATGTTTTTTCCTGGGGAAATACTAACTGCAGTTGGAGTGTGTAGTCACTGGCTTTATGGCCGTCAGAGGTGTGGGACATATGATCTGCCAGCGAGGGTGATGGCTGGCCGGTCACTGTCCTCATGCTGATCGTGATAGGTGATAGGAGGCACGGAGTCAATTCATGTCTGTTTCTCCTCGGCAGAATGGTGACCTGGTTCCAACCCCACTAGCTACTTCTGCCACCTGCCCAGGAGTAAGGCAGATTCCCAATCACAGAAAAAGAGGTTACACAACAGCTCAGTTCTGGAGGGTAGCTTAGGTGGGTGAGGGGCATTCTTAAAAGCCCAAGGTCTTGATTCTTCAGCTGTACTGAAGATTCTGCATCCGACTTAAGTCTATAGGAATCATGGCCCTTCCTGCTTAAACCAGCCAGAGTGTATTCTGTTCTCTGTAACTGAATCCTGACCTTTAAAAATATCATACCCTGAGTGAATTCTAATTTCCCAGGCATTTAGCTGTTTTCCTATGAAACCTGGCATACATTAATAGCAGTTATCAAATCGTATGTTTATGCCCTTTCCCTGCAGTGAAATCTTGTTACCTTTAATGACTGCCACCTTTTCCTTCTGCGCTCACCAAAAGGCAAAATTTCTCCTGCATTCAGTCCTTCCTCTGACAGAGAGAGCTGTCATCTTTCTCAATTCTGCTGGTTGTCTTATGACTCAGTTCCCTCGTGGACTTTATCAAATTATGCATTTAAATGACTTCTTTTTTTTTTTTTTTTTTTTGCTCTTAGGATAGGCCTGACCCTCTCTCTTATCAATTTCTATGTGCAAAGTGGGATCATAAACTACTCTTGTTTTTATGACTAAAAAGTATTTTCTACCAATGATTGGATAAATATTTCAAACATGCAATGGAGAATCGTTTAAAAATTTTTTAGAATCATATCTATAATTAACCTGGAATCTAATGTATCATATTTGGAAAAAACAAATAAAGAGTCCTCACTGATTTGAGATGCCAATTTTATCATGTTCCACAAATGACTTCAACTTCGGACATCATTTTCTGCTCCAATGAGTATTCATACATCAGCCGGTGGCTCTTATTGTAATTTGACCATATGTTTAGCACATGAGAGTACATGTCTTCAATCTTTTCTTTCAAAAAAATTCCACACAACCTCATTTTTTGTTTCCTTTTTTCAGATGGAATTTTGGATTCACTTAGTTTTTAGCAATAATCCCATTGCTTTAGAGGTTGTATAAACTTTATTTTAGAGGTTAATTGGAGAAAGTATTCATTCCTTTGAAAATTCTGTCTTCCTAGACAGAAGTAAAGGGTTATTCTCAATTTATTCAGATTTTCCTTGGTTTCGAAATGAAAATGTGTATGTTTCCTTCATATACTTTTGAACATTTCTTCTGATTGTAGTTGATATTTTGCAAAGAGATTTTAGAAAGCTTTCATTTCTAATTGGCAAATATTATTTATTTTTCATATGTTGACTTTTTAACTTTCATGTTTTATAACTTATGATCGGAAATATGTGAATTTCATTATGAGCCATCATGAAAACTATTATAATAATAACCCCTCTAACTCCTTATATTAACCCCAATTATCATTTTCTCTTTTTTTTCAGTCATGTTCTTGAGCATTTATCTATTATACAGAACTTTCTATGAAGAGCTTATGGATTTTTCAATTACATTATTTTTTGTTTTATAATAAATTTGTCCTTTGTTTTCATTTTTCCCCTTCTTTAATTTATGTTCTTATATTAGTTTGTAGTATCTCATTAAGATGCTTTGATTGGAGTTTCTTAACCTTTACTGCATATTAGAAGCATTTATAAGAAACAACAACAAAAAAATATGGATGCTAAGAGCCTCTGCCAAAGTTTCTAATTTAATAAGACTCATTCTTCATATGATCCTAAAATGCAGTCAATATTGAGATAATTTGGCTTTCATATTTCATATTCATACTCTACATTCTTAAAGCTCTCTTTTTATCCATTATTAATACTGCCATTACCTAAATATTGTTAGATTTTGTTTCTCTTTCATCAATTCACACATTCTATAATCTTAGTTTTCACCTCTTCATTTTCTTTACTTGGTGAGTTTTATTTTCCTTTGTAGTGGTACTCCTTTTTTTCTGCTATTTTAAGTTGAACAGGGGTGCCTGGTTGGCTCATTAGGTTAAATGGCCAACTCTTGATTTTGGCTCAGGTCATGATCTCAGGGTTGTGTGATCCCGGGCATGGGGTCTGCTTAAGATTCTCTCTCTCTCCCTCACTCTTCCCTGCCCCACCGCACCCCCAACTCATACATGCCTGCGTGCTTTCTCTAAAAATAAATAAATAAGATTGAACTATAATGTTATAACGTTACATTAAAATACAGTTTATATTTTTTTATTATCTATAGAGAAGAGAAGTTATAACTGGTTGAATATATTAGTTTTATAGGTAAATAGCTCGATTTGGGAAAGAAGATAAATTATCTCTTTTTGGTTATAAAATGTAATGTCCACTATTAACTCCCTTTCATAATAATAATGATAAAATATAAGCATACACATTTTTATACAAATGCATACCTTTTGGTAAACATATCAAAGGCAAAAAAAAATGGTTAAAATTCCACGGCCAAACTATATTTGTAACAACTTCTTCAATCAGTAACTGTTTATCCTTACCTACCTTGGTAATGCAGCATCTTGATACAGAAATGCTATATACTGAATTTTACGGTATTTTCATTATTATACAATATCACTCTTGGTTTCATGTAATGATGTAAAGTTTCTGTTGGAATTGTATCAGCTTTTACATATACACATTTTTTTAGAGCTAACCCTTGGACAACATGGGTGTGAACTGCACTGAACCCACTTATATGTAGACTTTCTTCAGTATATACAGCTCAGTATTGTAAATGTACTTTCTCCTCCTTAGGATTTTCTTAACAACAGTTTCTTTTCTCTAGTTTTCTTTATTTTAAGAATACAAAATACAAAATATGTAAGAACATTGTAATATGGTAAGAATACAAAATACAAAATATGTGTTAATAAACTATATTATTGGTAAGACTTCCAGTGAACAAAAGGCTATTTAGTTAAGTTTTGAGAAAGTCAGAATTATATGCACATTTCACACTGCACAGGGGTCAGTGCCCCTGATCCTAGTCCACCATTTAAAAATTGTCTCTTTCCGTGTTTTTACTTTTTTATCTTTAACTGGCACCATTTCATTTTAATATGTGTCTCAGAAGCAATTGATTATTTAACTTTGTTTTTAAATGACGTTAGAATTTTTTAACTTCAGTTCCTGATGCTAACCTATAAGTACTGTGTACGCACTAAATATTTTTTTATATCTTTTAGACTTGCTGGTTTTTAAAAATATTTTTGTTTGCCCTTTTTTTTTTAATGTCAAATGCATCTTGCTGGCTATCCACTTTAGAACATGACATTTAGAACATCTAAGTGTTATTTCTGTCTCAAGAGAAACCTGTATTTCTCTAATTTGAATACGAAGGCAAAAAATAAGCTACACTTCACCAGTATAACACAAGGAAAGAAGCATGTTTTTACTCTGTTCTGGACCACTTCTGCTTTCCAGTATCTGTTCATGAAACACAGATTTTAAATTTAGGTTTTATCACCAATGATTAATATTATTAATAAATGTTTTAATTATTAAATATTTATGATATTTTATTTTGCTTAGTAGCACCATCTATAGTAATTCTCATGCAGAAAAACAGGTACCATAAAACCAAAACTCAGAGCATCAATATTAGTTCAAAGAAGTACTTGGACTGACCATGCTAATTAACGTAAGAATAAATCAAGCTTTCACACCACATAATGATTAACCCAGAAATTACTGTCTATCAAAATTGTGCCATTGCCATATTCACAGTGCATTGTATTGGAAATCCCAAAGCAATTTATATGCCTAATTTCATTAAATTTTCTGTAATTGCCAGCAAAACGAATAACAACAACAAAATTACTTTAAAATACATACTTGCACACAAGTTAAGTGGAAAAAAGGGCAACTAGTTCTGGTTCAAGGGTTCCTGCATTTCCACAGCTTACAAAACAATAGCGATTACTGTCTTTTCTTCAATATATTCATGCAGGAAAAAAAATAAATAACTACTCTGGCATCTAGATCAGAGTAATAGCCCAGAACTGATTTTAGCAGATTATGTCAATCACCATGAAAAGGTTTATAAACTATCTTCCATGAGTCAAGAACCGTTAACAATATTCTGAACCAGACAAATTGTATTTTACTTTTAAGAGACAAAAATGCATTTCTTATTTTTTTTTTAAAGATTTATTTACTTTAGAGACAGAGAATACAAGGGAGCGGGGGTTGGGACAGAGGGAGAGGAGAGAAAGAATTTCAAGCAGACTCCCTGGCTCAGCACAGAACTGACTCGGGGCTTGATCCATGAACCCCACGATCATGACCTGAGCTGAAATCAAGAGCCAGGCACTTAACCGAATGAGCCATCGAGGTACCCCGCATTTCCTATTTTTTAAGTTGAAGGGCAGTCTGGGACTGAAACAATACAGCTTTTGCTATCAAACAGGAGTGGATTCGTGTTTTAACTCCCTGCTCGCTATTACATAAAGTCTGCTTAATCTCTGGTACTTCTGTTTCCCTTTAAAGGGTTAATGACAGTGGCTGACTCCCAGAGTAGCTGCAAAGGTTTAATTCGTTACCGAACAAAAAGCAGTCAGCGCAGTATCTGGAACTCAAGAAATGCTTCCGGAAATGGAATGTGTATTCTGAATGGATCATATTTTAAAATAATGAAAATGCTTCTGTGCATCTACTCATTATGTACTATAGGAAGAGTTGATATTCAAAACGTACTCAGACCAGTATGGTATCTCTACTGTCTGTAGACATAAATCTGAGCCAGGACTTCAGCCATCAAAACAGTCCACTCTGCCCTGATGCTGGAAGCCAAACGTTAAACTTCACCATTGAGATGGAAGATTTTTTTTTTTTTAAAGATTTTATTTATTTGACAGAGAGAGAGGTCACAAGTAGGCAGAGAGAGAGAGGGAAGCAGGCTCCCCGCTGAGCAGAGAGGCCGATGCGGGGCTCGATCCCAGGACCCTGAGATCATGACCTGAGCCAAAGGGCCACTCAGGCACCCCAAGATGGAGATTTTTTAATTATACAGTTGAGAGGATGCTTCATGTCTACATCGTGTTAAAACTGTTCTCATGTTCTTTAGTTTTGTATTTTTATGAATTAGGAAGTTACAGAGGGAGACACAATCCTCTTTCTCTTTTCTGAGAAGACAAAACACGGGATCAGATTTTGAAGAAATCACCATATTAAACAGAACAAGGGAAATAAGCCAAGACAGGAGTAATCACCTTGCTATCATAAGCTCCTTAATGTTATGTTTCAGATCATAGTAAAAAGCACAGAAAACGAAAAACATGACTTTTAAATTAAAATTAAGTTGAACTAAGGGACTAAGGCTAGAATCAAATGCCTTGTGTAAGAAAGAGTTGAGTGCAGGCTCACTGGCATTTTAAATATATATCTGCACACAACTTAATACAGCTTAAATTTCCAACTGCCTTTCTAAATATTACAAAAGAAGAATTTCAATATTTAATTTCTCAAGTACGCTCAAGCTGCTGCATCAGTGTTAGGATAAAATGAACAGGTATGATTTACATGGGTGTCATACTGATGGGGAAACAGCCTGCAACCTTCCCGCCCCCCACCCCACCTTACCCCCCACCCCAACCCTACTCCCATTAGTTATATAGTGACATTCCTCAGGCACTCCTGACTGCCCTCGAAAAGGTAAAACAAGGGTGTAACTGTAAGAGATCACACTCAGGTAGGACCTAAGTCTCCACTAGTTGGCAACGGTCTTAATGATTTACAAGGAAAAGAGCCATCTCCAGAAACCTATAGACTCAATATCCTGAACCCTAACATCGTCCTTCCCTCCAGAGGATAGAAAATCTTACATAACCAGTCACCCCTCACAAGCCCAGTGCAGCTCCTTTTGCCCAGAGGTCCTGCCCACGTGCTTTAATAAAACCATGTTTTTGCACCATACATGTCTCCAGAATTCTTTCTTGGCCACGGGCTCCAAACCCTTTAAACTACATCAATACTGTCACCAGCGAGACCCCCCAAGACATGTCCTTTACTGCCTACTGGTTGATACTCACTGACCTAAAGTCCCACGTGTGTCCTTAAGCTTTTCTTTCCAGCTCATCTCTTAGCTCAGACAAATGGGAAGCACAACGCCCCTCGCCCCTCAAGGGAAAGCACCTGCCCTCACCTGACCTCCAGAGGGCCCAGACCACCCAGACCAGTTTGAACTTAACCCCTGACTCCTGCCTTCGCAGACGGACCTTGGAGTGACTGATAACTACCTTTACCTCAATATAATACTAAAAATTCCACGCAAGGAGGAGCATAAGTCTCATTTACATAACATACAATGAATGTATAGGCTTGTCTCCTTAAGGCATATACGTGACCTTAAGACCACCTCTGCATTGGATGACCAAGCTTCCCTACCTAAATATGAAGCCTAGCCCTAATTAAAGGAACCCTTGCTTAGGGCATCAAGCATTCCCCCTGTTCTCCCTATTTGATGCAAATAAAGTTTTCTTTGTTTGACAAGCTTCTGCCTCACCAAGGAGGAACTCAGCTTGGTTCAGTTACAATACCTTGAGATGCCTAACCACACTGGCTGCTATGAATCATCCGAGGAAATGTTGAATAAAAACCTTTCACTGAGGTTTCTTCTATGAAAGTAAATCCATTAGAAGGCCACAGAAATACAATTCAATCAATGTACATATTTTATGATGAGGTAATCTCTGAACGGTTTCCTTTAGGTCGTTAGACTTTCACTTTAATCTATGTTTTATGGGCACCTGGGTGTCTGAGCTGGTTAAGTGCCCAACTCTTGATTTCAGCTCAGGTTGTCACCTCACAGTTGTTAGATCAAGCCCCACACCTGGCACGCAGCTCGGTGTGGGGTCTGCTTGAGATGCTCTCTCCCACTCCACTTGAGCTCTCTAGATGAATGAATGAATGAATGAATGAATGAATAAAATCTTTAAATATACATCTTAAATAGCAGAATCTCTGTCAAACAAGAAAAAGGGACTATTTATTTGAGATTTTGCTTTAAATCAAAATTCATGTAAGCAATGACTTTTGAGGAAGAAAAAGAGGGCTTCCAGATTTATTATTCTTAATTAATTTCGATTTAACTGCATTTTCCAAATCAACAAGTATAGCTTATGTATAAAAAATCAAAGAAAATTTAATAATTAAACAGATGATTATGAATTATAGTCCTTAACTTCAGTAAATATGGCACCTTTTAAAATGTGTGCTCCTAGGGTGCCCAGGTGGCTCCGTGGGTTAAGCATTGGACTCTTGGTTTTTGCTCAGGTCGTGATCTCGTTATCTTGGAGTCATGAGATCAAGCCCCACCTCAGGCTGTGTACTCAGACTCTCTTTCATGGGGCACCTGGGTGTCTCAGTGGGTTACAGCCTCTACCTCTGGCCCAGGTCATGATTTCAGGGTCCTGGGATCGAGCCCGCATCAGGCTCTCTGCTCAGGGAAGAGTCTGCTTCCCCCTCTCTCTCTGCCTCTCTCTCTGCCTACTTGTGATCTCTCTCTCTCTGTCAAGTAAATTTAAAAATCTTGGGGCGCCTGGGTGGCTCAGTGGGTTAAAGCCTCTGCCTTCAGCTCAGGTCATGATCTCAGGGTCCTGGGATTGAGCCCCACATCGGGCTCTCTGATCACCTGGGAGCCTGCTTCCCCCCTCCCCCAGCCTGCCTCTTTGCCTACTTGTGATCTCTCTCTCTCTGTCAAATAAATAAATAAAATATCAATCAATAAATAAATAAACTTAAAAATCTTAAAAAAAAAAACTCTCTCTCCCTCTGCTCCCGATCCTCGTTCTCTCTCTTTCCCTCCCTTCAAAATAAATAAAATCTTTAGAAAAAAATTAAAAATAGGTAATAAAATAAACTGTGTGTTCCTCCAAACTTCGACATATTATTTCTGAATTTCAACCTACCCCGGGTAACAAAAATAAGTAAAGCCATTACTAATTAATAACCAACACTGCAAATGGGAATTCCAGATCCTGAAGAAAAGCTATAAGTTTAAGAATGCAGTTCTTAAAAAGGTTGCAAAATCGTCGCAGATCGTCTCAGAAATGAGGGATAACGGTGATGTGGATATATAAATGGGAGGAATCACAAAAGATGGTAATTGATATTAAAATTTTTCAGTCAGGTATTTTAACAAAGAACTGATTGTTGAAGGTAATTATTTGTCTATTCACAACGTGAATCGATAAAATGGACTTGCAGGAAGCAGAGGAGGTGATCAATACCAAGAAATCGAAATTAATGAACCGAGGCAGAATAATTGGCTACCCCCTTACCTGCCTCCTTCATTTGCACATCTATTGGTACACGAGGGCAAAACCCATCAAAGGGCAGATTTTTGGAGAAGTTACCTGACTTAGCATTTCTATGAACCTTAAAGCCCTTCTTTTTAAATGTAAATTATGTCTTTATTCCATCTGTGCATTCTTGAGTCAAACATTTTTTTTTAACCTAAGTTATTCTTTCATCCCCCCCTAGGAGCGATGCTTTGCTCTGCGCTCAGACACCATGTTGCTGAGGCAGCTTCCTCCCATCGATGACCAGATGGTCTGGGTTGCCTTGATCTGCTTTCTGAAATGTAATGAGTGGGTACGTCTTCCTTCGTCTCTGCTCAGCTCTACGCAAATTTTTCTGCCGCTCTTGAGTGGAATAGTTCGGTGCTTAGGAAATCGAAAAGATCAAGCTACAATGCCTAATTTGTTTATATAAACTTGAATATGGTTCAAATTTGACCTAGGTTTGAATATGGTTCTTAGATTTGAATATGGTTCATATTCCTAGAACCTAGAATTTGAATATGGTTCAAGATTTGAACCACAGATTTGAACATGGCTCTTAATCAATGACACTCATTACTCACTGCATAGAATGAAGTTTAAATGAAACAATTTATATAAAAAGTCTAGCTTAGTTCTTGGAAAATATTGCCTTAAATTAATAATGGCAAGTTCTTACTGCTTTCTAGATGTTTCCTATTGTCTATTTAGCTAGAACCAGGTTGTGTTATTCATCCCATTGGCTGTCCTACTTGTTTTTTTATGTCTTTTCTTTTAACTGTACAAATACTACATGAATTAACGTTATAAAAAACGGAAACAAAATAGAACAAATACTGAAGTCCAACTTGATACCTCTGTAACCAAATGTATCTCTCTAAGGCTGTTTATTGCTAGTTCTTCAGTCCTTTAAATTACACATATGTGCTATACCCCTTATATTTTATAAAAGACGACACAATATAATTCTACCACAAAAATCAATGAGGTAATTGTTCAATGGATATTAGCTGATATAATAATTAACATTACTGTTACTATTAGCACTGACAATAATAGTATTATAAATAGTAGTATTTATAAAACAAGTCATTAAGCATACTTCGAGGAGGACGATGCAGTAAGGTCAAACAAGCAAGAATTACAGGCAGAAAATTCCACATCTTTGGGTGTAAAGGTTCAACAATATCTCTATAAAGTTAGAAACATAAAGAAGTCTAATAAGAGCCTTTATGAGCCTGTGACACTGTGAGGCAAGAAAGACACATTCAATAGGTATTTATTAAGAAGCGAACATGTACTATGTTCTCCTACCATGTTCCAGATTCTGTGCTGGACTCTGAATATCAAAGCTGAGTTCTGGACTCAGGAGACAACTAAAAGATATGCAAGAACAGCCCACGCGGCTTTGGCAAGGAAGACTAGAATAGAATATGGAAAACATAGAATATGGGGTAAAGCCCAGTGTCAAAGATGTGTAACAGCTCAAAAACCTAAAAACTGTGCAACTGGCTAGATGAGAGAAAGGGAGATTGAGCACGGAGAGAGAGAATCTAAAGAGACGGGCTGATTACATCAGGCAATGAAAGCCAGGTCCAAGAGGTTTAGCGAGCTATCCTAAAGTGGTCGAAGTACCACTGAAGGAAGCACTTTAAGCCAGAGAGTGATAAAATCAGATTTCTTTTTTGGGGGGGCGGGGGGGGGATAGTGGGAGAGATCAATATATCTGCAGATTAAGGAGAGAGAGAAGAGATGAGAGAGAAGTCATTCCCATACACATTTCAGTATTTTAGGGTGGTACTAGCGTGATGGTTATGGAAATCAGAAAAAAAAAGGAGCAGGGAGCCCAGGCACATTTCTGTGATAATGACAGAGCTCAACATTTGGATGGACAGGTGGTGACTGGGTTAAAAGCAGTTAGGAGAGATGTCCATGATTCTGATGTAGGTCCCTGGCCGAATGGCAGTGCCATTTTATTTAAACAAGGAAGAGTAGAGTACAAGCAGTTTGGGAAGAGGCAAGAGTATCTGAAATACTCAAATTGTGGCTCCCCATGAAAATTCAAGTGAAAACTGCATTTCACAAAAGGGTACATACATAGAACTCAAAATATACAACCACTCCCCCACCTCCCCTTATCCACAGTTTTGCTTTCCGTGGTTTCAGTGACCTGTGGTCTAATGGGCAGACGATCCTCCAAAGGTCAAGGACTGAAAGGTCAAAAGTAACAATGACATCACAATGTCACAACGTCATTCATCTCATCACGTAGGCATTTCAACATCTCACATCATCACAAGAAGATGGGTAAGGACAGTACAACAGTGTATTTTCAGAGAAAGACCGTATTCATATGGTCAACTTTTATTCTTGTGTATTGGTGTAATTGTTCTATTTTACTAGTTACTATTTTAATCTCTTACTGCATCTAATTCACAAATTAAACTTGATCATAGGTATGTTCATTTAGGAAAAAAAAAATACTCCATATAGCGTTTGGTACTATCCAGTTTCAGGTATGTGCAAGGCATCTTGAATATATCCCCCAAAGGAAATGGGGAGACCACTGCATCTAAAATTGATCAGAATAGAGATGGCATTGGAAACCAGACAGCTGAGAAAACTTCTCAGAGGTTAAATACTTCCCAGAAACAGAAAAACAAAGCGAACAAAGAGTCCTTAGGACTAATCCCTGAGGATAGTAGCATTTAAGGACTTAAAAAAAAAAAAAGACCCTAAAAAACATTTATTCAGATCCTTCACACACTTTTTTTAAACGTTTTAAAAATGAAGACTTTGGGTGCTTGTCGTTGCTGTTGTTTGTTGGTTGGTTGGTTGGTTTGTTTGACAGCAGTTTACAGTTCACAACAAAACTGAGGGGGTGGTACAGAGATCCCCCATATACTCTCCGCCCATACACATGCACAGTCTCCCCCCACTATCAGCATCCCCCAGCAGAGGGGGATGCTTTTTACAATGGAAAAACCTACGCTGACACGTGATTATCGATGAAGGTCTATGATCTACATTACGGTCACTCCTGGCATTCCCCATCCACCGGGTTTGCTTGGACAAATGTATGACGGTATTTATTCATCATTATGGTTTCATACAGAGTATTTGCACATCCCCAGAAAGCCTCTGCTCTCTGCCTATTCGTTTCTCCCCTACCTCCTTAACTCTCGGCAACCATTGATCTTTTCAGTATCTCCACAGTTTGCCTTTTCCAGAATGGAATATGATTAGAATGGTGGCGAATGTAGCCTTTTCAGATTGGCTTCTTTCGTTTGGAAACTTAAGTTTCATTTGGTTCACTGGTCAACCCGTATTTACTTCTCATCCTTAAGTTCATTTAGTTCCATTAAATTGCACTGACGTTGCCTCCATAACTTACCACAGCGGCTCATTTCTTTTTAGTGCTAAATAATATTCCATTTTCTGGGGATACCACAGTTTATTGTTCCTTCCACATACGGAAAGACCTCTGGGTTGCTTCCAAGTTGTGGCAATTATGAATAAAGGGGCTATGAACAATTGTGTGTAGGCTTTGGTATAGACCTAAGTTTTTAATTTCCTTCGGTTGATACCAAAGCACTTGATTGCTAGATCATATGTTAAGAGTATATTTAGTTTTATAAGAAACCACCAAACTGTCTTCCAAAGTGGCTGTACCATTTTGCATTCCCACCAACAGCAGATGAGAGTTCTTGAAGTTTCAGTTCCTCACCAGCGTTTGGTGATACTGGGGTTATAACAGTATGTGGTCATTCTAATATCCCTGTAGTGGTATCTCGTTATTGTTTTCATTTTCATCTCCCTGGCGACATTTGACTTTCATAAGTCTATTTGTGACTTGCGTGTCTTCTTCGGCGAGGCGTGTTAAGATCTTTGGCCTATCTTAAAACTGTGTGGTTTTTCTTATTGTTCCATTTCCAGAGTTCTTTGGTATTTTTTACAGTAATCCTTTATTAGATGTGTCTTTTACAAATAAGGCTGGAGGGAAAAAAAAAAGAAAGGATTCTCCGTGGAACTATGAGCAGCTCCATTCGGTGAAGACGGCAGCGAACAGAATGGAAAATAATCACTGTTGAGAGGGGAGTGGGCTCAAGAAAAATGTGTATGTACAGGACAGTGATGGGGAGCTGTGTGCACGGAATACCAAACGAAAGACAAGATTTTATTCCACAAGGGACAGAGAACACAACCAGGTATTCAAGCAGGAAAGTGACTCAATTAGAGCTGAATCCCCCATTTTATTTATGAGCACGATTAGCCCTTGGTTACATTGTGCCTTGTAAATATAATTAAGCTTTTAAACCTGGGCTGCTGATCACTGCCAGAGAAAAGTACACAATTGTTGGAATTAGTGCCACAAAAATTTATGTTCCCCAACTTCGGCGGTATCATCAGGAGTCCCATCAGTACTGTTGGTAAATCCTTTACATATCCCTGGTCAGCAATTGTTTCCCCCCCCCCAAAAGCCTATAAGAAAGCCTCATCATTAAGCAGTCCTTTATACAGAAATTATAGAGCTTCACTGTCGCATAAGAAAGGTCTGAATCCAGATAAGATAAAAAGATTTAAAAATAATGCATCTATGCAACCTCAACTGGACCTTAGCCAAAGAGCAAACACAGCAATTTTAATGATACCCTATAATACATTCTTTGTCAAGGTAAAGTTAATTCTAGTTAATACGATGTACCAGCAGAGCCATTGCTTGCTCTGGCTATTATTTCTTCTGTATAAAACCTGTTTCTATCAAGAATCAGAAAAAAAAAATCAGAAAAAACAGGGCAACACAGTAACTCTTGTCACAGAGCTCTGGAATCATCGGTATAAGCAGTAAACTGTCACCAGTGGTATCAATTATGCAATCCTAATGTCAAATGCATGATGGAGATTTGCAATGCATGATCCAGTGGGTGACACAGTGTAGCCTTTTATTGGACACTATATAATTACTTAAGCCCTTTGAAAACTACCATGTATTCACAAAAACAGCAACATTGCAATTATCCTAAACTATTACAAACCCAACAAGTTCATCTGTTATCTCTCTAAGAGGAAGACACAAGGACAGATGATCCTTAAACTACAGGCTCATGGGACGCCTGGGTGGCTCAGTAGGTCAAGTGTCTGACTTCGGCTCAGGTTATGATCTCAGGGTCCTGGGATTGAGCCCTACATAAAGCCCCATATTGGGCTCTGACACTCAGGGGAAAGACTGTTTCACCCTCTCCCTCTCCTTCTTCCCCTGCCCCTGCTTGCGCTCACTGTCAAATAAATAAATAAAATATTTGGAAAAAAATTTAAAAAATAAATTGTAGACATGCAGTGTTATCACTCAACCATATCTAAGTGTATGTCACTGCAAAGCAATGATTTAAGTAATATTCTATACTTGTGGTAGACCTACAAACTGAGGTCATGAAACACTAAAATATTACAAGCTTTAAAAGGAAGCTAAAACTCCCTGCGACGAATTTTGGGGAATGTAATTCACTTTACTTCTTCAGCATCTTCTCAGTCAAAGGGGCTGATGTGCTACACAGTGTGATATGTCCGGTGGGGGGAGAAGGGTGAATTAGCAATAGAATATCCTCCCCCACCCCACCACTTGCTCACTAGAAGACTCCTCATTCTACCTAAATTGTCACAATTTCAGAAGCCTTCATTGAAAATATAAAAATATTACTCGAAAATTATAAACTGCTAAACATCTACTAGTTGATGTAATTCAGGAGCTGCCATCTAGATTAGCAAAGCCAAAATAACATGAGGGAATAAAAAGGAGAATGACTTTTATTATGGTCCATTATATATAAGGTGCTTGATATTCCCAGAACTTTCTAAAGTAGTATTATTAACAGCAGGAGGAAGACCCTCCCAAGTACCCTAGTTCCAAAACTCCCCCCACCATGGCAGCAAGAGCATTTTTCATAAACACAAATGTAAATTCTCCCTGTCCTTCTAAGGGTAAAGCACTCCTGAGTTCTTCTGTACTCCTAGCTATAAGAACTGAGAGACAAGGCAGAGAATAAGACAAAGTTCATGTAATTCTGCCGGTGAAAAGGCAAAAATTTTAACCCTAAAAATCTGTATTCTGCATCCCCTCCAAGTGGGGAAGAGGAAAGATCATGAGTTAGGGGCCAGAGTTCCAGCCCCCAGGAGGAAGTTTGGATTTTAATGAAGAAAACTCACTGATTCTGCATTTTGAACAGTTCTAATTTATTAGGTTATATACTAGGGAAAAAAATCATGCTGTTACAATAGTGAAGCATTTCATACTGGCTAAATAAGATACCGGTTTATTACGCTCCCCAAATAAGCAATTGTCAAAATACGAAATAGAGAAATGTGGAGTGTAAACCACTCAAAACAAATAATTGTGCATGGCTGAGTTGATCATATTGTTTCCAAGGAAATATTTTATCTTTTTCAGTGAGGTTTTCAATTGGTCTGTCAGGTAATGTTTATGTTCACCAACGTTTATAGCTGTAAGAACTGTACTCTCACCAAGCAAGTCCAAAAATTCGTTCCAAGAAAGAGCTAGACATTCTCTTCTGAAAACTCCCTCCCAATTATTAAAATTCTGTCATACAACAGACTGTGAATGTGAAAAACAGAGTATAGATCATAATATTCAGATAACTTATTAGTATCTGAGAGTATTCTGGAAAAACAATGAATACTTCCATTTTTGTTTGTTTGTTTTTGTTTTTGAAGAGAGTGTATGAGCAGGTGGGGGGCGAGGAGGGACAGAAGGAGAGGGAAAGAGAGAATCTTAAGCAGGCTCCAAGGTCAGTGCGGAGGCCAACACTGGGCTTGATCTCGGGAATCGAGAGTCGGAAGCTTAACACCCTGAGCCACCCAGGCCCCCCAACAATGAACACTTTCATTTGCAGTAAAGACCCTTCTACTAACCACAGTGACGTCATCAACTATTTGAAAATAACAATGAATAACTAGATGTTAGAAGACGGACTCTACCGCCTCTGCTTCAGAGCAATCAACATAACCTCTGCTTAGGCAATACTCTCTTCTGTAGTATGTGATTCAAAACCTTCTAAAATCTATATAACAACTACAGAGGTGCTCATCAGTTTTAAAGTATATGAAGAAGGGTGCCTGGGTGGTTTAGTCGGTTAAGTGTCTGTCTTCAGCTCAGGTCATGATCCCAGGGTCCTGGGATCGAGTCCTGCATCGGGCTCCCTGATCAGCGGGGAGTCTGCTTCTCCTTCCCTTCCTCTGCCCCTCCCCTTGCTTATACTGTCTCTCCCTCAAATAAATAAAATCTTTAAAATAAGTGAATAAATCATATGAAGAAAAATAGTTACCTAGGCACACGTTGTGAAATACACCTGGAACCAAGAAACCTTCCAAATCAAGTAGCTAAATATGTGCCAATTTTCCCCCAAGATTTTTTTATTAGGACATGCTAATATTCAAAGAACTATCTGAATTTTGCACAGAGTAATCACTGAGTACCATACCCCTTACAATGAAATGACTATATAGAAACACACAAATGCATTGGGTTCATGACTTACTAATAAAAAAGAGGACTAGATTTCAGGTCTTATGACCAACTTTCTTCTACACAGACTTCTGTGTCTATTGTGTCAATTAATATTAACTGTTGGGGGGATTTCTAAACAGCATTTTCATTTAAATCAATCTGTTCATGTCTAAAAACCACATTATTCTGGGGTGCCTGGGTGGCTCAGTGGGTTGAGCCTCTGCCTTCGGCTCAGGTCATGATCTCAGGGTCTTGGGATAGAGCCCCGCATCGGGCTCTCTGCTCGGCGGGGAGCCTGCTTCCCCCTCTCTCTCTGCCTGCCTCTCCGCCTACTTGTGATCTCTCTCTGTCAAATAAATAAATGAAATCTTTAACAAAAAATTGGTTTCTGTGCTATCCAAGATATTTATTTGGGGAGTCTGGAAGTACAGATCTTTAGAAATAATATCACTGGTGATTCCTTGGCACACTATAACCCAGACTGATCACATATTTTTTGTAAACAGATACGTAGAAGGAGAGAAAAATCTCCATTTTAAAATCATTTAGATAACGGTTCAAGTCACCCACTATGTATGCAGTAATCTGTGTGTATCACAAGATAGCTACCTACCTATTAATTTATCTGTATCTAGATATTTATCTATAGCAAATTTTAAATTGTTCCTGATGTAATAAAGTTATGGAAAATATCACATGAAATATATAGTTTAGAAATATCCCTGCATGAACATATAACTTAAAAAAGGGAACTTGCTGATACTTATGGGATTTAAAGCTCAAGACCTTTTCTCTCTACCTTACTTGAAAAGTAGCTAATGCAATGTTTTTTGTTCTGTTTTTGTTTTTGAAGATTTTATTTATTTATGTGAGAGAGAGAACACGAATGGAGGAAGAAGGAGCAGACGGAGAGGGAGAAACAGACTCTTCACCGAGCAGGGAGCCCGATGTGGGGCTCTATGCAGGGCTTGATGAGGTGCTCAACCCCAAGACCCTGGGACCATGACCTGAGATGATTTAGATGCTTAATGCATTCAGTCAACCAGGTGCCCCTTGTTTTTGTTTTTTAACTTAGCAACACTGGTCCCTTGCTGCACCTTTTTTGTAATGCTACTAAAATTAAGGAAGGATATATGACCCATAGAAATATCAGTATAGGGGGTGCCTGGGTGGCTCAGTGGGTTAAAGTCCTGGGATCTAGTCCCCCATCAGGCTCTCTGCTCAGCAGGGAGCCTGCTTCCCCCTCTCCCTCTGCCTGCTTGTGATCTCTCTGTCAAATAAATAAATAAAAAATCTTAAATTAGAAAAGAAATATCAGTACAGGTATAATTTGGGATTCTTTTCACTAACACTCCCAGTTATTAAATTCGGTTCTGATTTTAAGTCATGCTGAAAAATAAAAATTACCTGGCAAGATGTGAAATTATATATGGATATAATTATCATTCTAGGACAAAAGAGGAAAAAATACTTGTGGGCTCAGTCTTTCACTCTATCTCTCCAATGTCTACCCCTACGTCCCCGAAAATCAGGAACACACCAACCTACCGCAACACACACACAAAAAACCACATTTTCAAACAAAACTCACGTGACTCAGAAATTGGTCATTAAAACTTGTCCCCATACTCAGTTTGGCACCCTCTTAAAATAACAGTGCCCTAGGTTCTGATTATTTCTCTTATGAGATGATTCGATATCTCTGCATAAGATTAAAAAGTTTACTATATTAACTTTATTCAATTTATAAAGTAAACGTCCTTCAAAATTTAACACTGGGTCAGGGAAAAAAAATTGTAGTCATTTTTGGTTATTCTAGTGTTTAATCAATTTTATGGGTAATTTTTGTCACATTAGCTTTCAATTTTTTTTTTTTTTTTAATATATTTGACAGAGAGAGAGAGACAGACTCAGAGAAAGAACAAGCAGGGGGAGCAGCAGAGAGAGAGGGAGAAGCAGACTCCCCACTGAGCAGAAAGGCCAATGCGGGGCTTGATCCCAGGACACTGAGCTCATGACCTGAGCCAAAGGCAGACCCTCAATCAACTGAGCCACCCAGGCGCCCCTGTCACATTAGCTTTTGTACCATCTTGCTAACATATTATTGGGGGGAAACGAAAAGGTTGAAAAGAATATCAGTTATTTTTCTATAAATTCTAGTACTCTGATAAAAGATTATAGTAAAGGACAATATTGAAACCAACAAATCAGGTGTTCCTTGTGCTATTTAGTCGCTAGCTTAATTCTTGCACCTACAGAATGGAAGATACCCATTTTTTTTCTCAGAAGTTACAAATACTCAAGTACATATGATCCATACGAACATACTTTTCTTTGTTCACTATGGTAACCTGGCATCTGTTTTTCTTTCAAAATATGTTGCCTGTCCACAATTTTTTGGACAGACAAGGAAGAAATGAAGACCTAAGAAGAAGGAAAGTGAAGGAAGAGAATGAATGAAGAAAACGAATTCACTCATTCAGCAAGCATTATAAAGTGCCTACCTTGGACCTAGCCCTGTTCTAGGTGTCAGGATGGCACGTAGGAGTGAGGAGGCATGTGATTAAAAATGCTATTAAAAATACACTGTTAGCCAAAAAAAAAAAAAATACACGGTTAGATTTTGATAGTATATTAGAAGATGCACTTCTATTATGTACGGAGGACAGTATTAGCAAGTTTCACATACGTTTTCTTCTTAAAATATACTAAAATGAGATTTATATATAGTTATGTTAAGACAAAAAAACAAAAAGCACTTTCAGGACCTCAAAAAATACACAAATAGCATTCATTTCATGGTTTAAGTAAAAGGAGATTTTGAAAAAAGGGCATATGTTGACTTTTTGACAGTTTCCTCCCAAGGAGACTCAAGATTCTGCCTCATTTCCCTGTTTTTCCCCATTCTGTAGCAAACTCCAGGCCTCAGGTGGGAAGCCTGTTTTCCCCCACCTCTCTGAAGCTCATGGGTTTTATCAGGTCTTTACCCTACTGTTCCCAAACACCTTACATCAACACATGGGAATCAAGAGGTTGCCCACTCACTACACTGTGGCAAGATTTGCACATGAATGGAAAATGCTTGTCTCTGCTGCCTGTAGCAATATAATATTTATGCACTCTCCAAAGTAAATTCTTACTTGCTACAATCACCATTGCTCTGTCTTGGTAGGAAGAAATTTCCTCTTCTCAGTATAGAACCTACAGAAGCCATATATCCCTTTTGTCTAACCTCCTCCTAGTAGGAGAATACACACAGAGAGTGTTAAGTGTTAGACGGGAGAACGTTCCTTATGTGGATCTCAAGAGGTCCAGATACACAAAAAGTTTAAAATTTTCCAAGATTTCAACAGCAGTGACCTGTATTTTCTAAGTACTTTTTTTTTTAAAGATTTTTTAAATTTATTTGAGATAGCGACAGTGAGAAAGAGCATGAGAGGGGAGAAGGTCAGAGGGAGAAGCAGACTCCCTGTGGAGCCGGGAGCCCGATGTGGGACTCGATCCCAGGACTTTAGGATCATGACCTGAGCCGAAGGCAGTTGCTTAACCAACTGAGCCACCCAGGCGTCCCTCTAAGCACTTTCCTAACCAGACCGATCTTGAGAAATGACCATGCTTCTTTCAACCTACACGCTCTTGTCTCTTGTCCTTTTCTCTGGCCTGGTTCTCCTCTACGCTTTTGTGAGAAAACTAAGTCACTTCAAATGCTTTCTATTTCTTCTTAGGCCGCCTCTTACATAAACCATCCCAACTAAATCATCCTTTCTTATCCAGAGAGGGATGCTGGACAGCAAGAGAGTCAAGTGCTCATGACTACTTTTTGGTGATACGCGAAAGTATAACTAAATTCCCTAAACTGTTAGGGAAAACAGTTAATGCAAAAGTGTAGCAAGTAAATAATGTTCAGCTACATAAATACCAAATCGTATGGTATAAAGTATGCATAATATCACCATACAGAGAAAGGCGGCAATCGTCATGAAAAGCCTGTCTGTGTTTTTTATTCTAAGATTCAGTACTGTAATAAAAATACCCCCCTTCCTCTTTCTCTCTCTCTGTACACATACATAATTTTGAAGTGACATATACATTAAAGCGAAGCCATAAAGAATAAGTAGCATTCAGTCCTTAGCCCTCACATAAAAACATAAGTTAATTTATTGGGTGGCTGTACATTGGATTTATATTAGATAAAGAAAATAACTTATACTCCAATATTACATCAACAAAGTTGATTTTGCTCCTCACTCCACCCAGAAACACCGTGGTCTCGCAAGAATCCTATTCTGGGCACCACAATTTCCCGTGAAAATGTTTGACATGTGCTTGGAAAGACAGTGACTGTAGCGAGTCTTTGCCAAGTAAACAATATCCCAGAAAATGTTCTGCAATTCTGTCAGTTGTGCTTCCTAAGGACTCCCAGATGTGGGGGAATGTTCAAATAAGCTCTCTGGGGCCACCAGTGGGATTCAGAGGTCAGAAGCTCAGACTTACCACTCATTAGTTACTCGCCCTCTTTACACCGCCCACAAGAAAACATCCAAGATAAAAAGAGACAACAGATACCAAGTTCATTAGAACTTGTAACTTAACACAGGACAGTATCCACAAATAATAGAAGACAGAGTTTGGTGCGCCTTAATCAGATATGGGCACTATGAACTGTAAACAAACGTAACTATGTTACCTGCCCTTTTTGAAGGTTATAATTCACCCCTTTTAAGGAAAAAAAAACCACACACATTGAAGAACCACGTATTTTCTCAACGTGGTTGTCTGATATATAAATAAATCAAGGGCCCAACCTCTAGAGAGCCACACGCATATTTTGAGTCATTCTTTGCAGCAAAGCTTACAGAACCTAATTAAATTATTTATACAACTTCTGAGAAAGATAAAGGAGGATAAAGGAAGTCTTAATTCATGCTAATCTAATCCCAGAAGGGTAGCATTTTAAATAAGGCAGTGCTTCTAATTAGCACAAAATACTCTATCTACAACAATTCAAGTATATGGGAAAAACCATGAAAAAAAGTATTTTGAGGTTTAGGCAAATATTTCTTAGGACTTAACAGCACTAATCAGGAAAGATTAAAAAAAGGATAAATGGGAAAAAAGGTAAAAATAATAAATGATAAAGTTTCATTAATATTAAAAACACATGCTTTTTGAAAGAATATGTTAATAAAAAGAAAAAACAGTCCACCGACTGGGAGAAAGTATTTCCAAGACACATGTGATAAAACAATGTAGATCCAAAAAATTTGAAGGATGCTGATAATTCAATCATTATAATATAAATAGTGCATTAAAAATCGTTAAAAGATTTCTATAGACTTTACAAAAACAGTTACGTGAAAACATATTAAAAAGAGCCTGATGTACTAGTTTATGAAAAATGCAGAGTAAAGGACAATGAGTACTACCACATACTCCCCGGAAATGTTACAGGACAAGTGTGACAAAATCAAGTGTTGGCAACAATGTGGGGCAACTAAACGTCCATGAATTATTAATGAGAGTATAACATTTTATAGCTGTTTTCAAAAAGAACCTGTCAGTTTCTTAAAAAGTTCAACATAGGGCCCCTGGGTGGCTTAGTTGGTTAAGTTCCTGCCTTCAGCTCAGGTCATGATCCCAGGTCCTGGGATTCAGCCCCACATTGGGCTCCCTGCTCAGTGGGGAGCCTGCTTCTCCTTCTCCCACTGCCTGCTGTTCCCCCTGCTTGTAGTCCCCCCTCTCTCTTCTGTTAAATAAATAAATAAAATCTTAAAAAAAAAAAGTTTAACATAAATTTACCATATACCTCAATCATTTAACTCCTACTAATTTATCCAGGAATAATAAAAACATATGACCACAAAAACTCATAAAACACATTTACAGCAGCTTTAGTCATATTGGTCCCAAACTGGACACAACTCAAAAGTCTATAAAAAGGTGTGAACAACTGATATACCCAACAACATGCTTATACTGAGAAAGAAGCTGGATACCAAAATGTTCCAAACAGCTCTAGTTCATTTATGTAAAACTCTAGAATAGGCAAAACTAAACCATTCTGACTGAAAGCTTATCAGCATCTCCCCAGATTTGGGGGTGGCAGGGGAATGCTGGCTTGTGAATTTAATACAAGGGGGTACCAGGCAGGTTCTGTGATGGAACTGTCCTATTATCTGGACGCATACATTCATCAACATGGAACCAACAGCACATTCAAAATGCTTGCATTTTACTCTATGTAATCTAAACCTCAATAAGGTTGATTATTAAAAATTAATTATTAAAAGTTACAATAAAAAAAATAAAACCTAAAGAGATCAAGAGCAAGAGCACACTTACTATGTGTGGTACACAATGGATGAATCATATTGTACCCCTGAAACCAATGTAACACTCTTCGTGATATGTACAATGTAATACTTGGACAAAAACAAAAAGTTAAAATAAGAGACAGTGATATTCCCCGAGGAATTTTTAATATACCGTCATGCAGCTAGTACTGAATATAGTTTTTAAAAGAGCAGCATACTCAAGAGAGTCGCCCAAGATCTAACACTGAATCGTGAATAAGGAGTAATGGTTCTTCTCCTCAAAAATATTTAATGCTAATTATTTGTTTAGAGTAATAATTTCCACTATTTAATTAAAACTTGCTTTGCATTCATTTTTAAAAAAACCAACACTGTAAATGTTAAAAGGAAACCCTCCTTTTTTGGCCAGAGTTTGTACTAATCACATTTAAAATCTGGTATTGAAGACAAGAACCGGGTCTCTCTTTTTTAATCTTGGTGGTTTTATTTTGAAATTACTTCAGATTTGCAGAAGGGTGGCAAAGATACTACAGAGAGTTCTCGGAGAGCATCTTACACGACTATGCTACACAGGTTGCCACTAACATGGATTCAATAGCATTAACTAAACTAGATAGAATACTTGGATTCCATATTTTTCCGCTAATGTCCTCCTTCTGCTCCAGGATCCAATCGAGGATGTCATACTGTCATCTGTGAAGATTCTTGATCTTCTCTTGGTTTTTTTTTGTTTTGTTTTGTTTTGTTTTTTTTATTATCTTAGACACTTCTTGAAGAGTGCTGGTTATCAGACTACAAATCCATCTGTAGAATATCCATCAACTTGGGTTTGTCTGTTTACTTTTAATTAGATTGAGGTTATAAATTTTTGGAAAGAATACCACAGAAGTGCTGTGCCCTTCTCACTGCACCATGTCTTAGGGTTAGGGATACAAACATGACTTATTATTAGTCATATAACTTTGACTACTTGCTTAAGTTGATGTTGGCTGAATTTTTCCTCTGTAAAATTACTATTTAATTTTTTTTCCCTTTCCCTACTGTGTTAAGAGTGATTAGCTATGTCCTATCCATTTTAAGGAACAGGGAATTAAAATCCACCTCCAGAAGGGAAGAGTACCTAAGAAACTGTGAACGCAAGTTAAAAACTACCATACTAATAAATACCTTGGGGGAGTTGTGTTTTTTTTTTTTAACTGCAAATGTCCTCTTTCTCTTTAATGTTTCACCCACTGATTTTTAGCAACTAATTTTAGCAATGTTTACTGTGTCCTTGGCAATGTTTACTGTGGTGTTCTAGTAATTTCATATTTCCCTAACTCCTCTTATATGGTTTATTTGGAAATCCTTTCCCCATTCATTTATTCAAGCATTTATTTATACTACTATGGATTCATAAATATTTCACTGTTTTATTATTATTATTATTATTATTATTATTGCCCAAATTGTTTGATCTTTGGCCATTGGGGGCCCTTTCAGACTTTCTTCCATACTTTTTTTAAATATCTCATCTATTGTTTGTTTTTGCACTTTTTTACTTTGTGGCCCATGGTCCTCTAGGCTTTATTTCACATTTCCCTTGCCCAGACTTTGAATCAGGTATTTCTCCAAGGACCCAGCTTCCTTTAAAAACCAAGATCTAGGGTGCCTGGGTGGCTCAGTTGGTTGGGCAACTGCCTTCGGCTCAGGTCATGATCCCAGAGTCCTGGGATCGAGTCCCACATCAGGCTCCCAGCTCCATGGGGAGTCTGCTTCTCCCTCTGACCTTCTCCCCTCTCATGCTCTTTCTCACTGTCTCTATCTCAAATAAATAAATAAAATCTTTAAAAAAATAAATAAATAAAAACCAAGATCTAGGTGACATCCTTGCTCCTGGGAGATCGCGGTTTCTAACCTCTGACACAGAAAACATGTGTAAGTATACTAACCTACGTATACGTACATGGCTATATTTATTTCTACCTCTATTTATAAGTACATTAAACAAATATGAGTTCCTAATTTTATCTCTGACTATAAATCCAGCACTGTAGTTTCCACGATCACCTTCCTCTGGATTCATAAATTCTTTCTCTGACAGAAGAAAAACTGGCTTCCATTATCTGTAATTTATTTGCTGATTTGTTCATTCCTACGATGCATGTACAGTTGTTCCCAGATTATTAAATCATACCCCTGTGAAAAACAAATTTACCAACTGAAGGACAGTGTTTATGTAGAGTTCCTTTTATATTTAGCTTTCCAGCATCCAGACAAGACGCTGCTTCCTGAGTTATTTAGCTCTACTCACTGTTTTCTTATCCCCTAGAGTGAGAGTCTACCATATGTTTGTAATATGGCTAGATTAATTTGCTACACCCTACACTTCATCCTGGATATCACCTATGTCTTTGTAGATACATCTTTAAGTGGGTAGACATTAAAAGTTTATCTTTGTGATGTCCTTCTCTATGGGTTTTGATAAATGCAGTCACGTAGGCACCACCCAAGTGTCACACGGAAAAGTTTCATCATCTTAATACTCGACGGACAGCACCCTACAACATCATCAAATACAAGGTCACATAAATTTCTGTCCTGGATGTTTTATAGGCTTACATTTTACATTTAGGCATCTAGTGTACTTTGAGCTAATATATGTCTCAGACATAAAGTATGTGTCAAGGTTAATGTATCAGCATATGGATGGCCAAAGTATTCCAATACGATGACTTAAGAGACTATCATTTCTCCATAAAAATGGCTTGAAATCATCATCAAAGGAGTTGCCTCTATTTGCGCAGCTCTGCAGAAGTCAGTTAGGTAAAGCTGGTTGATAGTGTTGTTCAGAACATCTATGTTCTTACCCATGTGTCTCCTCTCAACCTTATCAACCACTGGCAGAAGCGCGCTCAGGGACAGGACTCTCGTTGTAAATTTTTCTATTCCTTCTTTTATATATATATTTTGCCTCAGATACTTTTCAAACTCTGTTAAGGGCATACACACTCACTATTAACTTTTTTAATTACCCCTCTATTTACACACTGTTTTCTTTTTTACCCCTAACAATGTTACGTGTTCTGGGATCTACTTATCTGCAATTAAGGCAGCTACACCCTCCCCCTTTCTTTTGGTGATAATTTAAAGTGATCATTGACATGTTAATATTCTCCTTTTGGTTCTTTCCTATTTTTAAAAAGATTTTATTTGTTTATTTATGTATTTATTTGAGAGGAAGAGAGCGTGCATGCCAGTAAGAGCAAGAGCAGGGGGAGGAGGAGAGGGGCAGGGAAGAAGCAAACTCCCCTCGGAGCAGGGAGTCTCATATGGGACTGGGTCCCAGGACCCTGGGATCATGACTGAGGCAAAGACATGCTTAACCAACCGAGCCACCCAGATGCCCCTCCTTCTAGCTCTTTTCTGTTGGTTACGTTTGATGAGTATTTCTTTATTTTCTACTCTTTATATCTTCTATGGGCTTAACTTTTTGTTTGTTTTATACCCCACTTCGTAGATGACGAACTATTCAACATATCTCCTGAAAAAAAAAATCTTTTTAGGGCGCCTGGGTGGCTCAGTTGGTTAAGCAACTGCCTTCGGCTCAGGTCATGATCCCGGGGTCCCGGGATCGAGTCCCACATCGGGCTCCCAGCTCCATGGGGAGTCCGCGTCTCACTCTGACCTTCTCCCCTCTCATGCTCTCTCTCACTCTCTCTCTTTCCTAATAAATAAATAAATAAATAAAATCTTTAAAAAAAATCTTTTTAGGAGTTTTCAGTATTTTTAAGAAACATTTAAACAATTTACTATGCCACCAAATGACACTACTCCATGTTTTCTAAGGCCTTACAAAAAAATCCCAAGTGTCTCCCTCTCATCCTTTGTGCTGCTACCATTATACACATTTACATATGCTTTCACTCGTGCTTTAAGTACACAATCCATGGCAACAACTTTGTTTTAAAAGGTCATCTTTCATGTTGATCCATGGTCTCACTTACGTGTGGAGTATAAAGAAAATCATGGAGGGCATCGTGAGAAGGAAGGGAAGGGCGAATGGGGGGAAATCGGAGGAGGTGATGAACCAGGAGAGACTGTGGACTCTGAGCAACAAACTGAGGGTTTTGGAGGGGAGGGGGTGGGGGGGGTGAGCCTGGTGGTGGGTATCGAGAGGGGCACGTACTGCATGGAGCACTGGGTGTGGTGCATGAACAATCAATCTTGTAACACTGAAAAATTAAAATAAACAAATTTGGGGAGAAAAAAAAAA
>CM052809.1:13866268-13899370 GCA_028533885.1 Nasua narica | reverse complement strand
AGGAGGTGATGAACCAGGAGAGACTGTGGACTCTGAGCAACAAACTGAGGGTTTTGGAGGGGAGGGGGTGGGGGGGGTGAGCCTGGTGGTGGGTATCGAGAGGGGCACGTACTGCATGGAGCACTGGGTGTGGTGCATGAACAATCAATCTTGTAACACTGAAAAATTAAAATAAACAAATTTGGGGAGAAAAAAAAAAAGGTCATCTTTCAGAGCAGTTACAAATGAGAGGAAAAAGATTTCTCTTTTTTGAGTAGACCCACTTCTGACTTTTGGGACATTCTTTCTGCTGGGATAATTTCCTTCAACATTTCTTGCCAAGCTGGTCTGATGGCAATACATTGCCTCAATCTTGCTTTGATGGAGAAAACAATTCATTCTTCATTTTTATTTAGAACAATTTTTGATTTATAGAAGAGCTGCTAAGATAGTGAAGTGGGTTTCAATACACCTATTCTCCTTGATTTCTGAAGGTTATTTTCACTGCATGTAAATTCTAGATTGAGAGACCTTTTCCTTTATTTCGTGAACAGTGGTGTCATTCTATTGTCTTCAAACTTACGCAATTCCTAACAAGACATCTGTCATCATTCATACCCTGTTACTCTGGAGGTGATGTGCTTTTTTCCCCTCTGGTTGCTTTGAAGAATTTCCAGTTTTCCACATTTCGAATAAAATATACCAACAATTTTTTAAAGCTTTTATTTGAGAGAAAGAGTGTGTGCATACAAGCGTTCATGAGCAAGGGGAGGGGCATAGGAAGAGGGAAAGAGAGAAGCAGACCCTTAATGAGCATGGAGCCTTACACCTTGACATAGGGCTCCATCCAAAGACCCTGAGATCATGACCTTGAGCCAAAGGCAGACGCTTAACCAAGAGCCACCCATGTGTCCCCAAATCCCGACAGTTTCATTTGTTTCTCTCTCCTGTATATTTTCATTAACTTTGAAAATTAATATTGTAGACTTTGCAGCTCTTGTATCGTCAAATATTGCTTCATCATCTCCATTCTGTTTCTCTTCTCTTTCTGGAATTCCTATTAAGCCTACGTCAAACTATTTGATACTGTTCCACAATTTTTGAAGGCCCCTTTTTCTCCTCTGTTTGCTTTCTTGTTCATTCTTCCTACTTGGCATCCTCTACATTTCCATTGGGCTAAATTCTACTGTCCCATCTTCAAGTTCATTTACTTTTCTTTGTCTGCATCTTGTCTACCAGGGAGGTCATTAAGGGCATTCTTTACCTGGGTTATTGTGATATTTATGGCACATTTGATTATTTCTTACACTTTCCACCTCTCCACTCAAATTACTTACCTGATTTTGTTATGTTGTTCACCCTTCTCACCAGAGCATTCACCACAGAAATCCTACTCAGGTTAAATTCCCCGTCTCGGGCGCCTGGGTGGCTCAGTTGGTTGGACAACTGCCTTCGGCTCAGGTCATGGTTCCGGAGTTCCGAGATCGAGTCCCGCATCGGGCTCCTGGCTCCACCGGGAGTCTGCTTCTCCCTCTGACCTTCTCCCCTCTCATGCTCTCTCTCTCTCTCAAATGAATAAATAAAATCTTAAAAAAAAAAAAAAATTCCCCGTCTCATGGTTGCAACACCTGTGCCACATCTGAGTTTGGGTCTGATGATTGCTTCCCCTTCAGAGTGTGTTTTCTCTTACCTTATCTGACTCCAGTAGTTTATTGAAAGCTGGAAAAACTGTATAGGTCAGCAGATACTGCGGTAAATATTTTTTTGTGATTGTAAATGAGCACATCTTTGCTTCTACTAAGACTCTTGTGCAAGCGTATGTGTTATTCGAATCAAGCCCTGGGATAGAATTGGAGTTTGCCATGATGATTAAATACAGTACATGACAGAGATCATATTTCCTTAGTAATATCTTGTTTTTCTGACAGTTCCTCTTCATATCTGTTTCACCTTTTCACCTGGATCTTCTCCCTGCACTGTGCACCAGAGAAAATACAACTCCTGTGGGATTCTCAGGTATGCTCTCCTATTGCTCTTACAAAGTACGGTTACATCCCGGTGGAGGGGTAGGATAAGGAAGGACATTCTCTGACACTCCCACAAAAAGCGATCCAGGCAATGTGACTCTGGGTCTTAAGACTCTGGCTTTTACATATGTCTCTCCCTCTTATACAGCTACAATGACAAGTCTGGTAAGCTCCTCTCCCGGAGGAGAATTTTTTTTTTCTTGTTCCTCTCCTCTGGCCACAATAAGCATTTGCCAGTGTTGCAAAGCAACCCCTTTCGTTGTCTCCCCCCCCTGCCCCCCCGCAAAGACTAAAGCTTTGTTGTGTCCTTAAGGGATAGAAGGAAATTCCATCTAGAGGGAATTTTGACAGTGGCTGCTATTTCTCTCCCAGACAGAATCTTGCGCAAGACACACACACACACACACACACACACACACACACACACAAAGCCTTTCACGATTCCCCCAGAATTTCCCTATGTGCGTCTGGTAGAAGCTGTGGAGGCAAAGCCTGCAGGAGAGTTCAGACCCCTTTTTATCTATGGCCCTCCCAGGCTTCACGCTCTCATGTTAGCCCACACGCAGCCTTTAGCAGTGTGTTAAGCATTTTCTGCTGCATCTTCTCCACAGCTTCTAGCCATTCAGCAACATCTGTGCCAGTTCCACGAATCCTTGGGTCTCATTTCCTCCTGAAGGTTTTTTTCTCTGCCCATATTTCAGCTCAGTTGTTTCCCTCCATGCTCTCAGGGGTAACAGAAAAGTCATTTATTACCAGTTTTTCCAAGTTTTTACAAAACATCTTCTTATAAGGGCGAAAGTAACTTTTTCCAGGTCTCTCTCTCTGAGCTGACCCTGGACATGGCTATTTTGGAAACCACTCAGGTGAGGATCCGGCACAGCCTGAGGTGAGAACGAAAACACTGCAATGGGCATCTCAGTCAGAAAAGGTAAAAATCTGAATTATGCCTTGGAGGGTCCCACAGAATCTGGCCACCGGCCACATTTCCCTCACTTTATCTCCTACCACGCTTCTCCTTGCTTTGATTTTTCTCGTCCCACTGAGCATGTGTCATTCTTCAAACACACTACTCATGCTCTAGCCTCAGAGCCTTTCCCCACTATTCATTCTGCCTGCAGTGCTGGTGCTCAGCGGTCTCTGGGCTTGCTCCCACAATTCCTCAGGTGACTGTCCGTCATCTATTGAAGACAATTTGAGCCACTCCTCTGCGTGGAAGGCGATGCCCTACTGAATCATTCTTGACATCCATACACCTTTTTATTCTTTTATTCAAGATTTAGTGAGAGACGAAGAACTCCAAGGTTTCTAGGTTTTGAGACGGAAGGATAAAAATACTGTTTTAAGAAATGGTCTTTAAAATGTGGACATAATAAGTATACGAGTGATTAATTTTCCATGGTTGCTTTATTTGTATTTATTACTGCCCCTAGGCCTCTTTTATTTGCATTTGTGCACCTATTATCTCTACCCACTGGTAGGAAAACTCTGTGAAACCAGTGTTTTTAGTTTATCTATTCCCTGCTTTATCCTTCATTCTTAGAACATCATCAAGTACATAGCTGGAAGCCAATATTCCATTAAAATATGAACGGTAGACTTCATTATTTTTGGATGTGCCTTCTGTGTGCCAGGTGAGCATTAATGATTAAAATTCAAGGTACAGTCTATAATATCAAGAGTTTGATGTTTAATTTATGACATGAATAAAGTGCAGTTGAAGGGACAATCCTAGTCTGGGAGAAATTTGGGTAGAAATTATGAGGGATTCTGTGGAAGGAAACTAGAACTGAGCCTTAAGGCATTCCTGGCCCGCTGACAGATATTCTTTCTGCGTTTTTTTTCCACATGCAAATGAGGTTAAAACGGCTATTTAAGCAAGATGATAAAACCTGACTCCTAGGATTTCACCAGGGGGCAAAGGCCAAATTCAAAGCACAGTGGAAAGAGGAATTCCTTAATGATCTCCCCACCTGTGCCATGAATGCTGTGGAATAATTACCTTCCTCCCTAGGACCCACTGCCTCAAAACACCCACGCCATGCATAGCTTCCAGAGAAGAGAGCTCCTCTTTCAATCTCACTACTTTGTGGGTTGAATTCTAAGGTCCAAGGTTGTTTTGTTTTCCTTTCTTCTCTTTAAAAATGACTCCTTTTCCATGCGCTCGCTCGCTCGCGCTCTCTCTCTCTCTCTCGTCACTTTCCCCCTCTTATTCTGTAGTTCTTAGTTCTCTATTCCTCATTCTGTTTCAAAATGAGTTCAGACAACAGTCTGAGAATCCTCACAGGAAGAAGAACAAAAGTAAGAGTTACTATAGGTTTTTAAATTATTCGATAAGACAAGGCTTAAGAACATGAATTCAATGTGACAAGCCATTAGGGGATCTTGCAGGTTTATGAGAAAGATAAATGCGGTGAAAGGAGAGTTTTAAGAGGATTAGTCCGGCATCAGAGGCTTGTCTGTATTAGAGAAGGTGACGCTCTCTTCACAGAAAACCACTGGGCAGTTACAGGAGTCCCAGGGTGGGCGAGGGGGGTACTGACGGAATTTAATCAGACAAGAAGAACTCAAAGGTTCCTATGTGGTGAGACCAGAAAGGTGAAAATGGGTTTACAAAATCACTCTTGGAATTAAAAAGGGCAGAAGTGCAGGAATGATTTATTTTTCATGTTTCTTTTATTTGCATCTACGTAACCTGTGGTAGCAGAAGGTCTCAGTAATGACTTAATAACTTCTTTACGTTACCTCTAAAAAAAGCACAATGATAATTATCATTTCAGTGAGATAATGGTAAGTTTTTTTAAGATTTTTTTTTATTTGTTTGAGAGAGAGAGACAAAGTGAGAGAGAGCATGAGAGGGGAGAAGGTCAGAGGGAGAAGCAGACTCCCCACAGAGCCGGGAGCCCGATACCGGACTCGATCCCTGGTCTCCAGGATCATGACCTGAGCTGAAAGCAGTTGCTTAACCAACTGAGCCACTCAGGCGCCCCGGAGATAATGGCAAATTTTTACAGCATGATTTCTTATAATTTAGGCAATCTGTAAGCGTAGAATGCTTAAATAATTCAATACTAGCCTTGAGAACAAATATGAATTCTATTTAATATACCGTTTTGCTTTATCCCTGAGATCTATAAGGCCTAGCATAAAGTTGTTAGTCTAGAGAATAAAATCCAACTTGCGGATATTATATATTAAGAGATTTTATGGGATATCATACAGTTTCTAGGTACTAGCAATATATTACATGTAATTAACAGAAATCACGGTAGGTCAGGTGAGCACTAGATATGAATTCTGGGGGCTACATACATACTCACAATGGCCAGCACTGTAAATATGTTCACGGTTCCCTGCTCATCTCACCCAGAAATACCGAGTTCTCAACATTAGTCTACTTACATTATCTAAATAAAGTTTAAGGTGTTACACTTTAAACATTAATTCCCAATAGGAACTATGATTTAAGACTCTGACTGCTAAATTAGAAATGTTTTCTAAAAATCTCTAGTAGGGATGCCTGGGTGGCTCAGTTGGTTGGGCATCTGCCTTCAGCTCAGGTCATGACCCCACAGTTCCGGGATCAAGTCCCACATCGGGCTCCCTGCTCAACGGGGAATCTGCTTCTCCCTCTCTGCCTGTTGCTACCCCTGCTTTGTGCTCTCTCTCTCTCTCTGACAAGTAAATAGATAAAATCTATAAATAAATTTTAAAAATCTCTAATAGACTTTAGTGTTTAGGATAATGAAACACTGTGATAACTTGTTAATCATCCATCTAGCTTAAGATATCAAAAGAAATTAGAATTCAAGGAAATACATGAATAAACGATATTGCCAAGAGGCAAATTCATGTATTTTTCACTCATGTATTTGTATTTATGTAGAAATGCATTTTTCTTCACAGTACTCAAATTTAGATGACAAATTCATTGAACTGTAAATATTGTTTTGTAAGAGGTAAGATAAAAGTAATGATATTTTATTACATATAAAACCTGTAATTTCAACTTCTGACATAATGCTGTCTTTAAACCCATTGTTTAGTACTAGTGTACATTTGTATATTTTTAATACATGAATAAAAAATATATATTAACACATAAAAATGTGTATATTATGGGGCGCCTGGATGGCTCAGTGGGTTAAAGCCTCTGCCTTCGGGCTCAGGTCATGATCTCAGGGTCCTGGGATCGAGCCCAGCATCGGGCTCTCTGCTCAGTGGGGAGCCTGCTTCCCCCCCACCTGCCTGCCTCTCTGCCTACTTGTGATCTCTCTCCCTCTGTGTCAAATAAATAAATAAAATCTTTTTAAAAAATGTGTATATTATGAGAGAGACAAGTATAGCTCAAAAAGAGGAAAATGGTACTGGGTATATAGTCTTATCTTAACCTGGAGTACCAAAATAGTCTTTTCATTTTGTGCGTAAGTATTTGAACTTACTGCTCTCACTGAACCAAGAGTTTACAATTGCCCATTGCCTAATTTCTCTTTTGTGCTGACTATACACGAGTCAGGCTTCTCTCCTCATACACCCCGACCTTCCGTTTGCACCCCTGCCTACTATGTCCGAGCAAGCTCTGAATTGCAAGAACACCTTCCTGAAACAGCTCACCCCAAAAATGAGAGAAACTCAGCAAAAAACACGGCCTATCAAACCTCTAATCACACTATCTACTCATGGGCCCTGCCTGCCCTATTTTCCCTTAAAAGTGCCTGCTAACTCTGCTTATCCATCCCTAGAAAACAGGTCTTTTGTTTTATTTGGAGGGGCTACACATCCCAAGATCAAAGTTTCCCCATCTCGCAGTAGTCTTTTTGAAAAAAGTCTCTTACCTCATTCCAAACTTTTTTTTTCTATTGGACATAAGTCAAGCACGTACTGTGATGCTTCAAAATCTGTTCGTATTTGTACTCTTATTATGACTTTGGATAATTAATGACTATGAATAATTATAAACATCTTCCTTATGCTACCGTCGGGTCCAACTATTAAAGTATGGTTCCCTTGGCCAATACTGCAGTGAAGGCTACAGCTGTTTCTTATTTTCACGTCTTTTTCTCTTAATACAAGCAGGGAAGTAAGGGGCTGATTTTAAGCGTTACCATCTCCAAGATTAGGCTCCAAAGTAAGAAAAGAAATGTTGAGACTGGCAGGGTAAATAAAGCATACAGAGAGTGACCTCCCAGCTTCTGCTTGGTGGCAGAAAAGTTCTCAGTGTTCTTCTGTAACCCGCATATGATACACAAGGACAGTCAGACAATCCTTGGAGAAGTTTCTTCAGGACTGGGTTGCTATTAATGCTTCCAATACAATAATGAGAACTCCCCTAGTTTTCCAGTATTATAGTGAGGGGACAGCCATTCTTTCCCTGGTGACTTATTTGTATTACTTTTATTCCAATGTCAAGGTAAACCTATAATCATTTGAATATGGGTTCATAACTGCATATATCTCAGATTGGATTAAAATATACTTGAATGTATGAATGGCAGTGGGCAAAAATCCCTAAAGATTATACCTAGTGTGTTACATCCTTATGTATTAACCACAAGAGGATCAAACTCATTCCAGAGACATCGCAAAGTGAGTTTGTAAATCCTTACTAACATAGGCGCACCTTCCCTAAGAAGGTCATTGGAACTTGGAGGTCAAAAATCTGTGTATTGTTCAAAATCGGAATTGGAGATCTAAAGCAAAAAGAAGGTTGGACTTTCTGGATTTGAGATTTAAAGCAAAAAGAATTCTGTGACTCAGCCCTGATAGAATATTAGCAGATGCATTTATACGACTTCTGTTTCTTCTTCCAAAAGTTATTCCATGGAGAGCATCCATGCACAAGCTAAGATTATGCTGAACTGTTACTCAGGATTCTGGATGATGCTGTGTATCAAAACATCTATGCACCACTGTGAGAAGCCTACATGGTCGACCCCATTGCACAGTGTCTCCAGAGAGTTATGCTTCCTTGAGTAGTAGTTTAAAAAATGAGGTATCATGTATTTCTTAGAATTAGAAATCACATCAAACAAAATCATTTTGCAAATTTATACAAAAACAAATTTCAGGTGACTGTATTTCAAAAAGGTTCAAACTGAGTGTCTCATTTAATCAAATTGAACACAAAATAATGTAAAAATCAAAATTTAATCACAGTAGTTAGGACTTATAGTTACCTTTATATACTCTATGATTATATTTTCTGTTCTTATTTTCTAGATGACCATATTGGGCAGTAATTCCTGTGACTCTGTTCTCCTCAAACACTTATGAGGACATTTTAATTTGGAGAAGCTACATTTTCTACTTGCAATCCATTTTGACAGAATTAAATATATCCCTTAAGCTGGAGAATCAATCCCAATTCAAGTGGCAAATTTATTAAAATACTTCACAGAGAATCATATCGTATTTTAGGAAAAAAAACCTTAATGCTTAATTTCCTAAATATCAATGACTCATCAATATAGCATTCATTGCAGTGTTTTTTAAAAGTTTTCATTTAAATTCTAGTTAGTCAACATACAGTGTAGTATTAGTGTCCAGGGTACAATGTAATGATTCAACCTTTGCATACATCACCCAGTGCTCCTTAAAAGTGCCCTCCTTAATCCTCATCATTTATTTACCTATCCCCCTACCCATCTCTCCTCTGGTGACTACTGATGTGTTCTCCAGAGTTAAGATTGTCTGTTTCTTGTTGGCCTCTTTCTTCTTTTTCCCTTTGCTCCTTTGTCACATTTCTTACATTCCACATACAAGTGAAATCATATGGTATTATCTTTCATTGACTGTTTTATTTGGAGGGGCTACACTGTATTTGGAGGGGTTGACTGTATTATTTCACTTAGCATTACAGCTTCTGGATCCAATCTTACTGCTTCAAATGGCAAGATTTCATTCTTTTTATGGTTAGGTAATAATCTATTATAGATATATACCACTTCTTTATCCATTCGTCAGTCGATGAATACTTGCTTGGGCTGTTTCCATAATTTGGCTATAGTAGACAATGTTGCTATAGACATCAGGGGGCATGTATCCCACTGAATTAGTATTTTCATATTCGTTGGGTAAATACCCAGTAGTCCAACTGCTGGATCGTAGGGTAGTTCTATTTTTAACTTCATGAGGAACCTCCAGACTGTGTGCCAGAATGGCTATACCAGTTTGCATTCCCACCAACAGCGCAAGAGGGTTCTCCTCCCTGCACACCTTCGCCAACATCTGCTGTTTATTGTGTTGCTAATTTTAGCCTTTCTGACAGGTGTAATGTGGTGTCTCACTGTGGTTTTGATTTGCATTTCCTTGATGATCAGTGAAGTTGAGCATCTTTTCAGGTGTAATATTTATGACTTTGAATTTCAGTTTTTTCAGAGTCAGTAGCCTAAGACTCTTATAATTTACCAAATTATATATATTATATACAACACAAAATATTTCATGATAATCTTCCAGTATGTAACTCTTATTTTAAACATGACTTCCTTATACTGCATAAATAAGGAATATAAATGGCTTTTTTTTTTAAGATTTTATTTATTTATCTGACAGAGAGAGATCATAAGTAGGCAGAGAGAGAGGGGGAAGCAGGCTCCCCGCTGAGCAGAGAGCCCGATGCGGGGCTCGATCCCAGGACCCCAAGATCATGACCTGAGCCGAAGGCAGAGGCTTTAACCCACTGAGCCACCCAGGTGCCCCTAAATGGCTTTTAAATTTAGATTTGGATTACAGGTGAGCTGAACAGAAGATTTATAGTCAAAAATAGCCTAACTGATAATGTTCTAATTTTCTACACTAAAAAGGTTGGCAACAAATTCCTGAAGTCTGAAATCTGTTTTATATCAATTATATATTTTGCACAGTCATCATCACTCTTGTGTTCTTCCAAATAACTTTTTGATTCCCTTAACACTGTAGGAACATTATATACTCATTTAGCTTGTAATATTGTTTCCTAATATATTGTGCCTGGTTAGTATATAAAGTCTATCCAAAAAGTCATGTGCAGAACACATTATGCATTCATTATAAAATAAAGCACATCAATTTAAAGTGCATCTTTTCAAAGTATCTCTGGTTTGATTACTACTATATAGAATTCTATTTTTTTAAAAAGATTTTTATTTATTTGACAGAGAGAGAGAGATCACGAGTAGGCAGGCAGAGAGAGAGGGGGAAGCAGTCTCCCCACTGAGCAGAGAGCCCGATGTGGGGCTCAATCCCAGGACCCTGAGATCATGACCTCAGCCGAAGGCAGAGGCCTCAACCCACTGAGCCACCCAGGCACCCCTATAGAATTCTATTTTAAGAGTTCATCTAAAATTTTTATTGTAAGAGTTCACCTAGAGCCTAACAAGAATTCACCTGGAATTTCTCTAGGAGCATTTAAATTATTTTCCAATTGTAATTTTTGACTTTTTGTGAAGACTTGAAAAAAAAAAAAAACTACAGAAATAGGAAAATGAACACTGAATTTGGTTTGGGTAACATGTTGCTCTTTTCAGGCTTTATTCATCCTACAAATTCTTTCCTTTGCTGAAAAATTTGCAAATATTTGCAGAACTTACAATACTTATACAATTTTAGCATTCATCTACTAAAAATAAGAACAGTATCTGGCCTAACTTATTTAATTACTGCATACATTAACACAATTTTCCTAGTCATCTAATGTACACATTCAAATCTCCACAACTGTCCCCAAATTGTCTTTTATACGTTCGTATGTGAACCGGAATTCAAATAATATTCACCAATTGAGTTGTGTCTTCTTAGACCCTCCAGATATACAGACAGCTAGATTTTTAGTCATTATACTAGAGGCAAGAGAAAAAACAAACAGACTGAGAGTCTAAAATAGAAAGTACCAAAACAACAAAACAAAACAAAACCAAAAAAAAAAAACAAAACACGCTGGTACAAATATTTATGACCAAAGTAGAAAATGTGGAAAGCTTTTTTCCAATAAGTGATTCTGGGTCATTGTCTAGTCATATGTACAAAGTGAATCTTGACCTCTAGCTCACACCACACTAAAATCAATTCCAGATGAGTTAGAGAGATAAATGGAACACTGAATAGGAAAGTTTGTGGAACAAAGCACAGGAAAATTATCCACAGTGTTACAGTGGACAGGGTTTTATAAGGGAAATCCCAAACGATCACGCTATCGTAATGGCAGAGACTGATAAAACTGACCACATTAAAATTAAGAACTCCTACTTATCAAAAGACACCAAGAAGAAAGGGGAAGGTGGACCACAAAGGGAGAGCAAATATTTGCAATACATGTATCTAAATGTACTAGATGCTATCAGGTGCTGGCCACCAGCGTTCATTTCACCACCTCCTGGAAGAGTTGGCCCTGTCAACCTGTCTTCTCCTGTGGCGACGGCCCTCAGTGAAGACAGCATACTGGATAAGGTCGGACCCCTTCCTGGAGGTACCATGCATCTAATGACTTGAAGAGCCTTGGCTGTGACTTCATCATAGCATCAGAGGACACCTTCCTTCTCTCCCAGTCCTGCCTCCTTTCTTCCCCTCAGGCCTTTGATCCTGAGATTATCATAAACTTCCTGTGAGCCTATCTCTAACTCGGCACCTGTCTCCCAAGGAATCTGGCCAGGGGCAATGACAAACGAGTTGTCAAATATACAAAGACATCCAAATCCATAAGAAAAAGACTACACTTTAGCAGAAAAATGAGCAAGAGACTGGAAACAGTACGTCATAAAAGGAGGTATCTAAATAGCTAAAGAAAACATCCAGGATTTCTGGTCATCAGAGAAATGCAAATTCAACCTTAATTGGATACCCCATCAAACACATCAATATGGTCATCGCAAGAAAAGGCAGACAAAAAAAAAAAAAAAAGGCAGACAATACATACAGTGTTGGAGAGTCTGTGGAACAAGCGGGGATCCCATGCACTGCTGGAGAGGATGTGTAATGACACAACTCTTTTTTTTTTTTTAAGATTTTATTTATTTATTTGAGAGAGAGAGAGAGAGCACGCACAAGCAGGGGGAGTGGCAGGCAGAGAGAGAAGCAGGTTCCCGTCTGAGTAAGGAGCCCGATGTGGGGATCGATTCCAGGACCCTGAGATAATGACCTGAGCAAAAGGCAGGTGCTTAACGAACAGAGCCACCAGGTGCCTACCTAGTGGTACGACTCTTTTAGAAAACTTTGATGGTATTTACTACAGTTATAATCAGCAATCTTCTTTTGGAGTTGACCCTACAGAACTATGTACAATGAAAGAAATGCTCAAAGAATGTTCAATAGCAAATATCAGTAACACTTATTGAGAGAAGAAGGGATAAATAATATGGGGTGATTCCATACAACACAATCACCTATACGAAGGAGAAATAATGAAAAGCTGTTACATGTAAATGAATTCAGATACAAAATATTCCAGGTTTCCATTTATGAAAAGTTCAAAAGCTGACAGAACTAATCCATAGTGTCAGATGTCCATAGGCAAAAATTTTCTGTTTATATGCTCTCACAAACCACTAATACAAGAGAAAGATCAGTAGCCTTACTACCAAAGGAGAAAAAATTCATTTCAAGTAGAAGGCAAAACCCATGGCATCATGTCAATATCAATAGCAAACACAGTAGGGAAAAAAAAGGGGGGGGGACCTGCACCTCTGCCATGGGGTCACTATCCAAAGTGGGGCAAGCAACATGTCATCCACCAATTTAAGGCCAAGTAAGTCCCTCTCATCGGCTTTGCTGGGAAACTCCGCATGTGTCCAAGGGAGATCAGGGAGAGCTCAGCAGAAAGTAACAGTCAAGAGAGATTTAAGTATAGGCTGAACTCTGCTGAGTATACTGTCCAAACCACTCAGATCCAAAGGTAGAGGGGAGAAGCTACCTCTGGGTCTCAGGAGCTGAGACATAACTGCTACCCAAATAATTGGCTGAACCCAATAACATGCCGACACAGGGACAATTCTTGAGAAGCCAAGTGAAAAAACTAAAACTAAGCATTTAAGGAATAAAGCACCAGCAACTACATACCAAGAGGGAGACAGATTACATCAATTAAGTATAGAAAATATACTACAGAAATTTCAGGGGGAAAAAATAAAAGAATCCAGAATCACCATAATATATTATCTACCACGTATAGCTTTTAACAAAAAGTAAAAGGCTTGTAGAAAAAGTTGGATCCATACTCAAGAAGTCTCAAGAGAGAAGTAAAAACTCTCCGACTTTAGCAATGAGAACAAGATGAATTATCTACGTCCTGCTTACTTTAAACCCATCAAAGAGCTGGTGCTACAAAGTAACCTAATAAACTAAAATCCAACAGGTAATTTTCCCCACAGCTGTGATGGACCAGCTGCTTTCTTTCCTGGCAGAGAGTGAAGGATGGAACCACCACAGATGTAGAAAATAGGACCAGACTCCCCAAGAATCTGAAAAGGTTGTGTCTGAGTTCCCAAATCCTTGGGTGCCCCAGATACAAAGAGAATTTGGCAACTTCCAACCCTCTTTCACAGGCTTCGTTGAAAAAAAAAAAAAAAAAAGAATGGTGAAAAGACAAAAATGAGAAAGACTCCTTTGAAGGCACAGGCGCACCAGATATGATATGGTCTGAGTTGGGGGGAGGAGGAAAGCCAAGCCAATTCCTCTAGTCAGGGTGTAACAAGACAAGTAAGAAAACCCTCCTCTGAGAATGAAACGAACAACTTCTTCTGAGGGCAGAGCTGTAATTCCAAAATACTCCAGACTCCACACCCTCCTTACACTGTGTGAGGCCATCTGGAATGAGAAGAGCCTATGAGTTTATGAGTTTGAATGACTACTGTGTGCACGAGTCCCTTTTGAAGCAGGGATGCTCCTGCAAGGGCCCTCACTCACCCATCCCCTGTTCCTCCCATCTCTTACTGATGTCTCAAATACCCCACACGTGTTGAATCAATAAGCAGTTTTTGTGGCATGTCGAGATCAACTTAGACAGAGAAGTTCCCTTTTTTGGCAACATCTGCAAGCGTCAGTTGGGGATCAGATCCACCAAGTGGTTGACAGCTCACATGAAATGTAATCCTCTCCCGATTCATGCATAAACAATTTCACTGCTGTAATCCTGCCTTTCCTCCAAACACCCGTCACCACCAACTTCAGGCTGGTGAAGCCCCTCCTTATTCGAGCATCTCTGATGGTGTGAAGACTGATACGCGTTTATTTCTTATGTTTGGTGTTTGTTGTGTCATGAGCACAGCCACCTAATAAATTTCCAGATTACTAGGGAGGGGCAGGTTTGCAGAGTTCACTTTAGAGATCACCAAAACGCCGTCTACCACCAAAGACAGGATAGAACTGGGATGGACAAGGTTCAGGCATAGGGGGCACGTCACAGTTGGAAGACAGGGCAGAGAACCTGAGACCAAACTGCCAGCCCACAGCTTCTCCTAAGTAGGTTAATGGCTGACACTGAGACTGAACGAAGGCAGCTTATGGTCCCACCTTCCAAAATAAACTGATTGTGTCCACTAAATATAACTAAAGCAAAAACAAAATCCAGATCCAGCTAAATTAAAGCATAAATTAACTCAAATACCCACTCTTAATGGCCTATAAGAAGAAAAAGAAGATTCTTTTTGGAGAATAAGCATCATTTACCTCCCCCCCTACTATTTTTTTTTTACACATTATGTCCAATATACAAGCAAAAAATCCAACACTTGAAAAAAGCAAGACAATGTCATCTACTGTTGAATAAGTAGTCAACACATGTAGATTTAGAAATGGCCCATTTTTAGCACTATTAGACCAGAACTTTCAAATAACTAGTGGAAAAGTTGGATGACATATGTGAACGGCTGGGAGGTTTACTGAGGATTGAAATCACGGAAATAATAATTACTTAAAAAATCAGAAAAGCTAGATGAAATTATCAGTGATGAAGAATTCATTTAACGGGCATATAATTCCGTTAGAAGAGAGAAAAGAAATGAACTTCAAGGACATATCAACAGACATTATAAACTGAAACATAATGGGGGAATAAAAAAAAAAAAAAGAGAGAGAGAACTAAAAAATGAAAAAGAATGTCCAAGCTATATAAGGGATCAGTTTAACAGGCGGTAACGAAGTGTCAAAAAAAAAAAAAAAATGGCAGAAGAAATAACCTGAAGAAAAAAAAAAGAAATAACCTGAAGAGATGATACATTAATACAAGATGTCAATCCACACTTAGCCAAGCAACTCACAGCTCTCCAAGCAGGAAAAATGCAAAAAACAAACAAAGAACACACACACACACACACACACACACACACACACACACACACACACAATTATACCTACACAGTACAATCGAACTGCAAAAATAAGTGAAAGCCTTGAGAACAGCCATAAAGAGAGAAAACCATATTAGATTCAATGAAAAAAATACATGAGATACAGCGAAACGATCTTAAACATTGTGTCTGAGGTAAGAAGAAGGTAGAATTAAACCTCTAAAGCGCTGAAAGAAGCAAAATGCCTATCACTCAGGAATGTGAGGCTGGCAAAAACTGTCATTGAAAATGAAGACATTAGAAATGAAACAAATGCATTAAATAAAGACATGTAAAAACTGAAAAATGACTTGCAGTACAAGAGTGAAGGCTGTTTTATTATTCTGGAGGAAAAAGAACACCAGTTTGAAACCAAGTTTTATGGTAATAAATGAAAAACACTAGAATGAATAATACACTGATAAATATTAAAGACTTTTCTTTAAATGTCACTGACTTTTTAAAATAAACCTAACACTGGAAAACAGTAGGGAGGTTCCTCAAAAAGTTGAAAATAGAGCTACCCTATGACCCAGCAATTGCACTACTGGGTATTTACCCTAAAGATACAAATGTAGTGATCTGAGGGGGCAGGTACACCCCAATTTTTATAGCAGCAAAGTCCACAATAGACAAACTATGGAAAGAGCCTAAATGTCGATCGACAGATACATGGATAAAGAAGATGTAGTATAGATATACAGTGGAATATTACACAGCCATCAAAAAGCCTGAAATCTTGCCATTTGCAGCAACGTGGATGGAACTAGAGGGTATTATGGTAAGCAAAATAAGTCGATCAGAGAAAGACAATTATTGTATGATCTCGCTGATTTGAGGAATTTGGGAAACAAGACAGAGGATCATAGGGGAAGGGAGGGAGAAATGAAACAAGGTGAAACTAGAGAGGGAGACAAACCTTAAGAGACTCTTGGTCTCAGGAAACAAACTAAGGGTTGCTGGAGTAGAGCGGGGTGGGAAATGGGGTGGCGGGGTGATGGACACTAGGGAGGGTATGTGCTATGGTGAGAGCTGTGAATTGTGTAAGCCTGATGATTCACAGACCTGTACCCCTGAAACAAATAATACATTATATGTTAACTAAAAAAAAATATAAGTAAATAAAAATAAAAACAAAATCTGGGAATCAGAAAAAAAATAAATTAAAATTAACCTAACAACTACGTAATACTAGGCTTAGGGGGTATGTATAAATGAATTATATGACCACAATAAGACAAAGGATAAGGTGATAATTTACGCATTAATGTCAACCCTTTAGAGCTATTTGCCTTTTATAGAACATTAGACCCAACATCAGAACATATATCCTTTTCAAGTGTACACTGAACAGTCAGGGACATTTTAGGTTTTAATTTTCTAACCAGATGTTCTCAATTCTTCTCTTTAAAGTACTCTTAGTTTAAAAACTGCCAAGTGTACAATGTTCTCCATATTCTGAGCTAGTAACATAGAATATTTTCTTTAGTATTCCTCAGTATGCATATGCTCAGATGTATTAATGTAATATGGACATAGTTTGGATCTTCTATAGTCTTCCTTAGAAGTAGTTACAAAAGGTCCTAAGAATACCTTGAGACACACGGTCGCAGAAACATATGTATCGTCTTCACTGAATTGGAATAGAAATCCACTCAACCAGAAATATAAGTAGCTGAGGACATGCCCTGCAAAACCCTCAGACATTTTGTTGAGAGCTCTCACTCTCCTCCCCATTCCCCAGGCATCCCCATCAACAGCTTGGAAGGAAAAGGAGATTAATTATATCTCCAAGTGATTATTTCTCCCCTCCTGTTCTTCCCTTTGGCTAATCCCTCGGTTCTCTTTCCAGACTCTGCTGAAATCATGAATTCTAGTCTGAACTTTAGCCTGAAGTTTCTTCACACCCCGGTTGGAGAATCAGAAAGTTATTTTTTCAAGTATCCAGAACTTTTATTGTTTACAAACAAGATTTCTAGAATCCTGTGCTACAGAAGAACCTCAAACAGATCCGTGGTTTTTGAATCATTTACAACTTTTTTGTTCTTCAAATGCAAGTCCATGTTTAGTTCACTTAAATCATAATATGGAATATATGGAAGATGCTTCCCAGATACAGTAATTTTCAGAGTTACCTGTTTTGTGCTTTATGGCCTGCCTTCACATTTCCTTGCTTAGGTGAAGAATTGGGCAAACCAGTGCCAGAGCATTGCAGGTAACGTGGAGAGTTTCGCCACCAGGGAGAGTGAAAAATGGAAACTACTATGAACTAGGGCACACGGGTTATTTGTGCACAGCGAGGTGAGGGTGGCCGTGTGGGTCTTAGGTATTATTAGAGCCGTTAATGTTCTTCAGTAAGGACGGAGCAGTTGTCCATAATGGTGCATTTATTCCTCAGGGTACTCATAGTAATTGGCAGAAAGCACATACCCTTCTTAAGAACAGCAGTAATTAATCTCAAGACTGCTGTAAAAAAAATCACGGTCATCATTTTACTTTGGATCAGACGGACTGGAGTTCTCCTCAAAAGCACTGAGCAACTCACAGAACAACGACCTAATTATCTCCTTTAGGGAAGAGCTGACTCACTGCTCGTCCTTCTCTGTTGGGGAGGCATCAGCCTAAGCTACCCACCAATGTTCAGGATCATACTAAGATGTCAATAAGGAATTAGGACCAGTTAGTAGAGCGATACTAAGTGGACAGCATGGCCCTTCCTTAAATATCACAGTTAAAGACTTTTATTTTCTTCCCTTAAAAGGGAGTAAAGATATGTCATAATGTATATTAAGCCATAATCATGTTTGTTGATCAACTAAACACCTGTTTGCAATTATTGAGAATATGATTTACCTTTAGCTGTCACCGAAAATGTAAAACGTAATATGGAGCATAAATAAGAAGTACGGTCAGGACGGATAGTAGTTATTAAAGAAGTTTCCGGAACTGCAAAAGTAATTTTTGATTTTATAAGAACTACAGAGGTTTTAGACTGAAGAAAAAAAAATGCTACAGAATCTATACTACGAGGAGACACAAAATATCCAAGTATTATTTTTTGGGTCATTCACTGGGTTACATAAAACCACCCCCCAAAACCAGAAAGTCTTTTGGTAAAAACTGAACATCAAGCTAACAAAACATGAATCAGCTTCTCCCGAATGCCTGCAGTTTTAAATGAATAAAATAAAATTAAAATGTGTTTCTACTCTTTTCTTTCCCTTAATGTTTTTTTAATAAACATAGTAGCAAATTAATCCTTCAAAACTGAAGAACACTAATGGGAATTAATTTATATCGGTGGTTTAAGTCCCAAAGTAGAGGGTTTATGTACTCTGTTCTAGAAATTTCTGGTACATGAAGGGATCACAGAAAACAGAAAACAGAAGCCAAAAAACCTAGGTGCATAGTCCATGAGAGCTAGAATAGAGTTTACCAGACAAAGAGAGAAACATCCTAGAGTTATGGCCAGCAGCCATGCTGTGTATCTCCAGGAACAACTAAGGAGAAAGTTGAAACACACTATGGGCAGCTTGGGAATATTTGCAGTATATATATTAACAATATATAGATATCTTAAGATACATTTACTTTATTCAAAGACGCATGTGATATCCTTTACTTCGCCTCAAGACGCATGTATGATAAAAACCCCTTAAAAATCAGGACATACCAGCCAAACTAGAGCAAGCCAAGCCACAAGAAACATTTTGGTGAAGAATCAAAGATGTGACCTCTAAAAATGAGTACTCCTTCAACCCAAAACAAACACAAAAGCTACATACAAATACTACTCAGAATCACAAATAGAATGCAAGAAGGATATTCTTTCTCCATGGTTTTCAGACTCTGTTTTGCACTTGATTGTGAATATAGTAGTATCGGGAATGTAAAAATTCAAGTGGATTTTTATGTGTTTAATTAAATAATAATTTAATTACAAGTCCTGTAGGCATAAAGAATGTTCAGGGGGATAAATAATAACTGGATATGAGGAGCACACAGCTCATCTGGGGTACTGGAACTGCCTACATAGGCCGGACGACAGGCGAGAAGCTAGGAATTATCAGAGTGTCTGTGGCATTAGGCGGTATGTTTTGAAGAGGAAACAGAATGTTATTGAGTCTCCTTGGCCCCTTAGAAAGAAGCTAGTTAGGGGCACCTAAGTTGGTTGAGTGTTGGTTAAGCATCTGCCTTCAGCTCAGGTCATGATCCCAGGGTCCTGAGATGGAGCCCCTTGTGGAAGTCTCTGCCCAGTGGGGAGTCTGCTTCTCTCTCTGCTTCTGCCTCCCCCCACCCCCACTCGTGCTTGCTCTCTCTTTCTTAAATAAAGCCTTAAAAAAAATAAAGAAGCTAGTTAAAAGGGCCCAACTCCCTTCTTCCTTCCTGCCCCCTTCCCTCTCCCTCTCTTAGACATAGCCACATTTGTTTTATATATGCATGTATGTTTTATATTTCTATTGTATTTGTGACTTATATTTTGGGATAAGAAGTAAAAATAAGGGAGGAAAAGGGACTGGAGGGAGGTCTTCTGTGATCAGGACTGTGGTGGAATCTTTTTTTTTTTTTTAAGGTTTAATTTATTAATTTGACTAAGAGAGATCAAGAGTAGGCAGAGGCAGGCAGAGAGAGAGAGAGGGGGAAGCAGGCTCCCTGCTGAGCAGAGATCCCAGGACCCTGAGATCATGACCTGAGCTGAAGGCAGAGGCTTTAACCCACGGAGCCACTCAGGCGCCCCATGTGGTAGAATCTCACCACCAATGCTTCTCCCCTGTAGTCCCCTCACACAACAAATAAACTAAGTATTGGGCCACTTATAACTTCCCCCTCAATCCCTGAGCGTTATTTTCACCAGTGCCTTTCTTCTACCACCTCTCTACGTGCCCCATCTGACCCCCCAAGCCCTCTTGCCGTAGGAAGGATGTAAGGAAACCCCGCAATGTCTCCTCCAGCATCTACCCCACATGTGGTTCACTACAGGCAGTAGGGACCAGCCCATTAATACCCATCCAGGGCTTGTAAAAGAGCTGTGGCCCCAGAGACGTGCCACCTAGCTCCACACACACACAAAAAATCCATGACGTATGTGCCCTTGGAATCACTGCATTACTTTGGAGTTTCTTTTCAAAACATACATCGTATTGAATTACTGCAGACTATTTCTCTGATTCAAAACAATGTAAGGCACCACTAAGATGTTCCAAGTTGCAGTGTATCTTAGTAGCTAGGAAAAATGGAAAACTGCAGGATCCTCAAACTGGGTAAAATTTCTGAAAGCTTGACACCAGTACCTATGAATGAAATGTAAACCCAAGCTCCTTAATCGAGGGCAAGAAATACAGCAAATTAACCTAACTAAAATAAACACAGTCTTCTTCATTAGTCACATGCATAACGCCAAGTGTTTGGGGGAAACCAGTGCTTAAAGAAAAAGACTCTGACATAAGGATAATGCTGGGTTATGGTTTTGTCTTTTTAATAGTTATGGGAAGACTGTATCAATGAAAAGCATCAAATGGATATATTTGTTCTAGAGACTGAAACTGTGATCTTACATTTCAGGACTGGATCTCCAGCAAGCCTTAATTTGTTGAAACATTGTTTATTCTCTGTCAGGTTCTGCAGACACTGTTTGTTACATGCAGGGCCCTTATCTTGCAGTACAAACTCCCGAAAACCATGTAATCCCATTACTTAAACAGGATTTTTTTTTTTTTTAACCATTCCCTCATTGTGTCACCCAACTGCCTTCCCATCTAGCTTTTGAATGTTAGCAGACCTTTTATATCTACCATTTTCATAAAATATCAATCTGTCACCATTAGAGTTTTATAGTAAATTTATCTAAATTAAGCCTATCTGCCTTGGTACATTATCAACCTTGGTTATTTATTAAGTTCTGCTTTAAAAGTCTATCATAACTTCTGCTTTTTCACTTAGCATTGTAAGATACCATATGACAAATCAAGGTAATAAATGTGAAGCCTAATTCCCTCACCTGTGTAAAGGAAGAGAGGGCATTTTGTTCTGGAGGCAGGCATTTCACGCCCACTCTACCTGCAGCACTTTGACCTTGGAGGCTGAGCGGCATGCTGACTTTGAACGCGACAAGGGCGCAGCGCCTCTCCTTACACCCATCTGCGCCTGCGCAAAACCACACACTCTCCGTCCCCTAAATTCCCTTAATCGCAGACTCCTGAAACTCTGTTTCAGGCTTTGGTAGTTGCTTCTGTTGCCTTCACTGGGGGCAAACATTTCCAGGTTCTTGTGGACCTGTCATAGTCCAATTTCTTACTCAGCTCTGGACTCCGCTTTCCCCAACTTTGGACTCTCGTCATCGCAGGTTTTATTTCCAATCCCGTCCTCAAATTCTGTTAGGTAGAAGTTCGCCAGACAGGACAAAGGCAAGGAAAAGGATTCAGAAACACAGCGAAATTCCTCAGAATATGCCTCGTTTTCTTTTAAAAGTTGTTCTACATAGCCCCTTTACCCACACACAGACACAGATATACACAAGTATGTACGCAGCATTTGGTTGACATTGCAATAATCCCGCCTAAACTCTGGGTGGCTCTGGACTATTTTTTATTTGTAGCAGCTTGCAGGTGGGGGTGGGAAGGATGATGCCACATGAGACTATGGATTCCTCTAGATCAGCGCTTCTCCCCTTCTGCTTCCCCTACAATATCATGTGCCCAAGTATTACTATATATGTGCGGAATTACTAAGAACGAAGAGTCTGCCTTTTCAGGGAAACGACAGGATTGTGTTTTCACACACTGTATATCCCCACCCAGGTAATGCACACAATGCCTCAAACACAGCTAAATGAATGAAGGATTTCAATACAAAAACATGCACCCTGGTGGACTCAAACATCCATTCCTGGTATGCAACCTGGTATTAGATACCACGATGCAAAATCCACTCTCGTATATGTCAGATAATTCTACCCAAGGAATGGTCATGGGTGCTACCATTCTGCAAAGGGCAAAAGAATGTATTTCAGAGACTGTTGCCACATGGTTGCCTTTCCCGATCACTCTTCTTGAGCTTATTATGAAAGCATGGTAATTAGTGTGTGTGTGTGTGTGCGTGTTTGTGTGTGTGCAGCCTGATGCTCATACTTGCAAGGCTCAGGCTCAGAAGAGTTTCTTAACATCCTGCCTTCTCCTGAGCGCACTGCCACATCCCTTGGAAAACCTACCCCTTTTTCTTTTTTTCTTTTTTCTTTTTTTTTAAGATTTTTACTTATTTATTAGAGACCGAGAGACTGAGAATGAGAGGGGAGAAAGTCAGAGGGAGAAGCAGACTTCCCGCAGAGCCGGGAGTCCGATATGGGACTCGATCCCTGGACTCCGGGATCATGACCTGAGCCGAAGGCAGTTGCTCAACCAACTGAGCCACCCAGGCGCCCAAAACCTACCCCTTTTATTGGTATTCCTGGAACATCAGCGCTGCCCCCTACTGCAGTGGCACACACACAAGGTGGAGTCCTTCCCATAATTTCTGAATTGAAAATGGAAGGGAGGGGTGCCTGGGTGGCTCAGGTGGTTGGGCGACTGCCTTCGGCTCAGCTCATAATGCTGGAGTACCAGGACTGAGTTCCGCACTGGGCTCCCTGCTGAGTGGGGAGTTTGCTTCTCCCTCTCCCCCTCTCCCCCATCTTGTGCATGTTCTCTCTCTTTCTCAAATAAATAAATATTTTTAAAAAATGGAAGGGAGGGGTCTTATCTTCTTGGATCTTAAGTGTAAGATTACAGGGCTCTCATTAGACATTTCTCACAATGCAGAGACGCTCTATGTAAAAAATGAAATCCAGTAAAGACTAGCAGAGATAAAAGAGTCCTGCCAGCATCCAATCCCAATATCATGTCTGAAACCTTGATTTGAAGTGTTTCTTAGTCAGTTTTATAAGCTCCTCAGCCACTAAGAAGCATTTCTCTTTTGTTTTTGTTTTCCCTTCAAGTGACTTCAGTTGTGCTTCTTGTCACTTTCATCTAAAGACCAACTACCATTACTGTGATAGTCGGCTGGTAATCTCAGAGGTCACGCTGTTTGCGGTCTGCTTTAATCTCTGAAAAGTTCAGAAAATGGACCTTCCCAACGTGGAAGGTTTAGTTCATTTCACAAAGCACTGGAGTCTTTCTGAGATATTATACATATTTTTATGACACTACAAGCTATTTTTCTAAGTCAAAAAATGCTTCAAGCCAAAGTCACTGTCTTTTCCAGCTTTTTGTAAATTGATTTGCTCAAAACCACGGGTTAGCATGGACTTTATGTCTTATTTTTCAAAGCAGATTACAAAAAAGGGTCTCATTTTAATCCTTATTGGCCTAAGAGATAAAACTTTGCACAGCATCAAGTTCTACCTGCAGCTCTTAGCACTTCTCCTGTTCTAACAGTCTTGACCTCCAGGTAAGGGCAGACCCCTGGGTTCAGGTGGACGGTCAGAAAGAGAATACGAAAAAGAGATGGTACAGGCTGAGAACAAAATACGAGTAGGTAGTGCTTTACTACAAATGCATTAACAGCTACTGTAACGGGAGTCAAACGAGCTTAAGCATGAAAAGATTGAGAGGGATCTTTTCTTTAAAAAAGAAGGAGATACACTGAGGTGGACAATGCCGAACTCTAGGCAGGAGCATGTAATGCCTGTTTAATTCCATCTGGGATGCACATCCCAGGACAGGCATTCAGTGGTTTATAGCTGGAAGTTGTTCTGATGGATGGATGCCCATGAAAAAGCAGGTATTAGACTGTTAAATGTCTTGAAGATCATTCCAGGTTGTCTGGAATGTAGTGCTAGGGAGAGATATAGGGAGAGTATTGCTAGTAAGAAATTAGAAAAATAAATATATCAACTGAGAAACAAGTACAATGAGGACTCTCAAGGACAACTAGAAATTTTCTAACATTTTCCTATCTAATTTGTTCCTCATTACTTCTCTACAATAGTAATGGCATCATTAAAAATGAAAACGGTTTTCTTTTCCTCTTTCCTCTCTCCCTTCCTTTAGACTTTTTTTCCTTTCTCTCTTTCTTCCTTTCTCTTTCTTCTTTTCTCCCTTTCCTTCCTCTCTATCCTATCCTTTCCTTCCTCCCTTCCTCCCCCCCTCCCTTCCTTCCTTCCTTCTTTCCCCTGGGGGAGAGGTCAAGGATGAACTGGGCAAAAATCAGTTGTTACTCAACATAAAATTATAGGGTAAGAGGAATTCCAAAAGGTAGGAGACAGGTGCACCCATAGAGAGAATAGAAGATAAAATCTGAATTTTGAAGACAAGGGAATGGGGTCTAGCCTGGGACATGTGCTTATCTTGGTCTATCATGGGCAGTATGGTTTTTCCCTGTTTGACTTTCTCTTATGTTCAAGATGGGCATCCCATCATTTACTCTACTTTTTAAAATTTCTACTAAGTGATTTTGAAAAATTACTCAATAATGTCTCCTTCCCCCTTCCTTTTCTGAGCTATCGTGGAGACCCACATCCCAAAATAGTTAAACTGTCTAGAGGAAAAGGTGGTCCTTTTCTTTGGGGGAGGGCGATATATCCAGAACCAAGCACAGAAATATAATAAAACGTTTAATACAGATGCATTCAGATAACTTGACAGACTTTTCAGACTTAATTTCCCCTTTAAAAGAAACCCTCACACTCTATGTAGATAGTGCTTTTATAACTTGCTTTCCTTTGGCTAACTGTTTAAAATTCTGGGGGGAAAAAAAAAAAAACAAGAGTCTGTCTAAAAACAATGTGTATTTTTCTGAATGAAGGCTGTACTCAGGAGAAAAATACCAGACAAAATTCATTTTCAAAAGCAGACCGAGATGTAGGCAGAGACTGACTTTGAAGAAGGGATCTGAAATATGGGACTTCCTTTTTTCCTCACGTAGAAGGAATTTTTTTAAACCAACATCAAGAACTAGGTAAGTGAATCACCAGAGTACTCTCCACTTGCCGATGGATACAGCAGGTCAACAATTCAACATACTACGTTAGAAGTGTCGCTGTTTTATTTCCTATTTATAGTCAAGCTACTCAATTCATTCTACTTTAGCTCCAACTCTTATAAGAACACCGAGCTAAAAATACAGAACCTGATCCCATTTCATTAAAGGAAATGGCTCATTCCACTCAATTCCTCTAATTTATTTTGAAATCAGGACTATGGAAGCCCTGCCAACGGTCATACCTCACTTGGGAATATGTTCCGATCATACACGTGATTTCATTTTCATACACTGAAAATGAAAAATTAAAGAGGCATGGCTATTTGAAAAACACAACATGCTAAGAAGAACAACAGCAAAAGTATGTTTTGAAGATGCTCATCTTTTCATTTACGGTGTTTGGGGGTTCAACGTTATGTATTATACTGTGCACTAGACTTAGCATTTGCTTTCATGACATGATCAGTCACTCAATATTACTAGAGAGCAAATGAAATCTAAAAAACAAAACAGGTAAGCAAAAAAAACCAACAGATTTAAGTACAGAGAACAAATTAATTTACTCCATAATAATACAGAGAACCAGCTCTGGTGGGTGCCTGTGTGAAGGTATGAGGAGGAAGGGTCAAACAGATGAATGGGATTAAGAGGTACACACTTCCAGTTATAAAATAGTTATGTCATAGAGATGAAAAGTACAGCAGGGGGGAGCCTGGGGCTCAGTCAGTTAAGTGTCTGCCTTCGGCTCAGGTCATGATCCAGGGTCCCGGAATCGAGTCCTGCATCATGCTCCCTGTTCAGCGGGAGCCTGCTTCTTCCTCTCCCTCTATCCCCCAATCATGCTTGCTCTCTCTCCCTTTCAAATAAATAAATAAATAAATAAGTAAATAAATAAATAAATAAATAAATAAAATCTTAAAGAAAAAAAAGACTCTAAACTTGAAAAATGCTGAGAGTTGAAAATTAATAATACACTAAAATTTTAATTTTTTTAAATTTAAAATAAAATTTTAAAATTTAGTTGTACTAATTTTAAATAAAATTCAAATAAAAATAAAATTTAAAAATAAGTTATAAAACTATGACAACAGCTCTGTTTGTAGATCATGACAAGCTTAGACTGCTGTTGAGGCTTTAGAAGGCTGTGATTAAATGCAATGGGAGAAGAATAGTGGTCTGTGTGTACAGAGGCTTATTTAATTTACTGTATTAATTCAACATGTATCTGTAACCACTTTTTGTGTAGTTTTTGTGATATACTTTTTAATGTAAAGGAGCTTAGAGTTTAGGAAGGGATAGACATTTAATTTGAAAACTATCATTCGAGCTAGAATGTGAGGACTGTAGAATTGGGAATTCAGTGACTGCATGGTGGAGGGGAGAGAGTTCAATCTCTGAGTTCAGACTTCACTTCCAAACGGACTTCATTCCATGTTATTGGGAGTTGGTGAATAAATGAATATGTACCCCTCAAATTACATTTCTATGAAATAGGGATCAGGGCACCTGGGTGGTTCATTTGGTTAAGTGACTGCCTTTGGATCAGGTCATGATCTCGGGGACCTGGGATGGAGCCCCGCATCGGACTCTCGGCTCAGGAGGAATTGGCTTCTCTCTCTCCTTCTGTCCCTCCCCACTGCTGGTGCTCCCTCCCTCTGTGTCAAATAAATATTTTTTTTTTTATAAAACAAATAAGGATCAAAGCAAATTTATACAACTACTATAAATAAGTCTTCAACATACACTGATTAGAATACTGCTTTCAATTAAGTATGTGAAAGACAAAAATCAGGAAAAAAAGCACAAATATTTTGGCCAAAATTAGAAAAATATATAAGCACACAAACAAGTCAAACACATATACATTTCCATATAATTGCTTCTACTGCTTACCCTTTACATATTTCATAGGTGCTAGGCCATAAAACCAGCCAGATATGATTTACTTCATATGTTAGCGTATCTAAAAAGTAAACAAAATTTACTTTTTAGATTCCAAAATTTAAAATCTTATACATGTTTCATCAGGCACCACAATCATTACATTTTCTATCACAGACTACTTATTTACCATGCTCCCTTTAATAAACCTGAATTTGAAAGGAGCTATTTATTTGACAAAACTCATTTACTTCTGAAATCAATTTTTTAAAAAGATTTTATGTATTTATTTGTCAGAGAGAGAGACAGTGTACAAGCAGCGGGGAGCGGCAGGCAGAGGGAGAAGCAGGCTCCCCACCGAGCAAGGGGCCCAATCCCAGGACCCTGGAATCATGACCTGAGACGAAGGCAGACGCTAACTGCCCGAGCCACCCGGGCGTCCCTAACATAACTTTGAACGAGGTGGAACACGCATCATGAGAGGTGAACAAATCACAGGTGTGAAGCTGACAGCGTGACAACATCCCAGTCCAGAAAGAGACCGACACCCAGCAGTCCAGCACTTCCTGTCTCTGTCCATCAGTCATTCCATTTTCCCACCCAGAGGCACCACTACCTTCATCTCTAAGACTCTAGCTCTCATATTGCCTATTTTTGAATTCTGTGCAAGTAGAATCACACAGATACATTCTTTGGCATCTAATTTATCTTACAAAACACTGTATTTGAGGGACTTATCTACGCTACTGCTTATAACAATAGTTGGCTCATTTTCATTGCCCTATAGTATACGGTGTTATGATTAGTCCACATTATATCACTTAATTTCCTGGTGATGGACATTTGTATTGTTTCTGCTTTGGAGCTATTATAAATAGTGTTACTATACGCATTACTGAGCATGCATTTTGGTGAACATATATACACACATTACTTGAACATATATCTTGAAGTTGAATTTTTGTATTCATATATCAGGCTTAAATATTTATTGCCAACACATTTTCTAAAGAGATTATATGGAAGCCATCTAGGTGTCCATCCATAGAAGGATAAAAAAGATGAGATCTTGTCATTTGTGACAACATTGATGGACCCAGAATGGGTTATGCCAAGTGAAATAAGTCAAAAACAAACAGTAAATGATTTCACTTACATATGGAGTGTAAAAAAAATAAAACAAATAAACAAAAAAAAAGCAGAAATAGACCTATAAACACAGAGAACAAACCAATGGTTGCCAGAGAGGAGAGGTACAAGATTTCATCTTCCAAATCAACAGGGCAATTATTCAGGGTGTTCCTTTCTGCCCCTTAGTCGTCTTTATTATTTGCTACAGAATCAGAGTTTGTTATTTGCTAATAGAATCAAAATTTGTGGGGCCCCTGGGTGGCGCAGTTGGTTGAGCGACTGCCTTCGGCTCGGGTCATGATCCCAGAGTCCCGGGATCGAGTCCCACATCGGGCTCCCAGCTCCATGGGGAGTCCGCTTCTCACTCTGACCTTCTCTCGCGCGCTCTCTTTCCTAATAAATAAATAAATAAATAAAATCTTAAAAAAAAAAAAAAAAAAGAATCAAAATTTGTCATTTGGAATGGAGACCCGAAATTCCAAAGGGAAATTCTCTCTGCCAAAAATTAACTAATTTTCTCTCTTCATCTCATCTGAAGGGACATGTATGAGTCTTTCAAACATGTCAAATATCACATCATTCTCTTTGTTCTAAAATAAAAGAGATTATTTCAACAGGCCTACCCACATCTAAAAAATGAATAAATAAAGGATAAACTGAGAAGTGATATTTGTCGCTCCTTCCTGCGACCAATGGGAAAATACCGAATTTCTTCTAGTAGATGTGGTGAGGACACTGAACAACCACTGCTCTGGAATGTCAAAAAAAAAACCCCCACCTGTTTGGCCCTTACAATCCTGAAACTGCACAGTGGGAGACCACAGATTACCAATTTAACTTTCTATCTTTTCATTACTGAATGAATGAACCTATCGAAAGAAATGAACCTATCGAAAGTGAACCCAAATGGGTATGGTGGCCTATCGAAAGAAAGGCCATCATAGTGAACCTATTGTGAACCTATCGCAAGAAAGTGAACCTATCGAAAGAAAACCCAAATGGGTATGGTGGCATTGCCTGCTTTTGAGGCGTGCACATGGCCCTCTCCAGAGACAGAATTTAATGAAGCCTCCAGTAGATCAAGTTCTCTTAATACTAAACATATTCTTTTTTTTCTTTTAAGATTTTTTAATTAATTTATTTATTAGGAAAGAGAGAGAGTGAGAGAGAGCATAAGAAGGAGAAGGTCAGAGTGAGAAGTGGACTCCCTATGGAGCTGGGAACCCGATGTGGGACTCGATCTCGGGACTCCAGGATCATGAACTGAGCCGAAGGCAGTTGCTTAACCAACTGAGCCACCCAGGCGCCCCAATACCAAACATATTCTATGTGGACTATTTGCTCATAAGACAAATACAGTAAGTTTTGTACTTGTCTCCATTCTGCAAAGTGATCTTTCCAATGTTGAGAAGCAAAGAAATGTCCTCCCTCAGAGAATGTGAATGACCAAAGAAATCTACAAATTCATTTTTATTAGCATTTAATAAGGTAGTTAAAAGCCTAATGATAAAAAAATCAGTTGCATTTTATGCAAGAATAAACAGCTAGAAGAGTAAAGTAATTAAAGCAAAAATGCTAACAGGAAAAAAATAATTATCGAAGAATGAATCAAAGTGCAACAACGTCTACAGGCAAAATCTAGATCCTGATTACAACATTTTAGAGGAGACCTAAATAAAGTGTTATGCTATGTTCACAGATAAAAACACGTAATATCACAAATACAGCAATTACCCCCAAACCAATCTACATATTCAATACAATTCCAATTAAAGTCTCAACAGAGATTTAAATGACATGTTTTAGTTTCTACATTTAAGCGGAAGATTCGAGAGTCAGAATCTACCAGGTTAATTGAATACCAGTACTTATGAAGAAATAGAAAGTCAGTGTGGTATTAGCATAGAATAGACAAATTCGTCAATGTAGTAGAACCATGTGTCTATGGAATATATGAGGCATATGATTGAAAGAATGAGGGACTACTGACAAAGCCATCCTCTAAAAAAAAAAATGGTTATGCTTATCTCTTATGGCTAAACATCACATATCTTACAAGGTATATACTTCTAAAGGTATATATAGAACAAACTCCCATCTGAGTACGACAGAAGATATATGCACGGATTTTCATAGCAATACAGTTCATAACAGAGAATAAATAATCAAATGGAAAGAGTCCAAATGTCCGTGATGAGAACACACACAAGCTGTGGTGTATTTAACAATGGATTATCATAAAGTGGTCAGAATGAAGAAACTATGGTAACAGACGCAGCATGGATCAATTTCAGCGGTATAATATTACATGAAAAAAAAAACCTTAACTCCAAGACTATGTGAAGTATGAGCCCTCTTACTTTTTTTTATTTTTTAAAGATTTTATTTTTATCTATGAGAGAGAGTGGGGGGGGGGGAGGGTCAGAGGGAGAAGAGCAAGCAAACTCCCAAGCTGAGCACAGAGCCCAATGCAGGGTTTGATCTCACCCTGACATCATGACCTGAGCTGAAATCAAGAGTCAGATGCCTAACTGACTGAACCACTCAGGTGTCCCTGAGGCCTTTTAATAAAGTGAACAGAACTGAGTTGAAAAGATACTTCTTTGGAAATACTTAGGCACACAAAACCGTACCAAAAGGAACATGTGTGAAAGATAAGCAGACTTTAGACAGAGAAGACAACATTGCATAAGGAAAGCAGGTAAGGATAAGAACAAGAACATACGTTTAGATGTAGGTTAAATTATCTGGTGAATCAGCTTGTTTTTACTACACACGTGAATTTCCTTAACTACATATACCCAACAAATAAAAGCACAGTATATTGGACTAACAATGAGTGAACCAACCTTTATGATTAATCCAACTCTAGACTGGTGAGAGAATTCTAAAGAATTATAATAATCATCATAGATGGAAAAATATGCAACACCCCCACACATGGGCACAGTGATTGGGTTGAGTCTGATAAGGGAGGCAAAATCTAGCTTTCTCCATCTTTTCTGTTTTTCTTTAAAGGTAAATATATTAACATGGTGGGGCTTTGGAAAGCACACTGGTTGTGCTGTACTTAACCTGTCTTACATCTCCACCTCTATGCACTTTGATTTTATTTTTATTTCCTGGTAGAAACACTGAGGCAGCATTTCGAGCGTAATCACTGGTCTCTATTGGCTCACAAAAGGCTCCACCCAATGGGGCAGGTTCTAGTCTCTCCAGTAATGGTTTCTTCTCATCAGAAGATCTCCAACCAACAATCATATATCCATCTGTGTACCCTTACACTATTAAAGTGAGTCTAGCACTGACACGTGGAAACTGAACAGAGGGCATAATGTACTATAACAAAAGGGAATGCAAAACATTATGCAAGATATTATCAGAGCACCCAGTAGGCCATATTACCTGTTCACATGATTTTCTTCTTCAATGAACTTCCCTTGAAAGTAGAGGCTACATCATTTCAAGAATGATCAGTAATTCCTAGGGAGTGCTTGATACTGTACAGGTTTATTCAAGGAATACATAAATGAATGTGTATTATCATAGGTTATATGATGCCGTATATTTTCTTATATATAATAGATTGATTTAAAAGTCATGAACAGTCAGGGAACCCGGGTGGCTTAGTCAGTTGGGCATCCAAGTCTTGGCTTCAGGTCAGGTCATGCAAGGATGTGAGATCCAGCCCCACGTGGGGATCCCTGCTTAGCATGTCATCTGCTGGGATTCTCTCTCCCTCCCTCCTTCTCCTTCCACCTCTGCTTCTCCCCCATGCTCTCTCCTGCTCTCTTTCTCAAATAGACAAAATCTTAAAAAAAAAAAAAAGTCATAAACAGTCATTTTGGTGAAGGAACAAAATAGAGTGCTTCCTGCTTTCCTAAAAGGCATGTTTCTGGTGTGGAAGTGAATCTTTATACACTATGCAACTACAAAATGCTCACAAATATTTGAGAATGTTAATTTCTTCAGACTGATTGAGAATGTTAATTTCGTCAGATTCTCCATGAATTAGTGTTCCCCTTAATTAACCTGGTTATTGTTTACATTCCCTTTCGGAATGCATTCCCTATTACTCAAACTCCATAACTGTCACATTGCCCTGAGTAGTTCCCAGCTTGGCCCCTCTGCTTTAGGTCACCCTTTCTCTAAATGTCGGGAAGAGATAAGGCTTTAGATAGAGATAATTAAATGGAATAATGCAGCAGTGAATGGTCCCATACAGACTCAAGAGGAAGAAAGAGGGCTAGAATGGGTTGGTAAAAGGGTAACACAGAGCCCTTAGGCATAACGATTGGAAGGGTGAGCCAAAAATGACAAAGAAAACACTGTCACCAATTTCACGACAGTAGTAAGATAGTTAATGGCAACGGAAACCATCTATCTCAGGTAATTACAGTTCCTTTGGTTAATTTATTTTTTCTCAAGGACCTAAACCTCTGGTTTCCAAAAAGTATACGGTATTGCTATCTCACCCTATCTAACTCCTGTGCTCCCCTTAATGAAATGTAGCAATGGATGTCTTAAATTGAGGTATCCATCTTGCATACATAGTTAGTAATGTGAGATGACCCAAAAATTTTTATCAGGTTATATAAAGGGATGACAACAGAAATTAAGTTATTAGGGAAATCTCAGATATCTTGGGGAAAGACAGAATACAATAATCATAAACTACATCACAAGAGCTTACATACTTCCCTCTTGTTCCCCCTTCTTTAGTCATAAAATACGTCGCTCAATTCTCTAGGATCATAAACGCTACATCTATTATTTAAGCAAAGAAGCTTTGTAAGGAAAAGACAAATGGGAGGCAAAAGACAAAAAATAAAAGA
>CM052809.1:13852011-13865768 GCA_028533885.1 Nasua narica | reverse complement strand
GGGCGCCTGGGTGGCTCAGTTGGTTGAGCAACTGCCTTCGGCTCAGGTCATGATCCCCAAGTCCTGGGATCGAGTCTCACATCGAGTCCCACATCGGGCTCCCAGCTCCACGGGGAGTCTGCTTCTCCCTCTGACCTTCTCCCCTCTCATGCTCTCTCTCACTGTCTCTATCTCAAATAAATAAATAAAATCTTTAAAAAAAAAATCCTCCATGTCTTTTCATGGCTTGATAGTTCATTTCTTCTTAGCACTGAACAATATCCCATGGTCTGGATATACCAATTTATCCATTTACTGACTGAAGAATATCTTGGTTGCTTCCCCATTTGAGCATTTATAAAAGAGCTACCGTAAACATCTGTATGCAAGTTTTTGTGTGGACCTAAGTTTTCAAATCCTTTGAGTAAATGCCACAAAGTGTGATTCTACAGTAAGAATTTGTTGATTTTTTTTTTTTAAGAAACTGCCCAACGGTCTTCCGAAATGAGAGTTTTTTAAAAATAACTTGAGTAACGACATTTCAAGTATTCCACTGTTCATGAAGAAAGAGTGCTGGCAATTAATACAAATAGATTCTAACAATGTGTCGCATGTATTTCATGGTGCAATTCTTTTTTGTTTAATAAAGAAGCCTCATGAGGTCAAAAAGTCACACTTTCTGAGAGAACTAACCATTTCAGAAAGTGGTGGAATAGGGGCGTTCACTCAGGCGCAGGAATCTAAAACTTAGCCTCTACTTTCTTGTTCAAAACCCACAGGTAGAATTCCAAACAACTTTCTGAGCGCTATGAAGAGGCCGCATCTATGTGAACACTGTGAAGGAGACGAGACCGAGTTTCCCTACCTGAGAACCAGTATTAACAATGGGAAGTTACAATTCGATTCGGAACGTGGTTTGTGGACCGAGCCTCTGTAAGTTGCTGGCACAGCTCAACACAAACCTTTAATTAATCACCTTTGTGTGTTTCGTTATCGTTGCCGCAGGGTCGAAGGAGGAAGGTGTGATGAAAGCAGATACCATTCCCCGTGCCCCCCCCCCCCAGGCAAGCTCGTTTTCATCCCAAAAGATAACGCCCGACACGACTTCCTCTGTGAAGGCTTCTGGGATCTTGTTATCTTTCTTACGTTCTTCATCTGTGCTTTAAGGTCACTCTGTACCCACATCGGTTGGCACTTGTCAGAATGCGGTGGTGGTTTGTTTGGGTGCCTGGACCTCTCTGCTCCTTGAGAAATCTCTGGGAAAAGCTTGTTCGGTGAAGAGAGAAAAATGAGTGGCGCGTGTTGCAGTGTTAGAAACTGACAAGTAAATAGTGAAGAGTCCAGAAAGTATCAACCACCTTTCCGGTTTCCTGATTACAAAGATGCTTAACTTCATGAATGAACAGGAACTGAAAGTGACTTCTTACTAACTATCCATCAAACTGACTGCTCCTATTTATATCCTTCAGATTCTTCCTTATCAATTTAAATGCCTTGTCTATTATAAAACGGTCTTTATTTGCTCCATTGCTTAAGGACATCGTGCATTATTCTCAAAAGTGCTGTCTCCTCTGTGGAACGCTTTGCAACGTTTTCTATTCTCACTTCTTTTCTAAATAAATTTTGATATCTTAGGGAGGCCTGGGTCAATCAGTCAGTTAAACGTCTGCCTTCAGCTTGGGTGACGATCCCAGGGTCCTGGGACTGAGTCCTGCATCAGACTCCCTGCTCAGCAGGAAACCTGCTTCTCCCTCTGCTGGCAGCTTCCCTTGCTTGTGCTCTCTCTTTAATAAATAAAATCTGTAACTTATTTTTTATTTTTGACATCCTAGAAGGCACTGATTATTTTCCTAAGAAAGAGTCCCGTTCACCCACAAGCTCCAGCCCATGCTTTACCCAGAACTCAATCACTGCCACTTTGTTAATGATCTTGAATCAAGTGATTACATGTCTAAAAAATCAAAGAGTGCCCTTTGGAAGGAACACATTGGTGCACGAACTCCTAACTCTGATTGATGAAAATAAAGGTTGGAAAATGCATTCTCTCCATTCTTGGTTACTTTAAGAATTATGGAAACGTTTTCTTCTAAAGAAGTTGGGTAGGAATTAAGGTTTACAGGGAGAGATGTTTGGTTCTGGTGGGAGTTATTTCCCCTATTAACTCTGTGGTATGAAGCAGCCTGGGTATTAAATCTCCACTGGAATATGGGGATCAAAATCCACAGCGCCTGGAAAAATGTCGCTAAGTCCTGGGATTATAGTTAGACCTCGTAGCCATTAAGAATTTACTGTGTAGCAGGAAAAGCGTGATACTCTTCAAGAGGCTTGCTCTGTATCAGGCTGTGAGATTAAAAAAACAGTAATACCTTGTCGGATCCAAATGCATAGTGTCCCTTAGATTTCAAAACCAAATGGTAGAGGACAAATGCTATTGGTGAGCTGCTTTGATAATCTACACAAAATAGTACTTCTGCCAATGAATTAATTTTCAGTGGCATAAAACTGAGGCAGAGGGGAGGGAATGGCGCACTGGCATAGAAACCAACGTACACAGAGGGCTACTCTCCAAAACCAGACTACAAAAGCGGTAATTTACAGAGGCTTACAAAGGAGGTGACTGGAGTCACACTCAGGGAGTCATGGAAAAAGGAAACACTGTTTCATTTGATCATGAAGCAGAGAAAGAGAAGCTAAGAATGGAAAGGACTCTCAGAAACAAGGCAGTACCACCACTTAACTGACAGAGAACACCGAAGGCAATGGAAATTAAGAATTTCCCCAGGAGCCTATGGGTAAAAATGAAAGAGTTTCAGGTCTTGGGATCAGTATTATTTATTTTTTTTAAGACTTATTTATTTATTTTAGAGAGAAAGGGCGATGGGGGCGGGGAGAAGGGACTAGAAAGAAAGAGAATCTCAAGCGAACTCCTTGCTGAGGGCAAAGCCAATGCGGGGCTTGAACTCACGACCCTGCGATGAAGACCTGCACTGAAATCAGGAGTCAGACACTCAACCGACTGAGCCACTGAGGCACCCCTGGCCTTGGGATCAGTATTCTATGTAAATACAATTACATGCTTGGCCCAGGTGTTGGCACAGGGTAAGCCTCCAAAATACTTCCCTTCTCATTTTCTTCCCTCTGCCTTTTCACTGCTATAAACAATTATCACGAGCTACTGATTAAGAACCTGATTTCACAAGCCCGACTTCCTGAATACGTAATCTGTATTGTCACTTAGTAGCCAGGCAGCCCCAGGGCAAAAGTGCAGAAACTCCTCTGCCTTGGATAAGAACTGGAATGTAACTTTCATCATGGCATTCCTCGGAAAATTACATAAGTAAGTATGCACAAAAATGCTGAGAAGAGTACTCAGCATATAGGACATGCTAAGAGAAGTAAACTACTATTATAATAATAATTATGACTATGACGACGTACCACTTCTTGGCATGTGGAAGATGTCCAGGGCTCTTTTTTGGTTCCTTGTTTCTCACACTGAGATAAATATGAAGGATATTTATCCATCCTCTCTTATTAAAGTATACCAGAGATATAATCTAAGCCATCACACTGCAATAAAACCTGAAGACGTTTCAATAAATTAATTCAATTAATATCTGTAGTTGCTAATGGCTTGATGTATTTCACCTGCCAGATAGAGGTTTCAATGTAGAGTTCTTTTCTATGGGGCACCTGGGTGGCACAGTTGGCTGAGCGTCGGACTCCTGATTTTGGCTCAAGTTGTAATCTCTGGGTCCTGGGATTGAGGCCACATCAGGCTCCGTGCTGAGGGCTTTTTTTTTTTTTTTTTTACAATATATATTGCATATTGTATTGTATATTGTATATATATTGTATATTATATCTTATATTTTTATAATATATAAGAAAAAGTCAAATGACTCCCTGAAATGACTAGCAACGCAGCCTAGATTTTGTCTGCTCGTCCCTCTTTTTCTCCTGCTGTGTTCTCTCTCTCCCTCTCTCTCTTTCTCAAATAAATAAATACAATCTTTAAAAAAAGAGTTCTTCTATTAATTTAAGTAAGAAGATAAATGTTTAAAGAAATACAGGCTAAGGGCAGGATCCACAGGATCTCTATTTTGATCTATGTTAGAGTCTATCCCAGATAGACTTTTTCTATCTGCAAGGAAAACTAGCCATTATAAGGAGCCAACAAACAATTTAAATTGAAGATTCTGATACGAGAATCCTTTCCTGATAGGCTAAAATTTGACCAATCTCAAAACAACAGAAATCCTCTTCAACAGGTTTATAAAATAAACAATTTTTAATTGTAAGCATGAAAGGAACCCCAAAAATCTTTTTGTATATTTTGTATACCTTCACACCTGTGAGTGTGTGTGTGATGTGTATTTGCGGTAAAACATACACTTATTGTCATATACAGTTAAAGAGAAAAGAGACTCTCATCTAACATGAGAAAGCAAATATGTGAGAGTTTATTCATTTACTTTACTCCATTTTAAAACACACCTATTTTTCTAGGTAAAACAATATTGAAGTTCATAATGTTTACATTTTAATAGATCTTTCACTGAAATCGCTTTCTCAGGAACATTTTCTTATTTTCTCTGAAGGCAGTAGGGAAAACAAACATGTGAGAAAACAATGAAAATCTAGGCTGCGTTGCTAGTCATTTCAGGGAGTCATTTGACTTTGTCTTATATATTGTAAAAACACTTTCTTTATCTCCAAATTGGAAAAGCAAACTAAATGGAATTCCTTACTGGTTTTTACCTCATATGTACTTCCCGCCTACGATCAAAGTTGTCTCAGAGTAGGACTCGTTCTGAAATATTATTAAGCCTTAAAAATCACACCAAATGAATTAAGTGATAAATCCCAAGTCATATTAAAGACACGGGACTGACGGAGAGCCTCTATTTATAATCCACTTGTGCATTCATGAGTCCAAAAAGGGCTGTGTTCTTCGGGATGAGAAGTAGGAAGAAGCACGTTTAGCAAAGCAGGACTAGAAAGAGCAGAGGGACTGCAGCGAATAACGGCAGTGTCCATTCAATCACAACGTAGAAGAAAGGAAACTTAAACAATGGACACTATTTCTTAATCACACTGGCAGAATGATGACTCTCTTAAACTAGGAGCTGTTTAAATTTGTAGTCTTAAAATTCACGTATTTTGGAATATGGTTTTCACTGAGCATGGAACTTAATTCCACCTGACTCCCACGGATGGGATATGCTGGTCAGGCAAAGACCGGTATTCCGGCCTGTTGGACAGTTACATTTCCCATTGTATATACTGAAGTGTCATTCACTTTTCTTCATGATTTCTGAGGTTGATGTGGCTGGATCTCAGGACAAATGCTGTGCTCTCGGACATATGTGGGTTTTGAGCCAGAACCAGAATAATGGTGCCTTCACCAAAGGGATATCACAGTATGGGTTTAGTCTGCTGTTCTTCCCCAGGAGAATCAAGATATCCCCAGTAATTGAATGCTTGGTTGATTATTATCTACTTTTGAAATTCTACATGGCATGATCATTATGCGAGATGAACACCACACACCAGAGTATGCAAGGCTGTCTGCAAAATATCAGTAATAACAATCAAAGCAATAATTAATAATCCACAGGGAAACACTGATGAAAGGGCTTCACAAGGATTATGTCATTTCATTCTCACGTCACTCTTATGACAAGAGTAGTACTCTCCTCATTGTTCGATAAGGACGCTGAAACACAAGAGGCATAAACTAATTTGCCAAAGTGGAACAGCTCAATGGAAGAGGTCAGATGTGAAACTGGGCAGTTTGACTATGGGGCTTAGGCTTAGAGCCATCATGCTATCCAGACTTCCTCTGTTTGCTGAGAAAGAAGGGTTATTTAAGAGAATAAATGACTCATCTTATTCAGCACCTGATCCGACACCTTGAATCTGGAAGCTTCCTAAAGATTGGCAGGACTGGGTCATCAAGCATTCGTGATTCCTAGGGCGATGAACCATGAAGTGAGCCAACAAGCTAAGCAGCACTTTAAGTAAAAAATCAGTTTCAGTAAGATTTGTATGACTTTCAAAATAACCAAAAAGTTAAGATACTAAATCCTGGATGTCTAATCAGCGCTTTCTACTAGTACAATACTTTCACTCGTCCTCTTAGAGAAAGTCAGTATGAACTTCATTTTCACGTGAGAAAAGTTTTAAAAAAGATCTTGAACAGCCTTCTATACCCAATCTCATTAATGTTCCTCTATACTTCTAATTTCGTTCTCTCCATAATTTTTTTAAAGATTTTTATTATTCATTTGACAGAGAGAGATCACAAGTAGGCAGAGAAGCAGGCAGAGAGAGGGGGAAGCAGGCTCCCCGCTGAGCAGAGAGCCCAATGCGGGGCTCGATCCCAAGACCCTGAGATCATGACCTGAGCCGAAGACAGAGGCTTTAACCCACTGAGCCACCCAGGCGCCCAGTTCTCTCCATAATTTAATAGACCATTTGAGATAATCTGGGTAGCCGCTGTCCCTGTTATCAGATGAAAAGAACATAAACATTCATTTATTAGCAGATGATATGGTATCCTTTCCTTCAATGAGAAGTGACTGAGACTGACACCTCTACCAGGTAATTATTTCATAAAGAAAGAACATAAGGGAGATGAACCATGGGAGACTGTGGACTCTGAGCAACAAACTGAAGGTTTTAGAGGGGAGGGGGGGGAGGGGGATGGGCGAGCCTGGTGGTGGGTATTGAGGAGGGCACATATTGCATGGAGCACTGGGTGTGGTGCATGAACAATGAATCTTGGAACACTGAAAAAATAAAAGTATTTGGGAAAAAAAATTTAAGAACATAAAATCTAACTCTTTCTAATAGATGCTTTTGGATATTAAATATTAATTTTAATATTAATTTTGTTGTTGGTATTATTACCATGGTGTGTACCCTGCATACAGTTTATCTGCTGGGTGCAACAAGGATTAGCAGTTTTGACAGGCATCCGACAGGAGCCTAAGAGAAACAGATGTGCATCTATAACCACTTTAGCATTTTTCTCCCGATTCAAATACTCTTGGCCATTCTCTATGACACAGAATTTTATAAGTTTTATCATAAATTCATCTGTAGATTTAGGCAAATTCTAAACAATTGCTTAAGGGGAACACCAACCCTATTCTTTCCACTTCTGTGTCGAGTTGACATGGTCTTAATTTAGCATGAGCCCTCACTGACCTTCAGTTTTCACAAGGGATCATTGTTCTCAACCTCAGACTTCAGACTATGGAGGGGCGCTGGGGTTCATTCACTTGGAGAGCTGTTCTCCTCCACTGTTCACAAGGCTGAGTTGAGAGAAACCACATTTAAAGTGGATGGCTTGAAGTGGCTCCCCTCGGACTTCCTCAGATCAGCCCAGGGCAAGATGGGCATTCTCTCAGCCACCTAAAGCAGGACTTAAAATAATTTCACTTTGAGGTTATGTCACTATTTCTTGCTAAAGGTCAGAATAAGAAATGGTCCTATTGAATTAGTACTGAAATACTGGGTATGGCTTTCTTTTTTTGATGGAGGTCTAGAGGAGGGCATCTAATCTCTTTATTGTCAGGGTCCCCACCCTGTGGCTTCCTTCTATAAACCTACAAGCCTGGGAGTGTCCTAGGAAAGGGGAGGCAGAATGTGGGAAAACTCTATTCTCTGTCCTCTGGCCTGGGGACACACAGACTGATAACCCACCCTAGAGGAGGTGGCGCTGGCTGGGATGAGTGGGGTGGCAATGCCTGTTGCCCACTCTCTCCTGGAGCCCACTGATGGGTGGCCTCTAGGCGTGGGTGCCCAGCTGGAGGCCTGGGACAGTGCACAGCCTCCTCCTGCTGGTGGCCATCACTCCTGCCTGGGTGCTTACTACACAAGGCCCCATCCTCTGGGTCATTCATTTCATATCCTTATTTTAATATCAACATATTTTGTTTATATAGACCAGCGGGATAAACGTTCCCCATTCTTAGAACACCACCTAAGAAGTTTTTTGAGCGATCACTTTATTTGTATCTTCAGGACATTCTGGATTATATCCCGACACAGGTATCCCTTTGTTTGAGTGCCTGTGAGAATGTGGGAGCCTAACTTGTGGCTCACTCATCACAGCGTATGGGTCATTATGGCATGACTTTGAAGCACTTCTCTGGACTTCGACTTAAACAGACACCAGTTTTTTTAAATTATTAGGTTTGGCAATGCTCCCTGGTATACATTCTCTTAAAGTGAAGTTTCCCTTGAAAATGTAGATAGGACATAAATCAAATCAAGCGATTCTACCATCTTTTTACCATCTGCCAAAGGATTTGACCACAAAGTTCTCATCAATCTAAACTCCCTATCCTCATCTTCTCGAACACCTGTGCATTCTTCTCTGAGGCATCTAGAGGGATTGTCCAGGATGCTTTAGGGAATTAATACCAAAAGGTGAAAAGGTTCATGATCAGAGGCCACCTATCAACTCGGGAGCTTCACTCTCATTTAGTAAATCTTAACTCTCAGAGAACCCTGGAGAGCGAAGGAGGGCATCTCGTTTATAGTCAGAAAGATATTTTTATGACATCTTAGGGTACGAAGCACACTGTGCCCAGGGTGAAAATGATGTGTACTGCAGAAAAAAAAATCAGAAATAGAATCACAGCTCCCCACGGCAGGGCTGCCAGCACTCCCCAGCACTCACACACAAGTCTGGGGAAATCATGATCCAGGATTCCGTATTCAAAATGTATCTGCCATTTTTAAATTGGGGATCGTGGGGGTGGGGAGTGAGTCACAGGAAGAGGTATCTTCAGGGGCCAGAGAGGCAATGAAATAAGTGAACTTGGCAGGATTTGCCTGTGGTTAAATGGAAAGACGGCAGGTATGATTAATGTTAGGATGATTGATGCCATCTGGAAATACGAGCCCTCACATATCTGATTATCCTGCCAGAAATATGTCAATTTTTGAAAGATAGCAAATAATTTAAAAAACTAAAGTGCTCTGCAGGCCAGAGAAAACAGCCTGCCAGTTTGTGAATTTTAGTTTAAAATGTATATAAATATCTCAAAAGACAGCATGTGTTTTTTAAATAAAACCTAGAACATTTTGGGAAAAGCCCCTGGATTTAAATTAAACAGCAAATCTTGAAGAGCTTAAAATATTTGTATTTGTAGAGCCATACACACATTCAATAATTCATCAGGTTATCCAAGTCCATGGAATTTTGGAGAAGAGACTAAAGCTTCAACTACATCAGAGAAGGTTGAAAAGCATCTGGTAAATAAGACGATGTAAGAGTATATGTTAAAATTAAGTCATTTAACTTAATTAGGTAGATTCTAAAGAGCAGCTTATGAATCTCAGATGACAAAGTAAATATTGACCTTGATTGAAACTTAAATATTTAACTCAATAAAAGCAGTGAAATAACTGATTGGGGGCAGGGGACATTGTTTTGTGGAGTCACTTGAGCATATATGTTACTAAATTCTACATGATTAGGAAATGTATCTCCAACCAACCAGATGTTTTTCTAAATGGCCCTTTACCACTCTGACTCTGTCCAAATCCAAATCATATGTTGATTGTATCCAGTTTTTCTCATCTCCTAATTCTACTATATACCACAGGATATTAGACAAGTCAACTTACATTAGCTATTAGTTGCTGAGAAATTCAAATCCTGTGAGAGTGGGACTCCTTTATTCCTATTTTTTAGTTAATTCACCTATTTTTTAAAACATGCTTTAAGAATGATTCTCAGGATGCCTGGGTGGCTCAGTTGTTAAATGTCTGCCTTCGGCTCAGGTCATGATCCCAGTGTCCTGGGATCGAGCTTCACATGGGGATCCCTGGTCGGCAGGAAACCTGCTTCTCCCTCTTGATTCCCTCTGTGTTCCCTCTCTTGCTTTCTCTGTGTTACAAATAAGTAAGTAAAATTTAAAAAAGAGGGGCGCCTGGGTGGCTCAGTGGGTTAAAGCCTCTGCCTTTGGCTCGGGTCATGATCTCAGGGTCCTGGGATCGAGCCCCACGTCCGCCTCTCTGCTCAGCGGGGGGCCTGCTTCCTCCTCTCTCTCGGTCTGCCTCTCTGCCTGCTTGTGATTTCTCTCTCTCTCTATCAAATAAACAAAATCTTTAAAAAGAAAAGTTTTAAAAAGAGGGGGGATTAAAAAAAAAAGGAATGATCTCAAGTGCTGTGAATTGTGTAAGACTGATGAATCACAGACCCATATCCCTGAAACAATACATTATGTTAATTAAAAAAGAAAAAAAATATGAATATATGAAAAATATGGCCTGAAAAATACACTTAAAGTGAGTAAGAAAATTGGGGCACCTGGAAGGTGCATTCTGTTAAGAATCCAACTCTTGGTTTCGGCTCAGGTCGTGATGTCAGGGTCATGACATTGAGCCCCAGGTTGGGTTCCACACTTAGTGCAGAGTCTACGTAGGATTTTTTCTCTCCCTCTGATCCTTCCCTGCAACCTGCACACTTTATAAGATAAATAAATCATTTTAAAAAAATTGGGAAGAGGAGGAGGAGCAAGATGGCAGAGGAGTAGGAGGCTGAGATAGAAAAAGATCCCAGAAGTTCACCCAGATATCAAACCACTCTAAATACCTACAAACTCAACAGGACATAGCAGAGAAGAACAGCAATTCTAGGAGCAGAGAATCGACCACTTTCCAGAAGGTAGGATGTGTGGAAAAGTGAATCCAAAGTGACGGGGAGAGAGACCGCAGGGGGAGGGCAGACTTCCGGCTGCCACAGAGCAGCAGAGCACAAAATCGGGACTTTTAGAAGTTGGCTCCACTGGGGGACGTCGCTCCAGAGGCTAAGCAGGGGTGGAGCCCTTGTGGGGACAGTGTTGTTTCAGGACCTGTGGGGTCACAAAATGACCAGGGGTGTCTGAGTGTAGCACAGCCCCCAGGTATCGGACCGGGGAAGCCAATGGCAGAGACAGAGCCGAGCAGGGGGCTATCAGCTCCGGCTTACCTTATACCGTGATCCGAGGCACAGTAGGGCCACTGCTCTTCGCGCAGGCACCCCACAAGGGGCAGATCCAGACAGAGCCCTTCCTTCCCCCTCCAAGAGGAGCGGCACGGAAGAACGCAGAAGGAATCCGCTGGGTTTGGGGACTCCAAACGGGGCTGCGCGCCAGAGACAGAAACGCTCGGTCACAGGCTGGGTGAGCTCAGAGTGCGACTGGAAACCAGGAAGACGGGAGGGATTGACTGCTTTTCTCAGAGGATGCACTGAGGAGTGGGGCCAAGATCTCGGCTCCTACCGGCCAGAGAGTAGGAGGCCGCTATCTTCACTCTCCTCCTCCAAAGCTGTATGGAAAGCGTTCAGGGAACAAAAGCTACTAGAGGGACCCTGAGCAGTTTACTTAGCCCTGCCCCTGGCAAGGGCGGTGCAATCCCGCCTCGGGCAAAGACATTCGAGAATCATAGGAACAGGGCATCCCCCAGAAGATCAGTGAGAATATCAAGCCAAGACCAAGTTCATTAATCAGTGAAAACTGCGGAACTCCAGAGTTAGGGGGAAAAAAAAAAAGCAACACATATAATTCATGGCTTTTTTCCCCATAACCTTTAGTCTTTCAGAGTTGAATGTTTTAAATTCTTTTTCTTGTTTTTTTTTCTCTTTCCTATTTTAATGCATTTTAACTAGTATCTTATCAGTACCTTTTTAAAAATCTTTTCTAACTTTCACTGTTACATTCTTATTTTATCCCCTCATAGTATTTAACCTTATTTTTTGTATACATACACTTTTTTTTCTTTAAAATTTTGGGATTCAATTCTTTCTAATAGATCAAAATATACCCTAAATCTAGCACATGGCTTTGTTCTAGTCTCCAGCCTGATCACATTCTTTCCTCTTTTTGTCTTTTTTTTCCTTTCACCTTATCAATCCTTTTTTATCTTATCAACCTTATGAATACATTTTTAAATTTTCATCTTTACACTCATATTCCATCCCTTCATAGTGTTTACCCTTATTTTTGTATACGTTTTTCTTTCTTTAAAATTTTGGGAGGTAGTTTCTTCTAACAGACCAAAAAATATCCAAAATCAAGTATGGGGATCTGTTCTAATCACAAGTCTAAAATAAATAAATAAACAAACAAATAAATAAATCATTTTTACCCTTTTTCTTTCCTTCCCCTCCCCCTTTAGTTCAACCCCCGGTTTCAGCTCTCTTCTGATTTGGATAGTGTATATATATATTCTGGGGTCATTACTACCCTTTCAGTATTTTGTTCTCTCATTCATTTATTCTTATCTTAATAAAATGACAAGGCATAAAAACTCACCATAAAAAAAAAAAAAGAGAGAGGCAGTACTAATGGCTAGGGACCTAATCAATATGGACATTAGTAATACGTCAGAACTACAGTTCAAAATGACAATTATTAAGGTGCTAGCTGGGCTCAAAAAAAGCACAAAAGATATTAGGGAATTCCTTTCTGCAGAATTAAAATTCCTTTCTGGAGAAATAAAAGAACCAAAATCTAACCAAGTTGAAATCAAAAAAGCTATTAATAAAGTGCAATAAAAAATGGAGGCTCTTAAATTATGGAAAGAATCTAGATGTCCATAAACACATGAATGGATAAAGAAGATGGGGTGTGTATATATACAATGGAATATTATGCAGCCGTCAAGAGAAATGCAATCTTGCCATGTGCAATGACGTGGATAAACTAGAGGATATTATGCTAAGCGAAATAAGTCAGAGAAAGACAGTTATCACATGATCTCTCTGATATGAAGAATTTGAGAGGCAGGGAAGGGAGTAGTGGGGGAGTGGGGGAGAGAAAGGAAACAAGATGGGATGGGGAAGTAGACAAACCATAACAGACTCATAAACTCACAAAACAAACTAAGGGTGGCTGGGAGGTAGGGGAGGTAGGGATAGAGTGGTTGGGTTATGGACATTGGGGAGGGTATGTACTATGCTAAGTGCTATGAAATATGTAAGCCTGACAATTCACAGACATGTACCCTGAGGCAAATAATACATGATATTATGTATATCACATATAATATGTTATACAAAATAAAAATTTTTAAAAATGGAGGTTCTTACTGCTAGGATAAGTGAGGCAGAAGAGAGAATTATTGAAATAGAAGATCAAATGACAGAGAATAAAGTAGCTGAGCAAAAGAGAGACAAATAACCACTGGACCATGAGGGGAGAATTCAGAATTCGAGAGATAAGTGATACCATAAGACACAACAATATTAGAATAATTGGGATCCCAGAAGAAGAAAAAATAGAGAGAGGGGCGGAAGGAATATTGGAGCAAATTATTGTAGAGATTTTCCCTAATTTGACGAAGGGAACAAGCATCAAAATCCAGGAGGCACAGAGAAGCCCCCTCAAAATCAATAAAAATAGGTCCACACCCTGTCATCTAATAGTAAAACTTACAAATCTTGGTGACAAAGAGAAAATCCTGAAAGCAGCTCAAGACAAGAAATCGGTAACATACAGAGGCAGGAATGTTAGATTGACAGCAGACCTATCCACAGAGACCTGGCAGGCCAGAAAGGACTGGCATGATATATTCAGAGCCCTAAACGAGAAAAATATGCAGCCAAGAATATTATACCCAGCTAAGCTGTCACTAAAAATAGAAGGAGAGATAAAAAGCTTCCAGGACAAACAAAAACTAAAAGAATTTGCAAACACCAAACCAGCCCTACAGGAAATATTGAAAGAGGTCCTCTAAGCAAAGACAGAACCTAAAAGTAACATAGACCAGAAAGG
>CM052809.1:13841082-13851911 GCA_028533885.1 Nasua narica | reverse complement strand
AAAATATGCAGCCAAGAATATTATACCCAGCTAAGCTGTCACTAAAAGTAGAAGGAGAGATAAAAAGCTTCCAGGACAAACAAAAACTAAAAGAATTTGCAAACACCAAACCAGCCCTACAGGAAATATTGAAAGAGGTCCTCTAAGCAAAGACAGAACCTAAAAGTAACATAGACCAGAAAGGAATAGAGACAATATACAGTAACAGTCACCTTACAAGCAATACAATGGCACTAAATTCATATCTGTCAACAGTTACCCTGAATGTAAGTGGGCTAAATGCCCCAATCAAAAGACACAGCTTATCAGAATGGATAAAAAAAAAAAAAACCCATTGATATGTTGTCTACAAGAAACTCATTTTAGACCCAAAGACACCTCCAGATTTAAAGTGACGGGGTGGAAAACAATTCACCATGCTAATGGACATCAAAAGAAAGCTGAGGTGGCAATTCTTATATCAGATAAATTAGATTTGAAGCCAAAGACTATAATAAGAGATGAGGAAGGACACTATATCATACTTAAAGGGACGTCCAACAAGAAGATCTAATTGTAAATATCTATGCCCCTAACGTGGGAGCAATTATATAAACCAATTAATAACAAAGTCAAAGAAACACACCAACAATAATACAATAATAGTAGGGGAGTTTAATACCCCCCTCACTGAAGTGGACAGATCATTTAAGCAAAAGATCAACAAGGAAATAAAGGCTCTAAATGACACACTGGAACTGATGGACATCACAGAAATATTCAGAACGTTCCATCCCAAAGCAACAGAATACACTTTCTTCTCTAGTGTACATGGAAAATTCTCCAGAATAGATAACATCCTGGGTTACAAATCAGGTCTCAATTGGTACCAAAAGACTGGGATCATTCCCTGCATAATTTCATGCCACAGTGTCATGAAACTAGAACTCAATCACAAGAAGAAGGTTGAAAAGAACTCAAATACATGGAGGCTCAAGAGCATCTTACTAAAGAATGAATGGTTTAACCAGGAAATTAAAGAAAAATTTTAAAAAAATCATGGAAACAAATGAAAATGAAAACAAAACTGTTCAAAGTCTTTGGGACACAGCAAAGGTGGTCCTGAGAGGAAAGTATATAGCAATACAAGCCTTTCTCAAGAAATAAGAAAGATCTCAAATACATGACCTAACCTTACACCTAATCTGAGAAAGAACAACAGATAAAACCTAAACCCAGCAGAAGAAGAAAAATAATAAAGATCAGAGCAGAAATCAATGAAATAGAAACCAAAAGAACAATAGAACAAAGCAACAAAAAGAGGAGCTGGTTCTTTGAAAGAATTAGTAAGATTGATAAATCGTTGGCCAGACTTATCAAAAAGAAAAGAAAAGAATCCAAATTAATAAAATCATGAATAAAAGAGAAGACATCACAACCAATACCAAAGAAATACAAACAATTATAAAAACATATTATGAGCAACTATACACCAGCAAATAAGACAATCTGGAAGAAATGAATGCATTCTTAGAGATATATAAAGTACCAAAACTGAACCAGGAAGAAACAGAAAACCTGAATATGCCCATAACCAGTAAGGAGACTGAAGCAGTCATCAAAAATCTCCCAACAAACAAGAGCCCAGGGCCAGATGTTTTCCCAGAGGAATTTTACCGAACATTTCAAGAAGAATTAATACCTGTTCTCCTGAAATTGTTCCAAAAAAGAGAAATGGAAGGAAAACTTCCAAACTCATTTTATGAGGCCAGCATTACCTGGATCCCAAAACCAACCACCCCATCAAAAAGGAGAATTATAGACCAATATCCTTGATGAACATGGATGCAAAAATTCTCACCAAAATACTAGCCAATAGGATCCAACAGTACATTAAAAAGATTATTCACCACGATCAAGTGGGATTTACTCCTGGGCTGCAAGGTTGGTTCAACATCCTCGAATCAATCAATGTGATATAAAACATTAATAAAAGAAAGAACAAGAACCATATGATATTCTCAATCAATGATGAAAAAGCATCTGACAAAGTACAGCATCCTTCCTTGATCAAAACTATTCACAGTGTAGGCTTAGCGGGTACATTCCTTAATATCATCAAAGTCATCTATGAAAAACCCACAGCGAATATCATTCTGAATGGGGAAAGACTGAGAGCTTTTCCCCTAAGGTCAGGAACATGGCAGGGATGTCCACTATCTCCACTGCTATTCAACATAGTACTAGAAGTCCTAGCCTCAGCAATCAGACAACAAAAAGAAATAAAAGGCATCCAAACTGCCAAAGAAGTAGTCAAACTCTCACTCTTTGCATATGATATGATACTTTATGTGGAAAACCTAAAAGACTCTACTCCAAGACTGCTAGAACTCATACAGGAATTCAATCAAGTGTCAGGATATAAAATTAATGCACAAAAATCAGTTGCATTTCTGTACACCAACAGCTAGGCAGAAGAAAAAGAAATTGATATTTTGAACCCATTTACAATTACACCCAAAACCGTAAGATACCTAGGAATAAACCTAACCAAAGAGGCAAAGAATCTGTACTCAGAAAACTACAAAGTGCTCATGAAAGAAATTGAGGAAGACACAAAGAAATGGAAAAACGTTCCATGCTCATGGACTGGAGGAACAAATATTGTGAAAATGTTTATGCTACCTAAAGCAATCTACACATTTAATGAAATCCCTATCAAAATACCATCAATTTATTTCAAAGACATGGAACAAATAATCCTAATTTATATGGAACCAGAAAAGACCACGAACAGCCAGAGGAATGTTGAAAAGGAAGACCAAAGTGGCGGCCTCACAATTCCAGACTTCAAGCTCTAATACAAAGCTGTAATCATCAAGACAGTGTGGTACTAGCACAAAAACAGACACATTGATCAATGGAACAGAATAGAGAGCCCAGAAATGGACCCCCAAGTCTATGGTCAACTAATCTTCAACAAAGCAGGGAAGAATGTTTGATGGAAAAAAGGCAGTCTCTTCAACCAATGGTATTGGGAAAATTGGACAGCCACATTTAAGAAAGAAACTAGACCATTTCCTTACACCACACACAAAAATAGATTCAAAATGGATGAAAGACCTCAATGTGAGACAGGAGTCCATCCAAATCCTTGAGGAGACCAGAGGCAGCAACCTCTTCGATCTAAGCCACAGCAACTTCTTCGTATAAACATAGCCAAAGGGAAGGGAAGCAAGGGCAAAAATGAACTATTGGGACTTCATCAAGAACAAAAGCTTTTACAGAGCAAAAGAAACAGTCAACAAAACCAAAGACAACTGACAGAATGGGAGAAGATATTCGCAAATGACATATCAGATAAAGGGCTAGTATCCAAAATCTATAAAGAACTTCTGAAACTCAACACTCAAAGAACAAATAATCCCATCAAGAAATGGGCAGAAGACACGAACAGATAATTCTGCAAGGAGGACACCCCAATGGCCAACAGACACATGAAAAAGTGTTCAACATCACTCAGCATCAGAGAAAAACAAAACAAAACCACAGTGAGATACCACTTCTCACCAGTCAGAATCGCTACAATTAAGTCAAGAAATGACAGATGTTGGTGAGGATACAGAGAAAGGGGAACCCTCCCATTGTTGGTGGGAATACAAGTTGATACAGCCACTCTGAAAAATGTATGGAGGTTCTTCAAAAAGTTGAAAACAGAGCTGCGACCTGTTTTCTGAGCTACCTACGACACAGCTATCGCACTACTGGGTTTTTACCCTAAAGGTACAAATGTAGTCATCCGAATGGGAACGTGCACCTGAATGTTTATAGCAGCCATGTCCACAATAGCCAAACTATGGAAAGAACCTACATGTCCATCAACAGATGAATGGATAAAGAAGATGTGGTGTATATATACAATGAAATACTATTCAGCCATCAAGAGAAACGAAATCTTGCCATTTGCAACACAGATGGAAGTAGAGGGTATTATGCTAAGTGAAATAAGTCCATCAGAGAAAGACAAACAATTACCATATGATCTCTCTGATATGAAGAATTTGAGAGGCTGGACAGGGGGTCATGGGGGGTTGTGGGGGGAAATGAAACAAGATGGGACCAGGAAGGAGAGAAACCATAAGAGACTCCTAAACTCACGAAACAAACTGAGGATTGCTGGGGGTTGGGGGGTAGGCACAGGGTGGCTGGGTTATGGACATTGGGGAGGGTATGCGCTATGGCAAATGCTGTGAAATGTGTAAGCCTGATGATTCATAGACATGTACCCTGGGACAAATAATACTTTATATGTTAATAAAAAAAAGAAAAGAAAAAAATGGGTAAGAAAATTGATTTAAAGTGACAAAAACATTTAGAAGGTAATGTGAATCCAGATATGTAGTAAGTATACACACAGTGAGAGAGATATTGAGGGGGGGTGGAAAAAGAGCAAGTGATTCGATTTACACATTCATGTGCATTAACTCTTTTTCCTATTCAAAGACTGGTCACGGATTTGACTCTCAATTGCCTACAGCCAAGGAAATGGCGGAATATGATTTATCACAGAAGTATCTACAAAGTAAGAAGAATTCAATGTCCCTGACTTTACTTTTGACACTCAGAGAGAGATCTTTGCTACAACTCCTCAAAGAATTAAGACTGTGTAATAATAAATAATAATAATATAATCTGTATAATATGGAAATGAACTGCATTTTTTGTAACATCCATCAATATAATCTAAAGGTATCACATCAGAATATAAACTGAGTAATCAATATAATATACTGTATCCAATAGTATCAATACACCATAATAAAATCTACCAACAGTTTTTCAATTTCCCGTTAATATTTTAAACCTGCTATTTATTTGTTGTGGGGGGCTGCCCTGTGTATTCAAGGGTATTTGTCAGCATCTCTGGCCTCCACCCACTAGATTTCAGTAACCCCATCTCTCCAATGTGACAACCTAAAATGCACCTAAATATTGCCACGTGTCCCCAGCAGGGAAGGCAAAAGCAGGCCTGATTAAAAAGCACCACCCTAGAAGAATGTTTGCACAGAATCCTCCAGAAATAGTATGCCTTTTAGCTGAGGCTTTAAAAGCTATTAGGTGGCTGTCAACTCAACCTTAGTCTGTTTCAGAAGTACAGAGAGTGCAGGCATTTGTCAGAGAGAACGGTATCATAACTGCAGAGATTTAGACTTGAAAATTGAGCTGCCTTGATGTCGGCTGAGGGAGAAATTCCTGCCTATTTACCACAAGGTCACTTTATCTTCTTCCTGGGCATCATCTGAAAGGCAGGTGCAGCGTGCCTTGGACGTACATAATTTTGATTGTGGGGGAGAGTCCTGGACAATGGAATGTGAGCAGAAGTGATGAGTACCACTTATAAGAAGTGGGTCGGAGTCCCCCTTAGTCTTTCCCCGTTCTTCTCACTAGATGTAGAAAAGGAAGATCACATTGGAGATGAGGAATCCACAAGCTGGGAGGAGCCATCTTGAAAGAGAGGTGGAGAGAAGCTAACAGTGAACTAGAAACACTCGCGCTGGACTGTCTTTGCAAATGAGAAATTTTATCGTCCTTGAGCCTATAAACAGTTTGTGCCTACGTATCACTATGGTTTAGCTTATGCTAATAACGCAATAGGACTTAAAGCTTCTTCAAAAGTAATGACGCCAAATATAGACCTTTCTAGGCCATTCCCCTGTTTTCACACCTGACTTAATCTCATGGATATTTGTTTGCAGTGCCATGTGAAAAAGTTTCACAAATAAGGTTTTTATCCTCAAGGGCATTATGTGGGAATACTCATGACAAAGCTAGACAACAGAGGACATGACCAAAGCAGAACACAGTAACAAATAAGGAAACAAATAATAGATTATCCAACTTGAGAATTCTAAATAGGAAAGGGAGCAATACTAAATTCCATCATTATTACGAATTCTAGTCAGGGAATGCTGAAGTCAAAGCAACTGGTTTTTAATACTCAGGTCTCATCTTGTCTATGAAGCTGCTATAAATTGTTCCTTCTGCCCACATCAGTTATTGACTGGCATTTCTCACTGACCACGTATCATTTGCTAAACTCTATTTTTAGTTATCTCGCATTCCCTAAAATCATCAAAAAGACTGTGAACCTCTCAAGGAGACACTTAGGGTGGGGGTCAGAGATACTTTAGGTTTCTCTAATAGCATTTACCATATGGTTTCCAATTTAGACACTAGGGGGGGGACAAAAAGAATGAAGTCAGAGAAGCTCGCCCCAGTGGACGTTTGATGTGAAGAGGATTTGAAGAGCATGAATTTAGGTGGAAAAAAGTGGCTGAAATAAAGAGCTCTAGAGGTTCTTCCAGATATGCCCAGAAAAAAAGGTAAGGCCAAAATTCCCCAGCCTCCTACATGTGAAGTTCAAGGGTGCTTTCCAAAAATGACTGGGATGGGACGCCTGGGTGGCTCAGTGGGTTAAAGCCTCTGCCTTCGTCATGATCCCAGGGTCCTAGGATCAAGCCCTACATCACGCTCTCTACTCAGCAGGGAGCCTGCTTCCCCCTCCCCCTCTCTGCCTGCCCCTCAGCCTACTTGTGATCTCTATCAAACAAATAAATAAATAAATAAAATCTTTAAAAAAAACCATAAAAATGACTGGGAAATGGGCAAGGGAGACCACAAGAAACCAGAAAAAAAAAACTTCTCCCTTTTGGAAGGTAGGTGCTAAATGGATATATACACTGACATTCTCTACTAGCCCAGAACAAGAGTTTACATTAAATTTTTGAAAATAATGGTAGAATCTCATTCCCCAATACTGCCTCCTAAAAAAAGAAAAAAAAAATTCCAGGAGTTTTAGAAAAATAAATTACTAGAAAGCAACCGTTGTGCTTCAATGTCAGTAAGACCATATTCCTCTCACACACAGCTAACTACAATGAAGAGGCCAAGTAACTTAGAGAAAATGCCTTCGTGTTGAGAAGACACAACATGTTTAGCCCATAAAAAATTGTGGCTAATTGTACTGGAAACAGCCACACTTTTCCAGACATGTGTTATGTAACAACTAAAATCTCTGTAGAGGAAAAATACCCCCAATACCTTATAAAGCTTTGAATGGACCACCAGTGACCCATTTATACAATGAAAATAGGATGGAAATCACAAGTTAGCCATAAAATAAATTAACTGAAATATTCCGATCTCTATCATTATTTGGTTCTGTGGCTTCTAAATCAGAAGGCGTTCAAATTTTCTTTAAACAGCGACAGAGTATAGGTTGTAGAATCTATGGGCCATTCATTCTCTGTCACAACTAATTAACTGTGCCATTCTAGTGCAAAAGTAGCCATAGATAATATATAAAAATTCTATGTGGTTGTATTTCAATAAAACTTTGTTTACAAAAACCAATGGTGTGACAGATTTGGCCTATGGGCCATGGTTTGGCAACACTAATCCAAATCATTATAAAAATAAGGACGTGTTAAAAATCTTCTATACGGTGGGTATTTTCAAAAGGCTAAAAACCCTTTTTCTGAATGTTGTTACATTCACTGATATCTTTCATCTGCTTTCAAATTTTGGGGTAAAACACTGTTGAGATAATTACCATAATTATTTAAATGCCGTTAAAATGGGAATTCAACTCTAATACTACTTGTCTTAAGTGGTAGATAGCACTTTTACCCATGAACATAACAAAGTTCAACAGGAGTTCTAGGGAATACCTCAGATGCTGTCATTTACGAATTGGGAAATAATTCTCCGAGTGTCTCTCAAATTCCTGCACATTCTGGAATCAAGGGCATTGGCAGCATCTGACCTTTATGTTCAAGAATGTTAGAGAGTGAACAGCCTCAGAAGACAAAAAAATAGTGTTTGCATGTAGATCGGATTACGTGTTTGCTTTCCGTCCAGTAAACAAACATGTTATCTTTGCACGAGTTTGCTAGAAGCCCATTGTAAAAGATTCTGGCTCCTTGTTTTAAAGTAACAAAGGGGTGTTGAGAAATGAGCATTAAAAACAACCTCATTGGGGCACCTGGGTGGCTCAGTGGGTTAGAGCCTCTGCCTTCGGCTCAGGTCATGATCTTGTGGCCTCTCTGTCAAATAAATAAATAAAATCTTAAAAAAACAAAACAAAAAAAACCCAACCTCATTGTACCAAAAATGCATGCAAATTTCTCTGGACTTCTATCCTGCATAGCTCTCTGTTAGGCTCTGAATGTAGATGAGGAGTTCTTACAAAGCCAATTGTGTGTGAGACCAGGTTTCTATTGGCTTACAAGGTGCCACTGCTCAATTTTCAGGAATTTTCCAAGATGGTTGTTAAACCGTTGGTAGTTTGAAATCAGTATGGCAAAATATTTATACCATATACGTCACCAAATGCTACAAACTGCGAATTAGGGCCCTTCTTTTCTCCCTGCCTCTGTGCCTCCCTCTCTCCATCCATCCATCCTTTCCTTCCTTTTCCCCCAAGAGCTGATTTTCTAGCACATAATTTAGGCCATTATTAATGACAAGTCCCACCCTTTGGTGCCTTCTCTGTACTGACAAATGGATTTCATGTAATATCCCAAGGTAAACTGATAGGAATATCGTATTTCAAAACTGTATATTGTATGAATTCATTAAAGGTTACTCTTATAGAAGACTCTAAGATTTTACTTATTTATTTGACAGAGAGAGAGAGAGAGAGATCACAAGCAGGCAGAGAGGCAGGCAGAGGGAGAGGGGGAAGCAGGCTCCCCGCTGAGCAGAGAGCCCGATGCGGGGCTTGATCCCAGGACCCTGAGATCATGACCTGAGCCGAAGGCAGAGGCTTTAACACACTGAGCCACCCAGGTGCTCATTATAGAACACTTTATTAATCACAGTTACCAATAACCCAAATAAAAAACCGATTGCTTTCATTCTTATTTAAATGCCGCACTACTATTTCCAATAAGTGGGAGTTTACTGATGGTTCAGGGAGTAAATAAAATGAGAAAAACATTGTATCACTAATTCCTATAGTATCCTCTCAAAATTTCGGAGAAGATGGGAAAAACAATGAGGTATTAAAGAAGAAATTGATTAGTCAAAAATTAATTTAAAATCTTCTGAAAAAGAACTTTTGCCCCCAAAAGGTGTGGGGACCACACAAAACAGAACTCAGAAAATGATCATGAACAACTGATGAAATTGTTTGCCTTTATTCAAGACCTTGGCCAACTTTAGGGGCGCCTGGGTGGCTCAGATGGTTAAGCATCTGCCTTCGGCTCAGGTCATGATCCCAAGGTCCTGGGATCGAGCCCCACGCCAGGCTCCCGGCTAAACAGGGAGTCTGCTTCTCCCTCTGCCTCTCTCCCTGCTTGTGTTCTCTCTGTGTCTCTGTATCTCTCTCAAATGAATAAATAAGATCTTCAAAAAAAAAAAAAAAAGATCTTCGCCAACATGCAAGTACATGTACCAACAATAACAGAACTGTGTACTGTCGTGTTGTATGAACTGTCTTCAGTCTCGTCATTCAGGGGTCAAGGTCACTGTCCCTCAAGAGCCCACATAATAATATCCTCTGTACAATCTGAACCTGCTGGGAGTGGGGGGGGGCCTGACCAAGAAACGTGTTAAAACCTCTTGATCCTTTCTAAATCACGCTAAATCAGACTTTTTTAAGATTTTTATTTATTTATTTGACAGAGAGGTCGCAAGTAGGCAGAGAGGCTGGCAGACAGAGTGGGAAGCAGGCTTCCCGCTGAGCAGAGAGCCCAATGCGGGGCTCGATCCCAGAACCCTGAGATCGTGACCTGAGCCGAAGGCAGAGGCTTTAACCCACTGAACCACCCAGGCGCCCCTAAACCAGACTTTCTTTAAAAAGCACTCTGTTACAGTGATGAGACTAGATAAACACACCCAACTGCAGATTATTTTCCAAATGAAGCGATAAGTTAGTTAGGCACTCCATTTTCTGAACCCCAGGAAGAAAAAAAATAACATTGCCACAAATCAAGGTGCATACATCCCAAAATCTAGTCTCGCTGCCAGTTGAAGTGGGAGAAGGAAAGCAACTGATTCGCCTGAAGACCCTAACCACACGTTTTGGAAAAAATGGGCTCTTGGAGGAGACTGTGCTACTGTTTACGGAGGCTACCTCTGAAGACTGAATTGGTCTTAGAGATTTAATTATTTGTTGACGAATGAATGAAGAATGAACAGAGAAAGCTCCAAAAAGTCTGTGGCAGTGTGGGCCAAATACTTGCTGCATATTAGATCTACAGGACTACACTTCCCATGCTTGGATATGCTGCACATCCCCTGTCCAAGATTTAATATTTCACATTCTGACTGATTAGGTCTGGGATTGGCCCCGGGGATCCCGCATTCATAAGAAGTTCCAACATGATGACAATGCTGATGGTCCACCGAACAGCAAAGCGTTTATCTTGTTGATAGACTCCCTTGAATACCCCTTAATTATATTTTTCTCCATGCAAGGCTTTTGGTAACTGAAGTCTATGATGCCTGTCCTAGAAAGAGCTTCAGACGCTTCATGTGGGAGTACTGCCATGACTCTGAGCAGCCCTGTGTCTTCCATACCTTGTTCAGGCAGCTGGCCCAGAATGATCCAGAACAAACATGGTTACACTCATCGGGACTCTCAACTGGCTCAATTAGTGCTCTCCTCTCAAGATAAATCTTGCTCAGCCTCTTAGCAGCAGCTTTCTTCTGTCTTAGATTACTTAGAGAATAAGCTGCTTAAGACCTTAAGAGGTACACCAAGAATAAAGAAATCACTTGGAGACCTGGGGATCTTGTCTCAGGGGTAAAATAAATAAATAAAAAGAACTGGCCATCTAAGTTAA
>CM052809.1:13797604-13840582 GCA_028533885.1 Nasua narica | reverse complement strand
GAGTCAGACTCCCTGCTCCGTGGGGGGGCCTGCTTCTCCCTCTCCTTCTGCCTGCTGCTCTGCCTACTTGTGGTCTCCTATCTCCCTGTCAAATAAATAAATCAAATCTTTAAGAAAACAAAAAACAAAAAACCACCACAAAAATGTATAAAATATGAATAATCAGAGGGAAGAAAACAAATGTGCTAAAAGCTTTTTTTTTAATTTTTTTTTAAGATTTTATTTATTTATTTGACAGAGAGAGAGAGAGATCACAAGTAGGCAGAGACAGGCAGAGAGAGGGGGGAAGCAGGCTCCCTGCTGAGCAGAGAGCCCGATGCGGGGCTCGATCCCAGAACCCTGAGATCATGACCTGAGCCGAAGGCAGTTGCTTAACCAACTGAGCCACCCAGGCACCCCTGTGCTAAAAGCTTCTTAAAGAATATGAATAATCATGAACTTCTTTGGTACACTATTATTGTTTTTCCCTGCAGAGACACGAACCCTTAATAAAACTGGGTCTTATTTTACTTCTACTTCCTTTTTCATCAACAATAGGTTGTCACAAAGAAGTCTTTCTAGATTATAATTATAAAGCAGAACTATAGTAGGTTCACAGATGCATCATGATAACTTTCTTTGTTAAACGTTTGAAATGCCTTTAGTTTAAATGTTATTAGTAATGCTGAAAATAAATACATACGCAAGTGCATTTTTACACTCAATTTTATTTTCCCCGAAAAAGTTCCAAAAATAGAGGGTGCCCAGGTGGCTCAGCCTGTTAAGTGTCTGACTTTGGCTCAAGCCCTGATCTCAGGGTCTTGGGATCCAGCAGGCACTGGGCTCCCCACTCAGCACGGAGTCTGCTTCTTCGTCTCCCTCTGACCCTTCCCCCACTCGTGCTTATGCATGCATGTGCCATCTCTCTCTCAAGTAAAAAAAAAAAGTTCCAAAAATAGAATTTATTATTTACCTGGGGTGTGTGTGTGTGTGTGTGTGTATACAAACACGCATCAAAAAATGATAAAGATTCCCTTGGTCCTTAGTTCAAGGGCTAACATCTAAATACAAGAAAATTCTAAGCAACTGATTTCTTCCATGCTGTATAATTTATAAAACAGTCCTAAAATAAGTAAGTCTCTGGAAGTAATGTTTTTGAAACTTCCTCCCATTTTTGAGAAATATCCTCAAAATAAAACAACAAGCCTGAATAAAACATCAAAACCATTTTTCTTACAATGCGTGACGGATCTGTGGGCAAAAACCGAGAAATACTAGAGAACAGAAACCATGAGGAGACAGGAATTCTAAGAAAGTGGTGGAGCTGGTATTCATTCTAGGGAACTTAAACCATCAGGAGCCAGGACACAAACTGTGGTCTACACAACAAAGTTGGTCAGAACAAGGAATTCCCAGGTCTACAGTGGTGACCTTCTCACTAAGCCAAACGAGAAGAAGCTTCACAGTTAATGAACTTACTTGTCTCAGGCCGAGGTCTGTTAGAGCGCGACCAAGGGAAAAACAAAGGAACACACAAACACACACCCTTGACTGAGAGAAAGGAACCACAAATTTAATGTCACACCTGATAGGGAAGTAGAATTAACTTCAGATGGGTTAAAAATAAACAAACATGCCAAAAGAGATTAACAAAAGCCAAAACAGAAAGGATGAAACGATTTCAAGTGGTCTATCTTGGTAGTGTCCCTTAGTAGCCGGCAGAGACGCAAATTGCATTTGCAGAAATGAACCCTCGATCCGGAAATAATTCCCACAGATAAAGTTTCAGAACAGGTAAGTTCTGATCACAGGCTCAAAAACTCTCCAATATCAAAGAGCATATGAAGAAACACAGCTCACTGACAAAATGTTACCCTAACAAGTATCAGATTTTCACCTAGCAAACTGCATATATTGAAATGATCAGATATAATCTATTTTTTTAAAGATTTTATTTACTTATTTAAGAGAGAGAGAGATACAGAGATAGTGAGAGAGAGCACAAACAAGGAGGAGAGGCGGAAGCAGGCTCCTCCCTGAGCAGAGAGCCCGATGCGGGGCTCGATCTCAGGACCCTGAGATCATGACCTGAGCCGAAGGCAGAGGCTTTAACCCACTGAGCCACCCAGGCGCCCCCAGATATAATCTACTTTTAAAGGTTTTTAAATATGCTCAAAGTAGGGGTGCCTGGGTGGCTCAGTGGGTTAAAGCCTCTGCCTTCGGCTCAGGTCGTGATCTCAGGGTCCTGGGGTCGAGCCCCACGTCGGGCTCTCTGCTCAGTGGGGAGCCTGCTTCCCCACCCCCTTACCCCCGTCTGCCTGTCTCTCTGCCTGCTGTGATCTGTCAAATAAATAAATAAAAATCTTTAAAAATAAATAAATATGCTCAAAGTAAATAAAAGAAGGCTCATAATGCTTCATGAATGAATAAGCAACAGAAATAAGCTATCCAATCTGAAAAAGATTCCAGAACTTGGAAAAAATTATCTTAAGTAACGTTAAAAATTATTTAATCAAGCATTAAACAATAAGTACCATTAAACATCTAACATTAAATTATTAAGTAACATTAAATTTAAGTAATAAAAGCCCAATGGAAAAAATCTTAAAGATCTAAATCGGCTTCATTAACCCATTCATACAATCACGCAGCATTCATCTAGCAAGCAGAGCAGAACTACAAGGGACTATAGAAAAGGAAAGATTTTTAAAGGGAGAGAGGGCGTGGAGAAAAAAATTACTTGCAAAGAATCTATTGTTTTAGGCAAGGTCACCCGTCCAAGGGGAAGAGAAACAGTCCACCAGTAAATCTCCTAGTGCTAGGAAACTCCCATGCTGACTGGGCCAAGGTTACATTTCTGGAGGGTTGAAATGAAAACTACAGTGAGGTTAGCCATTAATTCTTTCTTTACTGACTTGGGGTCTAACCTAAGTGATGCCATTTTGGGCCTGCAGTTCTCTCTCTGTCTCTGTCTCTCTTTTAGAGATTTATTTTAGAGTGGGGGGGGGGGGAGGAATGCATGTGCACAAGGTGGGAAGGGACAGAGGGAGAGCGAGAGTGAGAATCAAGCAGACTCCCCTCTGAGCCCAGGGCTGGATCTCACCACCCTGAAATCACGACCTGAACTGTAATCAAGAGTCTGATGCTTAACCAAATGAGGCACCCAGGTGCTCCTGCAGTTTTCTTTTTAACAGTGATAATTAAATTAGAAATCCAATGAGCTAGGAGGAGAAGATAAGCAGCTTAGAATATTCATGAATTACTTGACAAATCTGAAGAAATCATCCAGAGGGAGGTACAAAGAGAGAACAAACCTAGTAAGAAAAGGTAATAAATGTGAGGGAGAGAGTGAAACACTCTAACACATGTCCATTCGGATTTTCAGAAGAGAAAATAGAAGGAACATAAAAGAGGCAATATTTAGACTCATAATGCCTGAAACCAGCTTAGAATTACTGAAGGAAACCCAGCCTTAGATTTGGTAAGTTCTTTAATTTCAAATGAGAAAATAAAAAGAAATAAAAGCCTAGACAATTTGAAGCAAAACTACCAACACTAAATGTAAAGAAAAATCATTAAATGCTCTCAGACAAGACAAAGAGCCCACAAAATGACAATAAGGCCAACAGCGGATTTTCTAAAATACTACAGAAAGTCAGAATGCACAGGACATTCATCCTGAACACAGCTTTCAGTACAGAAGTATGTTCCTAGAGAAGCTGTATTTCAGAAATGATTGTTAAGCAACTCTTCTTTTTTAGGCAAACTAAAGCCGGGCAAGTTTACTACCAGTAGATCTTAGCTAAAACAACTTCCAAATTTGTACTTCAGGGAAAAGAAAAATCATCTGACAAAGAAGTTGTGAAGATAAAAGAAATGTGAACCAGGAAACTACATCCAAGAAAACTCTGATAGTTAAAAATATCAAAACCGTAAAATAGAAATAAAATATATGACATAAACAGTATTAGACATAACTTGAATACAGTAAAGGAAGACAAGTGGGTCATCAGTTAAAGCTTTCATAAATCCTTAATTATTGGGAGAAGGGGGTAAAAATGTTGACCAAACTTAGAAGTGGTTAAATGTCTAACTTTAAATTCTAAGTTAAAATGTATGTTTAAATTTGAAGGTAACAACTAAGTTGAAAAGAATGCATGACTTCCAAACCAATATAAAGGGAAAGGAAAGTGAGAAAAATAAATTCGAAATAAGCCCAACCTCAAAATAAGAAAAGCAACAAAACCGCCAGAGAACAGGCTAGAAAGAGTTGGAAGAGGCAGTTCTGGATACAAATAGTAACAATGGTGATTGCTTCATTTATGTCCTGTTTTATACATTTTGTTTCTTTTCCCCATCTGACTGCCCTGGTTATCCTCTTCAGAATAATTCTGAACAAAGGTGCTCCTAGAGGGCACCCTTTTATTTCCCATTTTTCTCAAGGGAATATTTTTACTATATCAGAAAAGCACAGAGTAAGCATTTGTAGAGACCACTTAGTGGATTAAAGACGTTTTCTTGCATTGCTCATTTTAAAATAAATGGTGTACAAAGCTTTTGCTAGAGTATGTGTGATTTACTTCCTTTAATTGGTTATTGTGGCTGGATGTCTTGTTCCCACTAGGGAAAATATACAAACCAGCCGCACCTATCAAAATGACTAAATCTCAAGAAGTTAATTCTTCGTAAAAAAAAGAAACATATCTATATACGATCTATAATATCTAGCATATCTATAATATGATCTAATTCATAAAATGTCTAAAATATACACACCTGGATAATATATTGATTAGGGCTCAATGTAGCCTAGCAAAATGTAATGAAAATCAAGGAAGTAATCAACAAGGAGCTAAGTAGTGGTTTCCTTAGATGACACAGAGCCAGCTTCAATAGTATTTGTAATATTCTCTTTCTTAGACCGAGGTGTGCTTTATTATTTCTATATTTTTATGTATGTGGATAAATATATATATCCATATGTTTCTATAGACATATATTTACTAACATTATATATATTAATAAATAGTCCATTGTTAAAATCTGCTTATGAGCCACTCAGTTTAAAACTACGTTGTGAATAAAAATAGAAATTAAAAAATAAAGTGAGTTTCTTTTGCTTTACACATATTAATATGATAATTTAAAAAGGATAACAGGAGCACCTGGGTGGCTCAGTTGGTTAAGCATCTGCCTTCGGCTCAGGTCATGATCCAGGGGTCCAAGGATCAAGCCCCCCAATGGGCTTCCTGCTTGGTAGAGGGTCTGCTTCTCCTTCTGCCTCTCCCCCCACTCACTTTTTCTCTCTCAAATAAAATCTTTAAGTAAAATAAAAATAAAATAAAATAAAATGGGTAATGAGAGGCTATATTGTACCATGTTCGATACTGAGTGATCTCTTTATACTGCCTCTCTTAGTGCTCAAAACAATCCTATAATACGGGTACTGTTTTGTCCCCACTTTACAGATGAGGAAACTTACAGTGAAAGACACTAACTTATGCTGATGTCAGAGTCCCAGGCTTTGTATCTGTGTGACTGGCCACTGATGCACACTGAACCACCCCCCCCATACAATCTCACACACACACACACACACACACACACACACACACACTTACAGAAACACAGATTCTTCCCCTCAAACGCACAGACACACACGCAGGTTGTGTACAGAGTATCTCTACAGGCCGAGCACTGATTTTCTTTCAGTTATGTTCTAAACTGTTCTAAACAGTGTTAAGCTACATAACCCAAATGAAATGTGCATTAACAATACTTTTTTTCTGGGATTTCTGCCAGAGTATGGTGTAAAAATAGTGTTAATAGGGCCCGAGTTAACTACTGAAGTAGAAGAATTACAAACCTTTGCAGAAATAGCTTTTCACTAACAGCTATTCTTAAATCAGATAATTCAAATACAAAGAAGGAAAAGAGCAGTCGCACAAGGAATACATCATGCTGCATTTGAGGTCCGTAATTAGACAAATCATAGCTTGTCTCAAATAATCCTACTCTAGCAGCATATCAAATGCACTGTTTAAACCCACGATTGCCCTAAGTTTCCAAGTAAACACAGTCCTCTCTGAAATCATTAGAGTGCAAACTCTCGTACAGATAATGTCTTTGTCAACTTCCTAATCATTAAATATTTGCTCTAAGTGACGTTTAAATGTGTATTACCCAGAAAAGTTAGCCCCGGGAAATATCATGAACAGTTTCCTTCACCTAACATTTGACAATTTCCCTCTCAGAGATTAGCTTCTTCATCTCTGATCACCCCCGAAGTTAAAGAACTCACAATTTATTCTTTAGCCCAAGTCCACAGCTTCTCACCCAGCCCTGAATTTAATTCAGCCAAGAATTCAGGATGGCACTGGTTTTCAATGTGCAGCGCGTCGAGGTTATCCTATAGGAGAGTGATTTACGCCAGCGTAACTATTATTTTAATTATTTTACCCCACTATTATATCACATTTTTACATTTTAATTTTATTATTTTATTTTATTTTAATTTTACCACAATATTTTATCACATTTTTACAATAGATTCTCTTATATTTCTGCCTTTCTAGAGCATATTCTTTCCTCACTTTCATTGTTAACTAGGTTAGCTCTAACTGCACCCTGGAAAACTTGGATAGATCTTGCAAACATCTTTGGAACTAGTGCAGATTAAATAGATGATAAATCAACAAAATAATCTAATCTGCACATACTGTCTTCCCGTCTCCCAGGGCTGGTTTTATTCTTTAATGTTTGAATAGTTAGTAATATACTGAACCTACGAATCTATATCCCCTAATGTAAATATAAATTTAGAATACCCCTCCTACAACCTCAAATTGGAAAATTAACATGTATAGAAAAAAAACCAGTATTTTAATCTGCGACTTTAGTCATATTATTACAATTGAAAACCTAGCTGTCTTATTCTTATTTCCTCTTCATCACAGGTGATAGTAGCATTTTATAATGATCACAGAATTTTAACTTTGCTTGCTGATACTGTTATCTCTGTTTTCCAATTTTTATTGTTCTTCCACGTTTAATCTTTTTAAACGAGCAAATACAAATGAAAAATGTTGTTATAAAGCGAGTTTCAAACAGAAATATAAAAAATCCGTTATCTGCAATATTTACCTTTAACAATAAAGTTATCCTTTACTTCCCAAAAATTATTTAAAATTGTATTAATGTAAAAAAATTGTTATTAATGTAATAAAGATCTCTGGAAATGAAAGAAAAACATTAAACTTCTTTTTTTAACAGCTTTATCAAGGTATAGCGTAGATGCACAAAACATGCCTAAATGAAGTGTGCAATTCAATGACCATTAGTAAATTCATAGAGTCGTTGCAAGTGTCATAAAATCTATTTTTAGAACATGTCCATTAACCGAAAGCAATAGTTCACGCTTGTTCCTAGGCAGCGCCCATTCCCACATCCAGCCCCACGCGACCACAATCTACTACTGATTCTATGTATTTGCCTTTTCTGGACATTTAGTATAAACACAATTTCTGTATGTAATTTATATAAATATAATTTAAATACATAATTTTGGGTTATTGGCTTCTTAACACAATGTGTTCAAAGTTCATGTATGTATAGCATACATCAGCATATCATTCTGTTGGTTGCCAAATAACATTCCATTTATAGATATATTTGGCTTATCCATTTACCACTTTTTTTTAAAAGATTTTATTTATTTATTCGAGAGAGAAAATGAGAGAAAGCATGAGAGGAGAGAAGGTTAGAGGAAGAAGCAGACTCGCCGCGGAGCTGGGAGCCCGATGTGGGACTCGATCCCGGAACTTAAGGATCATGACCTGAGCCGAAGGCAGCTGCTCAACCAACTGAGCCACCCAGGCGCCCCATCCATTTACCACTTAATGGACATTTGGATTGTGTCCATATGTTTGTCTCTTAAAAGCATCTTCCAGACACATATGACACAACTGTCGGTGGTATTGACAGAGTCTGCTGTAATGCTCTACACAGAAAGTGATACTCAGTGGAATTAAGAATATATAAGCTAAAACTTTGGCATGGAACCTTCTAGACTAGAAAATGACTGTCAATGCTTGCTACATCCTAGAATCACCTAAGGAACCACTGAAACTGGGAACCTAACCCCTCCCCAAACTTTAACTTAATCAGCTACATTGCAGCATCGGCATCAAAAATTTATAAGAACGTCTAAGGAGGCCCAGTCAGGTTTGGCAGCCATTACCATACAAGTTCATCCTTTTATCTCACTCCTGCTTTGACTTAAAAATCTCTTTAGATTCAAACCTCTTTAGAATGTAGTTTGCTGTACTCCCAGGCCCCTTAACATGTATGGGTAAGGAGTGAAAGAAGCTGTTAGGTGAAAAAACACCCAAGACCAAACAAGGGGCAAGAAAATATGGAGCTCCAGGTCTTTTTTTTTTTTTTTTTCATGGTTGGTGTCTTGCATGGATTTACTCTTTGAGGAAAAAAAAATTATCTTACTTACACAGATCAGACTCACAATGAATACAGCTGAAAGCAAATGATTTTTAACTAACTCAACCTACTTATTTATTGTCCCTAAGAAAAAATGCAGCGATTCACAAAGACAGTCTCCAAACTATTCCCTAATTGACTTCATGGAGAACAAAGCTTCCAAATTTAAAATCTGACCCTAGTATATTTCAGGCATCCGTGTACATGGACATCTTTCAGGGGAGAGTTTCTGACCTTTCGGTATAAAGAAACTGTCCAGTCATTATCACATTACTTTATTTTTTTTTTAATTTTTCAAGTTTTTTCCTATCTGAATTTTAAAATGCAAGTATATGGTTATTTTATTTCTGTCTTCTGAAAAGTAAACTGCAAGGGAGAAAGAAAACTGGCTGCCTTATACACACTATTCCCTCAATGCCGAATGAACGTAAAAAAAAAATCAGCTCTATGAGGATAAGAACACGTTGGTTCATTCTATGGCTGTGCTACTATACAGGAGAATAGATGTTGCTTAGAATATAATTTCATCACTCCTTTTATCTGTCTTCTTGAAAATACAAACTCTGACTTTGGTGGTCTAGCTAAAATTCATTTGCCATAAATCATTGCCGATGGCACGGTTATTGAGATCTCCTATTTCACTGAAAAAAGCCCTTTTAACAGGAAAAACAAAATACCACTGGCAGTACAAATACCTGGCACGTTTTCATGCTTTTCTCTTGTTTCTGACGCCTAATACACATTTAAATATCTCTAATCCTGTCGTCTCAGTGCCAGTTGGAAAAGAGAAAGCTGAAGACAAACTCCACTGGAGGTTATTTAGCATCTGCATGTTCACATACCTGGAATTCTAATAGCAGTTTGAAAATATTTTAAAGGGCAGAATTCAATAGCTTTAAAGTTTTAAAAAAAATCAGTAGACAACAGGGGTATTAGTAACAGGTATTACTTGTATATTGTTTACTCTCTGCTAAGACCTCTTCGGAAGGCTTTAGAAACATTAACTCATAATATCAAGAAAAAATTTTATGCAGTTGGTACTACTGTTAGCTCTATTTTAGAGATAAAGAAGCTGAAGCACAGAAGAGAAATATACTTCACCCAATATGAAACAATTAATGAGCGTGTGAGATCATCTGAATCCAGGATCTGTAGTTTTAGCCAAAGAGAAGAGATGCAACAACACTGTCATCCAACTACACATACAAATATTACACCAACATCATGAGATCCTGTTTAGGATATCCAGCATTAGTCATTCCTTCAGCTTAAAGTTTTAATGTCTTTGTTCAAATAAAAATATGTACATTACCATTATGAACACGTTATTATAAATTAATTTGTGTAAGAAGTATTACAACCATCCTAAATTAACGCAGTAGTGATATTTTATTAATGGATATACAGAGTGGAAATATATATAAAACAGCACTAAAAACAAGAGGAAATCTAGCAGGATTCATGAACACTGAAATTCTAGTAATTCAGGTGGAAGATCAGAAAAAAATAAAGGATGAACTAGAAATTGTACTCATTTGCATTATTCATGTAGGCATAGCCGATTATATTTTTTTTTAGCTGGCCATCCTCAGCTCTGCAAATTTGAATCGCATATTCGGGAACAAGGTATTGGGAACAAAATTAAAATAATATGAAGGTTCATATATTCAGGTTTATGATAGTGTCAGAACCCCAAAAGGTAATCAGACAATGCATCGGAACAAATAACTCATAGCAGAATATACTAACATATATTCTCCTTCATACAAATGCGTACATTAATAAGCTTTACGTGAAATATTCAACTTTCTACTAATCTGAGAAGTGCAAATTAAAACAATGTCATACAACACATACTTAACACATACTTGGGAAAAATTCAAACTAACAATAGTAAATGCTTGGTCTTCCAGCATTAATGATCTTAGAATGAATATACATGCCTTTTTCCTATCCCTACTAGGATCTCTCTAAAATTACTGAAAAAACAAAAAAAAATCAAAAAAAAAAAAAAAAGAAAAAAATGTAAAACGAGAAAAATCGAGAAAACAGATCACGAGTGAGAAAGAAAACTCAAAACATACTTTGACAAGCTACACAGCTCTTGGAGGGCTGTTATGGTTTTAGTTTGCAGGGGAAATTGGGGATTCAAGATTTTATAGAAGATTTTGACATGGAGGAGAGGTTGAGGAATGGTGGCTTTGAACAGTGAGCAGTGCTCGGAGATTAGGAAGAGGGTGAGACACAGGAGGATGGCCAGAACATCTCATCACAGAGATGACCCTTCTTCCCATGCCTAGAGTATCAGCATATCTACGATTAAAGAGTAAAATTCACTGCATATTAATTTACTCTAGATCGTCCCCATGAGTGAACTGATTTAATCCTCAAAACAAATACATGAACTAGGTACTAATTTTATCTCCAGATGAGGAGACACTAGAAGCCCTCCCCCCAGAGTCCCAGAGAACGAGCTCCAGAACAGGAATTGGAACCCATGTAGCCACACCAATGGTTTCTGCTCTACGCCTCCAGGCTACAATTGCTGCCTTTCTTTCCAAGGCAGCAGAAAACTGACACTTACTTTCTGGAGAAACTCTTAAAGACGAGATTCCACACACAATGTGTACAAGTGACTGCGGAGGGGTTGTAGGGGAGCAAAGGATGACATTCAACTTGCTGCAAATGGAAGAGCCCACCAGCCCCCTTGCTGGGGAGACGTTGGCGACTCGGACGAGAGGGAAAGGAAGGACTTCATGAGAGGTGAACTGGGAAATACATGCATTTTAGGAGCCGTGGGGTAGGAGAAAACCAGAAGCCAATTTAAAGGTTTGACTGATTTAGCCTCCTCATGACTTCGGAGCAGGGGCAATGCCCCGACATACACTGAGCTTCTGCTTTATGAAAGAGGTCAACACCTGACACCTCATCCAAAAGATGTTTGAATTGCACTTGAATAGATGAGGAGACACTTGATCGTTGCAACTTTCTACAAATTGAGGAAATTATGATGATAAAAATCAAATCATACTTAATATGTTAGCTGGAACCACAGAGAACTAATGTAGATAGAAAGCATAAAAACACTACAAGAAAAGATACTCCCAATCTGAAAAGAATAAGACATTTGGGGAATAATTATGTTTCCCTATGGCTCAGCACCAAATCCAAAAGACATAAAGAACAGCAACAACAGGGGCGCCTGAGTGGCTCAGTCATTTAAGCATCTTACTCTTGATTTCAGCTCAGGTCTTGATCGCAGGGTCCTCAGCTCAAGCCCCACATCAGACCCCACATTGGCATGGAGCCTCCCTAAGATTCTCTGCTTCTTCCCACACCAGCCCCCATCTAGAACAACAGCAACAGCAGCAACAGTAAACCTAAACAAAGACACCCAGTAATTTTGATTTCACACCACAGGAGACTTTCAAAAATGACAGATGACTCTTTGTGTTGCTTCTAGGAAGAGTTGCCTCTTCCAGTGAGCAACTTCAGTCACCTAGCGGGGACAAATCTGTAACGCCAATAAAATCATCTGACCCTCTTTCAGGATAATCTAAAATGAGAATATCATGCCCCCCAAAGGATTATCATAGTTAAGACAATTTATGAAAAATGGTTGACAGAACATCTGGTATATAGTAAATGCTATGTCAACACTCCTCCCAACTCCTTTACTACGTCTTCTTGATATCAAATGCAGTTGTTCCAACATTTGTGATGTTTTTCATGATCTCTCAGAAGTCCAAATCCTCAGGATGCCTGGGTGGTTCAGTGGGTTAAAGCCCTTGCCTTCGGCTCAGTTCACGATCTCTGGGTCTTGGGATTGAGCCCCGGATGAGGCTCTCTGCTCAGCGGGGAGCCTGCTTCCCCCTCTCTCTCTGCCTGCCTCTCTGCCTACTTGTGATCTCTCTGTCTAATAAATAAACAAAATCTTAAAAAAAAAAAGTCAAAATCCTCTCTCTTCTTTCTAATAACTTAAACTTCTATTGAAATCAATTAGACATTGGACTTAGGATCATTTAAAGGCTACAACTGAATTTAAAGCAAATTCTGTACTAACCTCAATCCCAACTGAGACCCATTATGCAACTGCATTCTGAGATTAAAGAAAAAAAATTACATGGTATAGAAAAATATATATATATACATATATACAATATATGCGTATATAGTATAATGATAATAAATATGGCATAGAAATATCAATTTAGGGAAAAATGATTCTGGTAAAAAAGCTGCTTTATTGGAACACATGAGATGTGCTTATATAGGCTCTTAATTTCTCACAACATTCTAAATATTAGGAAACTAACTAGCAGTGGACTTCTCAGATCTAGTATTTTGAGGTTAGAAAGTTTAATAAGAGAGGTTCTCTAATCAGATTCACCTGTTTCCTTATTTATTTATTTTTGGTTAGTACTTGCAGTGTTCAGCTTGACTTTGTGACTTCTTTCAAGCACCACAGAGTTCGCTTTCTCAAGAGTAGTTTAAACACAGAGAATCTTGTTTTGTTTACGTATTTCTGTAAATTTTAATGCAATAAAGAAATCTCACCTTTATTCATAGTATTTGGGGGAAATAAGGACTTCCTCAAAAGGTCAAATTCAAAACTCAATCATTCTTGATGGATTCCCTCTGTTCCTTGGAACCCCAGCTTCTGCATCAAGAAGCTGGTAATTCAAAGGCTTTTATTGAAAGGCTATTAGATGGTTCCCACTCTTAAATGGGATAGACACTCTCTGTGTGACCAACATTTCATGACTAATAAAATAAGGGGATTCTACTACACGACTCACCAAAGTTTCAGTTTCAGGATGGGATTTTAGATTATCAACCACTATCTAAATATAATGTTGCCATTGAATCCCTCCCATTCTGCTGGTGTGACCATGTATTGCCATGACACTTTAGAAATCAATTTGGCATTACCTCATAAAGTTGAGGACACATATACACTATGACTCAGCAGTTCGAAGTCTAGAGAAACTCCCCTAAATGTGAATCCGGAGACTCTTGTCAGAATGCTCAGATCAGCAATATATTATATCCCAAAGCGAAAAACAACCCAATTCTCCCTAAGGAGGGTAACACATCAAGAGTTTCCATAGAGGACTGAAAGCTAATGAGTCACACATGGATACATCGATGTGACCCACCCCCAAAACATAGTATTTAAAGAACAAGTCAGATAACAACCTGATCTTATGTCAATAAAGACAGAAAAATGAAGGCACACACATATGTGATAAACTATAACCAAAACCAAAGAATGTACTAACACGATTTTTTAAAAATGTATTTCCGGCGGGGGAGAGAAGGGGATGTGACTGATGATGATTATGTGGGGGGCTTCTACTAATTCTTAAGGTGGCTAGCAGATAGAGTCCAGGATTATATTATTAAGTCACACCTAAATGTCATACACACAATCTTTTATGTAATTACGAATGCATTGTTTTTTTTAAAGCTTGAAAAATATTATCCCTAAGATGGCTAAATCACTGCTGTCGTTTCTGCTGAAGGCAGAAGTCCTGGGAAAACACACAACTAAGAGGCACCTGGGTGGCTCGGTGGGTTAAGCACCTTCAGTTCAGGTCATGATCTCAGGGTCCTGAGATCGAGTCCTGTGTCTGGCTCCCTGCTCAGCATGGACTCTGCTTCTCCCTCTCCCTCTGTCCCTTCCCACTGCTCATTCACTCCCTCTCTAATAAATGAATTACTTAATCTTAAAAAAAAAAAAAGACAAGAAAACACGACTGATTGGTATTCGCATAATCATCTTATCCCATCAGTCACCTTCAATGTTCATTCTGGTAAGGTGGGCATAGATCCACAATCCCTTCCCATGGCTTAATTTCTGCTTTTGGCCCTCATGACCATCAGAAGGACACGCCATCTCCTCACCACTGGTTTCAAGGGCTCTTAAGTCCACATTATTATTTTTTTTTTTAAGATTTTATGTATTTATTTGAGAGACAGAGAAAGTGAGAGAGAGCATGAGAGGAGAGAAGGTTAGAGGAAGAAGCAGACTCCCCATGGAGCTGGGAGCCCGACGTGGGAGTCGATCCCAGAACTCAAGGATCATGACCTGAGCCGAAGGCAGTCGCTCAACTAACTGAGCCACCCAGGCGCCCTTAAGCCTACATTCTTAATCATCACCCTCGTTTGTTTACCTAACGTGCTTACCCGCCAGTGACAGCAAGGTAATTCTCATTTCAGCCGCTGAGCCACTGAGAGGCCCAGCCACTGGCCTCCTCTGCCACCCAGCCGGCCCCCCTCTGCTGGCGGCCAGGAGAGCAGGTCAGCCAGGGTCTCAGTTTCCCTTCTTAATCCACATCCGGTGTCACTGAAAAATCCCAGTTCTAACTCTGAAACAACTTGCATCATCTGGAAGAGGATTCTGAAAGTCTTACTGCAGGGCAGCAAGAGGCGAGACATGCCGACAAAAACCTTCATTCTGAGTGACATTTCAACACCCCCTTTGCTCCATCTCTCGCTGCTCTGGTGAGGTGTCCCAGGCAATTAGTGACAGCTCTTCAGCGCTCCCCGAGTACAGATCACCGGAGGAAGCTTGTAACAAGAAATGTGAGCTAACGGTTAATTATGAGTTCGAGAAAAGCCCTACCAGCTAAGAAACCCTTTTTCTTAACCCCCACAGATATCATGTCAGACTTAATACCGTGTCAGAACCGTGGCCCTTAAGGACCGAACAGATCTTGCTCTCACACAAAGGAGGCTACCACCAGCCACACTGCCATGAGGGCTAGTTAAAAGAAATATTAAGACACGAGCAGGAAAGGATCAGGTACAGGTAGAAAGTGTGAGTTGGCTCTTATATTCAGACTGTAATAAAAATCTTAAAAAAAAAATTTATATATATATATATATAAAGTTTTTACCCCAATAGAGATTTTGCTTTTCAGGAAGGCAAAGTTTTGATGCCTTCTATGATCGGGGAAAATACAAACATTACAGTGAATGTAGAGCAAGGGCATTCAAAAAGGCTTAAGTGACCGGTGCTCAGGGAACATGGAGTCTCTTGTCCCAGTGAGACCTGAGGCATGAGTGAGAGATGGGTCAGAACCAGGCGGCACAGGTCCGACAGGGGTCAGAAACAACGAATGCGGGAAAGCAGCAGAAAAATGAGGAAATCTACCATTAGATAGGGCTTTAATTTCCATTTACCTACATTTGTGAAGACTGATTTCAGCCAGACAGATACTCGCCTCGAGAAAGATGATTAAAAGAAAATCACCGGGGAATATTCTCTGCCTGTCCTGCCGTTTGTCAGCGTTGTTGTGTAGGAGACTAAAAGGGCAGACGGGATTTTGTTCAGGCTAATGCAGCAGAGGGAATGCTCATTAACGAAGAACACTGGAAAGACAAGGAAGGGAGCCTGGGTTTTATAGAGGCAGGTCAACAAGAGAGTCCTCCGGGAGTCTGATGGGGGTCGTTGAGGAAGGAGGGGAAGGGACTTAGCAGGGAAAACGCAGGGTTGGGGGGAGATTTCAGAATCGTGGCTGCTTCCTGGGACCACAGGGCTCAGATCCAGTTCAACAATGCGCATGGTAACAAAAAAATAATGCTGAGAATGAAGGAATCTCACTCTGAAGGGAGAGCTGTGACCTAGCAAGCCCAGGGCTTACTGTGCACCATAAACATGTAAGATGTACTCTGTGCTTCTGTTCCTCCTCACCCGGGCGCATCCTGTCTTAATGCCTGTGACCGGAACTCTCTCAGGAGCCTGAGTCACGCGTGTGCTGCTCCTGAAGTCTGCCTCCCGGAAGCCACAACCGCACAGGGCCGAAGCAACCCAGCCCTCGACTGACAACGTGCAGCGGATCGGAACCCGTGGGTGCTGCTGGCAGTCACTAAGATGCTCAAGCAGGTTACGACCATGAAAATAAGCCAGCGAAGAAAAACCCTTGAGCTTTTATCCGAGCAGCATCTGTACCCAGTGGCCTGAATATTGCCCGGACCTCACGGCTGGGGTTTACATACACTGCAGCCCCCCGAACACTCCCCACCTAAATAAGCCCTTCTGGCAGCTCTCTTCACGCAGGGTTTTCCCTACGCCACCGAGCTGCATGTCTTTTGTAGAACATTCTTCACATTGATACGGTTACCGTTTTATTGATTGATCATTGGAAATAGAACAGAGGGGTTAAATGCTAAAAATGGTTTAGCTGACGTCTCTCAACATAACTCTACCTTGAAGAAGGCCATTCACTTTTTTCCCCCAATATGTGAAAACAACTTTTAAGATTTTATTTATTTATTTGACAGAGAGAGAGAGAGAGAGTGTACAAGTGGTGGGGGAGGGGCAGAGGGAGAGAGAAATGCAGACTCCCACCTGAGCAAGAAGCCCCATATGGGGATCGATCTCAGGAAGCTGAGATCATGATCTGAGCCGAAGGCAGACGCTTGACTGACCGAGCCACCCAGGAGACCCAAGGAAGCCTTCACTTATTAGAAAAAAGTGAATTTGTGGCCAGGGAGGTGTTCAAGCAAATGAAAGTTTAGCACAGTGAACCGTTCGGGACCTTCAGATTATTCATTTTTTTATAAAGGTTGTATTTATTTGACAGAGAAAGACAGAGATCACAAGTAGGCAGAGAGGCAGGCAGAGAGAGAGGGGAAAGCAGGCTCCCCGCTGAGAAGAAAGCCTGACGTGGGGCTCGATCCCAGGACCCTGAGATCATGACCTGAGCCGAAGGCAGAGGCTTTAACCCACTGAGCCACCCAGGTGCCCCCAGATTATCCATTTTAGTTAAATGTCTCCCAACGTGTGCAGGTTAAATCCATTTTCCAAAAAAAAATTAAGAAAAAGGTAAAACATCCTGATTTAAGAGTGAGCACTGTAGTATAAGAAAGAGTAGCAAAGTGATATTCTTCTGGTCTCAAGTTTTAAGAAATATGTATTGACGATCACAACCATCGAGCAAAAATCCTAATTCATTTCAGCGTAGGCTGTAACTATTCCACTGTATTTTTCAGTGTATCCAAATTTAAAAGAAGGTCTTTTGATCCTCAAACTCATTAGTTTCTGGGCAGAGACCCAAGGTAACCAAGATACGGGAGATGAGATGTGTTCACCTTTGTGGATGTCTTCCGGATCACATTAGAAAGAATTCTTATTTCTTTCCTGATTGTTCTACATGGAATACTTTACTGGTTATTAACACAGTGTAACTTCAGACCATTGATTCATTCTTCTGACATACTCACAGAAGTTTTATCAATTTAGAAAGCTTAGTCCTGAAAAGAACAAATAAATGTCTCAAATCACACTGAAACTTCCACCATCCATGGTCAAGTTCTTAATGATTTCCTGGATATTTTTTTCCAGGAGAGTTGTCAGGTAGATGGCAGCCAACAGTCAGCAAAGCACAAAGGACTTTGGAGATACTCGTTCAAACATAACCTAATTATTCTTGACACTGTCAGAAAATTTCTTTCATAATGCTCTTCAACAGTGCAGCTTATGTTAAAATACACGTAAGGCAAATCACTTTCCTCTCATGTATTATTATACAAATCTTATTACGACTGTGAAAATATTTGACAAAATGCCATCGAGCAGAGCCTCGTATTTTAAATTTTCTGAATGTGCTCCTGAATAAGGCTGCAACTCCAGTGCTCTTTCTCGACGCCAGATCTTTAACTTCTGTGATTTTTAAATCCCTGTCTTTAGATTATTTTTTATACGGTACTACAGTCTTCAACTGACAAACTTCTGTGAACCACAGAAACGCAAAATTGAGGTAAGCTAAAAATCACAAAATGTAATCCTTTGTAATCATTTGTGACCTTGTAAATTTTTATTTTGAAATAATTCTTGACTTAAAGAAAACTGTAAAAACACTACTACAAAAAAAAAAACCATGGATCCCTTACCCTGATGCCTGAAATGGCAACATTTTATCACACTACCACATTTGGGTTTTTTTGTTTTACAGATTTACTTTTTGAGAGAGAGAGAGAAACCACAGTGGGGAGGGTCAAAGGGACACAAAGAAGCAGATTCCCGGCTGAGCATGGAGCCCAAGGCAGGGGCGGGATCCCGTGACTCCTTGATCATGACCTGAGCCAAACGAATGTCAGACGCTTGAAGTGAATGTGTTACCCAGGGGCCCCTCCACATTTGCTTTTTGATTCTCTCTCCCATCTATTTCCTTCTTTCCTTCTTTCTTTCCTTCCCTTTCAACTTCCCTCTTTCCTTTCTCCTCCCCATCCCTCACTAATCATTCCTGATATTAATTAGCTATTTTCATTAATCTTTACAACGAACTAAAGCTTTGGCATAATTATGGTTCTGTACTCTTCGATTTCTTTTTCATTATTTTTCCTCTGCCTTTGGCTTTATTGGACTCTTCTTTTTCTAATTTCTTAACCTGTCTGCTTAGCTCACAAGTTTGCATGCTCTCTTTTACGTTAATATGAGCAATTGAGGCCATAAATTTCTACGGACAATTCCAGAAAATTTCTGACATTACATCTTTAATGTTTATTCAGTTTTACTTAGTTATTTCCATTATTCTTATTTGGTTCATAGGTCACAGAATCATGTGTTTTTGGTTTTCCAAGCCTCTTCCCTAATGTACTGTGACTTAATTACATTTTGTTTGAAGATGGTACCACAATTGATACTTCATCTATGAAATTCATTGTTACTCTAGTACTTGTATTTAATTCATTTTGTAGATGATTACTCAAATTTTAAAACATGTATTATCTAGTTGTTGGGTGCAGTAATCAAAAATATCAATCCTGTAGTTCGAACTGGCAATACAAATACCAAATATTTTTGTCTGCTTTATATATTTAGTATTAACAGGCACTGTGAAATACAATTATGATGATGAATGCATTCAACTCCCTTATAATTTTTTTTAGCTTCTGCTTTGTCTATTTTGAAATTATTAGGTAAAAGTGATGACTTTGTTATATTTCTTGAAAACTGATTTTTTTTTTTAAGTTTATTGCCTCGGGATGCCTGCGTGGCTCAACCAGTTAAGTGCCTGCCTTCGGCTCAGGTCATGATCTCAGGGTCCTGGGATCGAGTCCCATGCCAGACTCTCTGCTCAGTGGGGAGTCTGCTTCTCCCTCTCCTTTTGTGCTCCTCTTCTCTCTCAAATAAATAAATAAATAAATAAATAAATAAAATTTGTAATTTTAATAATTAAAAATTAATATAAAATAAAAAAGTATATTGCCTTTATCACGGAGAGTCACGTACAAATGTAACTAATACCGTTCCCAGCCATTTGCCATGATGCTATAACATGGCAGCTTTCTTTGCCTTTATAAAGACTTCAGACCAGAGATGGCATACCCCTGGTACAGGAGACACAAGATTCCAATAGGTACACACTCATTTAGTATTTTTGAATTCTATTTTCATAATTGAGATATGCCTAAATTTATCCTTCATTGATTTGTCTGACTAGTTTTAGTACAACTAAAAATGACCTAATAAAACGAGTTAGAATGTCTCTTCCCTTTTGCTTTGCTCTAAAATAGTTTGTGTAACAGAAAACAACATACCATTCCTTTGAAATTTAAACTTTGACCATACAGAGAGTCTTGGGGTTGTCTGATGCAAAAATCTCTGGATGACTACATATAGATTTTTTGCCATCCATACTTTCTACCTTCTCAATCCTGGAAGAGGTTATTAAAAAAATGGGATGGTCCATGTCGCTCTTCCTTATATGTTTATGTATCCTCCAAAATCAATTTTTTCTATTTACTTACACATTTTAAGAAGTTCTTAGGTTGCAATTATTGTGTCTGATTTCAACGTTCTCTTGGATCATTTTCTTTCAGAGCACAATTTTTTTGTGGAAGAATCAATACTTATTTAAATTTAACTCAATGTATTTTTGGGAACTGACTACAATTTTTTTTCATACTTTCTTTCTGCATCCATTTGTCATCTTGCTACAAAACAAGGTCAAATGACTATTTGAGAAGAATGCATGGAGGATGAATTGCCTGTCTTTATAGATCCAAAAATATCTTAGTTCTGCCATTTACCTCAAGGACGATTTAGAAACTCTTCTCTCTGGTCTGGGAAGCTTGCTGCTGTACTGAAACCATGAGTCCTGTGGCCAAGCTGAATGGTTTGACCCCAGCTCTAACAGTCTCTGGTGGTGGGATCTTGTATTACTCAAGTGACATATCTGGGCCTCACTTTTTTTGTCTCCAATGTGGCAATATTCATTGTACCTATCTCGTATTAGTTGGGAGGAATATCTATATCCCTTTCAGCTCATGTATATGGAGGCATCATTTAGCTTATTGAACTCCTCATTTCGTCTCTTAAATACTGTGAACTTGGGCGATTATCTAGCTTTTGCTTGCTCCTGGGAATACTCAGTGAAAAGAGACCCAGAATTAAGAAGTGATATTCCAAATACATGGAAACTAAAGGTACTAGCTTCAGAATTACGGAGCAATAGCACAACGGAGGTTTAGTTGATTGTCCAGTAACGATAAAATATCATGTTCTTATTTTGAGTCATATTTTTGCTATTAAATAGTATTATGTAATATTTTTTGATACAGTATGATATAAGGATTTCACTGAGTCCTGACAATGTTTTCTACCACCATTTTTCTAGATTCCCTACATATAATATGTAACAGAGAAAGATGGATAACCAATTTTACATGGTCAGTGAAAGAGATACTTCCTTTAAAAAAAAAAAATTCCCCACAGAATGCATGGATTATCGACATACTTATTAGGTACTCTGCATATCAGTGCTTCCCCTGACCAGTTTATAGTTGGATTAAGACTCCAATTTAAGGAAATTCCCTGAACACCACCATTCTTTCAAGGTCTGCTGCTTTTGCCATTAAACTTCAACAAACACAAATAAGGTGGCATTATCTATTAAAAAGACTTATTTTCCTAGCTGGATAACCATTATTCCGTGCAGTTGGAAAATACATAATCTAGTTTATTTCAACAACTTTTAATAGAGTGGTATTGCAAAAGGGAATGAGTTAGAGCTTGGAAATAGAGGGTGGAAAAAACCCAGAGGCTTCAAGAAACACTGGTGCTAGGTAAATTAAATCACTAATAAAATTACTCTTGTCGATTCAATTTGCCTCATACATTATGTACAGACGGCTTTCAAATTTTATTAATAAGAAGAATTTTTAGATTGTATCTAGGAACGTTTCCCAAATTATTTGCCATTTGGTGTATGTTAGGAAATGCAGCAAAAATGGTAAACAAGAGAATGTGATGGAATAGAATATGTTAACTGTGCTGGTTCCCATGCATGGGAACGAAAAAAACAAACAAATAAAAATGGTCTGTTCGTTTAGCCCCTAAGTGCATTCATTTCCATACAAAGTGGATATCCTAAGTGAGGACTCCGTATTTCAAGACTACATTCTTTTATGCATTTAGAAGTTGGCACACACAGAATCACTGCATTAAACAGCTAATGCCTTTAGTATAATCAGTTGCATTCAGTTTAGAATTCCTAAAGTAATGTGAAAAAAGTGACTTGAAAGGGAAATGATTCATTGTCTCACTCTTTCTGGAGGCTGTAAATCTGTACAGTTGGAAGACCAACTTTCTCATTTGGGTTTTGCAAAATCTTTTAAAGAAATATAATATGGAACATGTCAAGAAGTTAAGAGACCATTTCCTAGATTTCTTAAATAGACTGAGGCTAAAGAATCTCAATTCATCTAACTTCTCCTTAGCCACTAATCCCCATGATAGGCTGTATATTTATTTTGTATGTTATGCCCTAAGCATAACTAGTTTCAAAGCTGCTCTCTCACAGTTAAAACAGTGCTGTAATTTCCCTGTGGAGGAACTGGGCCTGCCACTTAGTAACTGTCTCTTCTCAATTCAATCAGGTCCTTCACCATGCGCAAAGATGCCAGAATTTTTATCAATTTTGTTGATTTCTTTAGCTTGAGTTTTTGTCCTAGGATGACAATTTAGGAGATGAAAAGCTACACCATATTCAGGATGTAAACACAGTCACCTTCTTCATTTGTCTGAAGTAAATTAAAATGGACTCAAGTGCTCACTAGTCAGACTAGCAGGATGTCCGGCATATTGGTCCTCCCCCTGCTGCCACTATTGTCCCATCAATGATCAAAGCATCTCCACACATTCAGGAACTGGACTCCAAAGCCCACATCCATTAGTCTCCCTCCCAAGAGGAGCACATTCCAATCCTTGATCATCCCGCTATAACTGCTATGGTACAATACCGCTGTTGAACACCACATCCTCTGGCACCTGTAGCAACCGCCCAAGACTAGATTCACCAGACATATTGGCGGCAAACATGTGCAACCTGGGTTATTTGTATTGTTTTCCAGTTTCAAGCAACTTCCCTCCTTCGTCTTAAATCCAAAAAGCTCTTTCTAAAAACAAACGAGCAAGCAACAATCACAAAAACCAAAAAGCTCTTCCCTTCTTTTGCTGGAAAACCAGTATTGACTATCCCCTGCTAGTGATTTGCCTTTGAAACACAATGGGCTCCCTTACCCCTTTTCCTCCAGGAATGCTTTCTGCTCCTGAGTGATAAGCGATCCTCATAAAGGTTGCTAAATAGACTTCGCGCCACTTGCTTTTCATCCCTTCCACTAGAAAATAAAGCCCTCTAGACACAAACAGAAGCATAAACTTCAATAGGACATGCAACTACAGATAACAGACACAGTGGAGAAATTTGACACATTAAAATAAATCGATTTGAGTAAATGAATTAATCCAACGTTTTCCTTCAAGATTGAAAAATAAGGTATGCGGAGACCTTATTTATATGAGTACTATGGTGGAAAACGTTACTCTTTTTAATAAACCACCAATGACCTGTCAGTTCACCAGATTAAAAAAAACAAAAACAACAACAACAAAAAAACAAAAACAAAAACAAAAATCAAAGGATGATAGGAATGCTTAATTCCAGAGTAGTTAACATACAGTGTTATATTCCTTTCAGGTATATAGTGACCCAGTCAGAGAAAGACGAACACCACTAAGATTTCACTATCATTCTTATTTTAAAAAAATAACAATGGCCACAACCTACAAACTTCTCTGTACTATTTGTGTATTCTCTTATCATCCAATGGATTCCTGTTCCTGTCATCAAGTTAAGTACTTACCTCAACCTTGATTATGCAGTTTAAGTTATTACTGTGATTCTAATTGAATTTTAATTTACATAAACCTCTGAAATGTGATTGGGAAAAGTAAAAGCTTGTTCACATAAAAGAAAACAAAATGCTTTGAAAAGACCTTACAAGAGCCTCAGAACATAAAATTAAAGTATCTGCTGAATTGCCAATGTCATCATATAAATTTTACACAAGTTTACAACATGAGTTTCATAAAAATATAAAATGAACATAAACCACTATGTTATTTAGCTCAATAAGGCACTCAAAAAGATAAAGCTGTTTTCAAAAGTACTAAAAATAATTTTTGTATTACATAGATAAAACAAAATTGCTAGGTTAGTTATAAAACTGGTCAATGTCCTAGTTTGATGTCTTAGAAGGACATCAAAACCACAGCCTTCTGTCTAAAATTTCCCTGGTAGATGGTCAGACTGTATGAATGCTATAGATGACACTTGCGTTAATAAAACACAACTTTTTGTATTTATCCACTGATTCACTTTTTGGATCCTGAGGTATCTTTTCCCTTTACTATACAGAAAGTTTTTCAATGGCTTATGAGAGGAGAAATCCCAACATTATTCCACCTTTTTTTGATACACATCCATCTTATGCACAGGAGTGTTGTGTAAGTTCACATTCAACATTGGAAATCAAAGCTAAAAGAAATGTTAATCATCACTTAGACCAGCTCTTCTCAAGAGAGAGGAAGACACTGACATCCAAAAAAATGTGAAACCACAAGCACCAGGGGGTAAAAATGAAGATTTCTTTCCTCTCTTCTAAATGCTTACACTTACCTGTTCGCCTTGTACAAGACATTTAAATGAAATGTGGTTGATATACAGATGACATAGATGGAAACAGTCCTCAAATCCCTACAGGAACTCAAAGGACACTTCCATCTTGCAGTTAACTAAAATTTCTAGGTCTCGTTTTTCACATTTATCAGATTTATTTCAACTCCTGAATTTTATTTTTAAAACCCGAATGTAGGACTTCATACTTACTCATCTTAAATTGCACCTTTTAGTTGTTAATCATAATTTTAGCTTGAGGAAGTATGTTTAAATAAGGATTCTGTCTCCCATCATAATTTATCACTCATTTTCTAAAATAAGATCAGCATGTTTTGTGTTTTAATCAAGCCCAGGATCAAAGATTGAACCTTCAAGGGCACCACTAAAATACTTTTACAGGAGGTTTCTATGAATACGGGAGTGAGATAGGTTACACATTCTAACAGAACCCTAACAAAACAAAAGCATAGACAAGGACGTATATTAAAATCAAGCAAGCTTGGGATGCCTGGGTTAACCGTCCGACTCTTGGTTTCGGCTTAGGTCATGATCTTATGGTACTGAAGTACAGCCCCACGTCTGGCACCATGTTCAGTGAGGAGTCTGCCTGAGAATCTCTCTCCTTCTCCCTCTGCCCCTACCACTCATACTCTCGCTCTCTCTCTAAAGTAAATAAATAAATCTTTAAAAATAAATAAACACACACATACATGCATCAAGTCAAGCAAGCTTCACTGATAAATTCTGTATTAGATCTATCTGGAAACATTTCACAGTAAGAAAAACTTGAAACAGGTAAAAATCAAAATACGCGCTGGACACAGTTACTAACAGAAAACTGATAGAGTTTTTATGAGACTGACACACTACTGATTGTGCTAATGAGGTATGTAAGATAAAGATTTTAAAGAGTCGAAGAATGATATTTAGTATGGACTGTGGGGTTATATGGAAAATTACAACATTTAAACTAAGAACCATGGAGAATTAGAAACATCAGCCTACATTTGTTAGTATGATAGTCCTTATTTCTAGATTATGTTCCACACAGTTATTGCAAGCCTTGAATTTCCTATTCAACTATGGCAACTGGCCTGAGTTAAGGAAAAGTGAAGTATAAATGATATTTTTTAGAAATTATGGCATATGAACTTTGATTTCATTTTAAAAATATAAGTGCCTCTTCTACCTGTTCAGTTTCAAATTTCTATCAATTTACATTGTTGTATATATTTGAGAATTCTGTCTTTCCTTTCTCCCCCTTCTCTTGACTGCCAACTTTGCTTTTGTTGTCTTGTTATAGCTAATAAAAATATTACAGTAAAGGAATATTTCAGTGCATTAGATGTTTTACTGAAGAAATCAGTTTATATCAGAAGACGTCGTATTTGTCTTTTATTTAGCAGTAATGACTTCATTATTCAAGTGGTCCTCTTGAAGAAACAGAAATACGCCCCTTTAAAATCTTTGAGAATTCTTTGGAGTTTTGTGTCTTGATTCTCTCCTCCAAACTTAAGGCCCTGAAATAATACTGTATTGAATTGAAATAATAGTGTATTGAAGTAGCTCAGAAAAGAAGAAATCACTGTAAACCCCAAATCGAACGTCACCTTCTTGTGTTTAAAAATCCAGTGCTGGGCCTTTCATAGTACAATGGATATTAAGGAGCACCAAGAAATGAACCGCTGTCTATGAAAATGGAGCTTGTAAATAAGCACCTGTCTGCTTCCCAGGGCAAAGTCACTATTTACGCTAGGGGAGCCCTGCGTTCATTCTGCTGCCTATGTGTCTCCTGGGAGCTAACACACAAACTACCACATTTCAAGTAAGTTTTCTCTGACGCAGAGCTTTTCTTGTTTACAGACTTTTTTATCAGGCTGTCAGCTTAAGGGCAAACCAACTAGAATCTGAGATACCCAAGGCCAGTTTATATTTTTCCCTTTGGTAAGAACTGAACGCTCCATTTCTCCTTCCCCTCCACATCGCCTTTACAAAGGCTTGCATTTCAGGGCACAGTCTCCACCATAATAGCAATTTGTTGCCAACACGGTTCAAATATATTAGTACATTCCATACTCTATTCATTTTTCACCTGGATGATTTCAATATTCCCAACCCCCAACTGAAAGCCCAACCCATTCCATCAAAGAGTCAGAATACAACCCTTTGGGGGGTCTGGGGGGCTCAGTTGGTTAAAGCGCCCTAGGATCAAGCCCTCCATCAGGCTCCCTGCTCAGTGGGGGTCTGCTTCTCCCTCTCCCTCTGCCCCTCCTCTCAGCTTGTGCTCTCACACATGCGCTTTCTCAAATAAATGAATAAAATCTTAAAAAAAAAAAAAAATACAACCTTTACCATACCACGATCCTGTCAAACCCTTCCCTTGGTTTCCTCCATGCAATTTAAGCTCTACGACTCTTGCACTGTAAGCATACTTGTCTAATCTTTTCCCACTCTTCACCTCACATGTTACTCTATGGTAATATCATACGCACACACACTCACGCACACACACACACACACATTCACACACACTGATGGTTTGTTTACTTATTTTTGAGAGGGTTTTCTATACAGGAAGCTTACCTCCATGTCTGACTATCTTTGATTTACAATTTATACTTAACCACAGATTTAAAAAAGCTCTACTATTGTCAAGATGAGTTAATAAAAATAGATGGATTGATTTGAAAGGTGAAAGCTACTCGTATTGTCACAACCTCATGAGGACATAATAAAATCGACACTCGTGGGCACGGTTTTCATTGAGAGGTGCCCCTGTGGTCAGCAGCTGTGAAAAGAAGGGGGAGCCAGAAGGAGTGGACAGAGAGGACCTGAGCTTCGGAGAAAGCTCAAGGACAACTCTGAAACAGAGAGAACTCCGGAGCTACAATGGGCTTTCGGACATGTCCCAGGTGAAGCTGAGACGGCGAGGCCACTGCCCTACATCATCAGTAACTGTGTGTGGCTTCCAGTGGAAGGAAAAGGAACTGGGGAGGTAGCTTTCTGCACTGAGACCATGTCCCAAGAAGTAACAGCCAAAAGCTGTCCCAGGAACCTTAGAACAACGAAGCTTTTCACTGAGGACTATATCCTTGCATCACAATGTCAACTACACTGTGAGAAGGAAGGAAGGAAGGAAGGAAGGAAGGAAGGAAGGAAGGAAGGAAGGAAGGAAGGAAGGAAGGAAAGAAGGGAGGGAAGAAAGATGGATGAGTGGATTTGAACAGAAATTTGAACTTAAAATAAATATTAAGGTAGCAGTTTCAAATCATATATACATCAGTAATTGTGCTACATGTAAAGGGAATAATATGCCAATTAAAATTCAAAAGTCGGGGGCGCCTGGGTGGCTCAGTGGGTTAAAGCCTCTGCCTTAGGCTCAAGTCATGATCTCAGGGTCCTGGGATCGAGCCCCACATCGGGCTCTCTGCTCAGTGGGGAGCCTGCTTCCCCCTCTCTCTCTGCCTGCCTCTCTGCCTACTTGGGATCTCTCTCTCTCTCCGTCAAATAAATAAGTAAAATCTTTAAAAAAAATTCAAAAATCAATGGATTGGATTTAAGAATGCAATTACAGGTGTCTTAAGAGAGACTCACCTAAATGTGAATAAAAATTGTAATGTCAGTAGTTGGGAAAATATATGCCATAAAGTGTTAGAGAAAAATACTGCAGTTAGGTTTTAAGGAAAAATTATAGAGAAAACAAGAAATATTTTTATAATTTAAAAAATACGAGTTCATCGGGAAGATATAAAAATCATTAATTTTCAGTCATCGAACAGCAGCATCAAAATAGAGTTAAAATTGGCATAACAGAAGAGAGAAATAAACAAATCCATATTTATACAAGCAGATTTTAGTATACTTTTCATAGTAACCGATAGGCTATTCAGGTAAAATATCACTTTATTATCTTCTTCTTCCTTTTTTTTTTTAATTTATCTCTACTTCCACTGTGGGGCTTGAACTCATGATCCCAAGATCAAAAGTTACACAGTCTAGCAACTGAGCCAGCCAGACATCCCATAGGTAAAATATCAATTTATAAAGATGTGTCTAAATAGAGATTTAGGGGCGCCTGGGTAGCTCAGTGGGTTGAAGCTTCTGCCTTCGGCTCAGGTCATGATCTCAGGGTCCTGGGATCAAGCCCCACATCGGGCTCTCTGCTCAGCGGGGAGCCTGCTTCCCCCTCTCTCTCTGCCTGCCTCTCTGCCTACTTGTCACCTCTCTCTCTGTCAAATAAATAATTTTTTTTTAAAAATAGGCATTTATATCTCTTTTTTTAAAGATTTTATTTATTTTATTTTAACTGAGAGAGAACACAAGCAGGCAGAGAGGCAGGCAGAGGCAGAGAGAAGAGCAGGCTCCCTGCTGAGCAAGGAGCCCAATATGGGACTTGATCCCGTGACACTGGGACCACGACCTGAGCCAAAGGCAGCCGCTCAACCAACTGAGCCACCCAGGCGTCCCTGCATTTATATCTCTTAATTGATATATCTAACACTCACCATATAACAGCAGAACACACACTTTAGGCCACGAAGTAAGTTTTAACATACTTAAAAGAACTGAAAATACACAGAACTATCTTTGATTATACTATACTTCAGCTAAGAATGTTTAATAACTTGAAAATATTCCTATATTTGTAAATCAGGCAATACACTTCTAAATAAACTATAGTCGAATAATTAAAACAGAAATTCATTTGTTTGCTCAATGACAGTAAAATATGATATTCAAAATGAATGGGAGATATTAAAAGCACTGTTTATGGGAAAATTTATAATACCAAATATATGTTTTAGAAAAGAAGAATATCAATGGTTTAATGATAGAGTTCAAGGAGGTAGAGAACAAAATTGTACTCGGTATGACTGAAACACAGAAACAATAAAGATAAAAGCAAAAACAGACACTATGAGGAATAAAAAAGGAGCATCAGGACAGATCTTTGCAATACGGAAGAGACGGGGTACTTTATGAACAACTGTAGGCCAATAAATTTGAAAATGTAGGTGCAGGAGTTGAATGCCTTGAGAAACAAAACTTATGAAAAATCACACAACATTTGAAATCAAAACAGTCCTCTAATAAATAAACACAATCTCTGATTAATTGGTGTCCAAAATGTAAAACCCCAGAACTGAATGCCTTCCTCTGTATTTTTATCTCATATTTCAGAAACAGAATGCCAGTATCATACATAATCTTTTAATCTTGGAGAGATACAGAGACAGGAAGTTTCCCACTTTTTTCACTAAGTTACTGTAACCATGATAGGGAAGCATGACAAATGCATTAAGAAAATGAGATAATTTTATACCAGTCTCTCTCATATAGATACAAAAACTGAAATTAAGTATTATTGAAACAAATATAACACAGCATTCCATGACCAAGTTTGTTTCAAGTATCTAAGTTTAGCATTTCCAAAATCAATGTAATTTACCATATTAGGAAACTAAAGAGCAAAAATAATATATTCATACCAATAAATTAAAAAAAAATCTAAAAAATTCAATATATATACATGATAAAATCAAACAAAAAAATTAACACATGAGGAACAGAAATGAAATGAGAAAAAAAGGTCTTACATTCAACAGTGCACTGGAGAATCTATCCAGGGCTATAAGACCAGAAAGTCAAAAATATGATTAGGAAAAACAAAAAGCAAAAAAAAACTAATATACACAGCTGGCCAAATGCATATATTAAAATCCAGAAAAGGATGCTGCAGAGAAACTGTTAGAATTCACAATTAATTTTTGAGCTGCTGAATCCTTAATCAATACATGAACATCAATTTTATTTCTAGGTATAAGTCACATGAAGTTGTAAAATGTTATTTTGGAAAAAAAAAACACTTTCATTTTTATTTCATTTGTTATCATTATAAACCATCAAAAACTAGGCATAAGCTCCAGGAACAAACTGAGGGTTTCAGAGGGGAGACGGGTCAGGGGATGGGTTAGCAGGGGGATGGGTATTACGAGGGCACGTAGTGCATGGAGCACTGGGTTTTATATACAAACAATGAATCGTGGAACACAACCTCCAAAACTAATGATGTACTGTATAGTGACTAACATAACCTAAGGAAAAAAAAAAGGAAAAAAAAACTGGGCATAAATTTAATGAAATCTACCTACTATTACTACAGAAAAACTATAAAACTTACTTAGAATCTTGAAGAGACCTAAGGAAATGAAGAGATAGACTATTTCCATGAAGTGGAAGATTTTAAAGAAGGCAATTCTCTCCAAACTATCCTGCCAATCCACTATAGTGACAATCAAAATTCCAGCAGAATTTTTTTTTCTGGGGGTGGGGGGTTATGGGGAAGTTTATTACCTGATTCTAAAACATAGAAGAAAATTAGAAGGCCAAGAATAGCCCAGATAATAGTGAGAACAAAGAATAAAGGTACACTTTCACTATTATATATAAGTGTTATTATAAAACTACAGTAGTTAAGATAGTATGATATTGATGCCAAAAAATCCAAACAAAACAGAACAAAAGAGACACTAGGGTTCAAGTCTCATCAAAATGGAGAAACTCTGGTAAACACCCCAGACTTTCAACCAAGAGAAAAAGAAATATAATGCCCTAGAAGCAAGAGACATGCTTTAGCAATAGGACAAAACAGAAACAGACTCATTAAAAACCAGTCTTGGAATTCAGGTGTGCCAATGGCAATTGAACTATCCAGCAGAAAATAATTTCCAATCAACTTCAGGTAAAGGTCACATAACCTACAACCACTTCAAAATATGCAGGCACACAATAAATAATAGTAGTAATAATAATAATATCATCTAGACATGGAAGGAAGAAAAAAGTGACTAACAATCAAGAGGTAAGATAATAAATATAAACAGACCCGTACAGAATACAAACTCTAAAGGTAGCCCTTAAAGGCTTCAAAATAACCACGTTATTTAAGAAATTAAATAAAAGTGTGTGCAGACACTAGAATTAACCGTGTCTTGGGAAAGCTGCAATCCACCTCAAATTTTTTGCCAATTTGGAAACAGAAATGAAACCGATACATTCCTTGAAGAAAACAATTTTACAGCAGAAAAAGAAACCGCAAAAGTCCTGCATCTACTACAGATACTGAATTCAAAATTTACAGCCTTCCCAGAGATAAAGCTCCAGGCACAAAGAGTCTAGTGCATGCTGGACTAATGAATTCTTCCAAACGTGCATGGGTGAAAAAAGTATTACCATTCTTATGTAAATACAAAAGAAGTCAAACACGAGAAAGTAGATAGAATTTATTTTACACGAAGTTCAGGAGCAAACAGTTGTCCCATGGTGGTATGACTGAGCTATCTGTAGGTATACATATGTCGAAAACGCAGACGTTCTTAACAAATATGCCCTAAAGCACACGCAAAACATGCGTAAGGACAACAGAGCAAGGGACTTTAGAGTGGCCTGACGTGATGCGTAGAGCCAATGTACTTTGTAGGAACTCGCTGTTCCTGAAGACCAGAGATTCTCCGTCAGTGGCACAACTCTACCAGACCACGCAGCTTCCTCTTGCAGTGCTGGGCAGCCCAGACACAGGGGATGTAGGACTAATGGTTGTACGGATGCAAAGCTGGGAAGGTAAGGGGGGGGGGAGGGGGGACTGAATGGCTGAGATGGCTAAGACAGAGGGTTATCAAAGTGGCGGGAAGCTGAATGGCTAAGACAGAGGGTTATCAAAGTGGCGGGACTGGGCGAGAGAGGCAGTAAGGGCAAGTCTGTAGGAAAGGAGCGGACGATAGACGGGGACGAGAGAGCTCTTAACGGGGACCAAGACGATGCACAGGTTAGGAGGGCCTATGTGTGTCCTGTCGTGTGCACCCCACCTTCCTCCACAGCAGGGCCCCTACCGGCACCTCAACGGTCAGTGCCACGAAATGACTAACTTGTCTTGCCTGGCAGGCCTTTCGGGGTCTGTTGGGTCCCCATGGCTCTCTCTCCATTTCAAACAGCAATCCCCTTCTCCACATCGGCTGGTTTTGCCCTCTCGAGTCCCTTCACCCACTGAGTCTTCCCATGCTGAGAACACTGTGGGACAGAGCCCAGCGCTCCGCGGACAGGTGGCTGGATGAGTACAGATACGGGTATTAGTGTTTTCTCGACTGAAAAGCCATCGGTTTTCTCGGCTCCTTTTTCCTCTCCATCTCCCGCTCCTCCACTTCCTCCTTGACCCTTCCTTTTTCCTCTCTTTCTCCCCCTTTTAAGTGCGGGTCATTTTTACTTCTCGTAGCACACTCAACAGCTCAACTAAAATTCTCATTTTTCCTTAGTGGGTATTTATGAAATAAAAACACATGGCTGTGGGCAAAAGAGAACTCAACAGATTCCCAAAGCAACCGGGCTCTTGTTTGAAAACATGTGTTCATTTTAATTAGAGCTCACATAAAAGGTACACTGGCTGCACTGGATGTTGTAGTCACCGCTCTCCTTCGAAGAGGAGGTTCCTAATTGCATGAGTTCATATTCTAGACATGAGCAAAAACTCAACGCTTTCTCATCTAGGACTTTATAACCTCAAAGGACACATGACACACATGTACGCTGATGTGTTTGTGCCTAATTTTCACCCTGCTCACCTCTTGGAACTGCTTTTCCACCCTCATGCCGAACTAAAGCCCTATTGACAAGGTCAAGTTTAGCCTAAGTATCTAAAAGTCAGTTTTCCCTGATCTTCTCCTGATCTTCATATTTAAATGCTTAACACTTTTACCCATTTTGAACTGTACAGATGTGCTTAAATAAGTATCAACAACAGTATCTAACACAGAACTGAGCAGGACAGTAGCTGAACAGTAATTTGTGTAATTTTAGACTCTAATTAAACTCAAATTTCATAAATGAACTAATTCACAGTATGAATGATTAATCTCTGTAATAGTATCAATAACTAGTACTTTACAATACTCTAGGTATGATACGTGTGGCTTTCATAAGAACCTTTCAATTTCCATTGTATTTACATCTCCATTCAGAAATGATGGAACTGACTTCGGGAGACAATGAATCAATTGCTACAGGTCCTACAGTTGGCAAAAAACAATTCTGACATTTGAACCTGCCCTAAGTGGCATCAAAGCCCACCATCTTTCCACCATACCTCATTGGTGCTCTAGAACTCAAATGTGTCTTCTTCATACATCTGCATATACATGTTTCTGATACTGAAATTTCGATAAGCATCTATGCTAGGCAGACGTGATGGCCCACCAAAAATGCCCATGTCATCATTGCACCCCGTTCATTTAAAAAGGTGAAAGGGAGTTTTCTGCTGTGATTAAATCCAGGGTCTTAAGGTGGGGCAATTATCCTAGATTATTCCAGGAAGAGGCTACATGTGGGATGGTAAAAGTAGCTAATAGCTAAAAAAATCCAGGTAACCTCTAAAAGCTGAAAAGTGGGAAAGACCAAGGAACTGACTCTCCCTAGAGCATCCATAAGGATCTCAGATGGTATCTCGGTTTTAGCCCAGTGAAGCCTCTTTCAGACTCCTGACTTCTGTAACAGTAAATATTAATACATTTGTGTTGCTTTAAGCTACTGTACTTATAGTAAACTACTATGTTTATAATATTATATGTTTATAGTTTATAGTAGTTTATAGTTTATAGGAGTTACAGTAGCAGCAGAAATCTACTATAGATCCTTTGGAGCAAAGAACTACTACAAGGACTTTTGTTTTTGTAGAAAATACATAAAGCTAATTCTGTCCCCCTCTACATCCTTATATGCATACAAATTCTTCTTACTCTGTCCCACAGCTAGGCCTGGTGTGATTTAAAGTGCTCAGCCCTTCTGAGCTGTAGTTGGTGGCCACATAATGAAATAGGGCACCACAGGTTTTTTTTTTTTTTTTTTTCAGACTGTGCCCTTCTAATGGAAGATGCTTCTAGTAGTTGGTAATATTTTCAGAACATAATTTTAGGGTAGCATAGCATATCAAAGAAAATAAAAGACAGTAGTGCCAATGCCGTATTTATAAAATGTTATATAAAAGTTATTGTCTGAGATGCTGTCAAAAGAATACTTAGTTATGAATAAAGGATGACAATGTGTCTTCTTAGCACATGTATTTTCTGCTTTCTTCAAAGATCATTTAATTTGATGTTACTTGAGCAATCATCAAACTGAAGGTCAGATACATTGCTTACATTTTCTAAAGTCTTTTCATTATTTCATTTTTATAAAAGTCAGCCAAATTTAAGAATCGAATTAGTGGGGTGCCTGGGTGGCTCAGTTGGTTGAGTAACTGCCTTTGGCTCGGGTCATGATCCCTGAGTCCTGGGATCGAGTCCCGCATCGGGCTCCCAGCTCCATGGGGAGTCTGCTTCTCCCTCTGACCTTCTCACCTTTCATGTTCTCTCTCTCTCAAATAAATAAATAAAATCTTTGAAAAAAAAAAAAAAGAATCGAATTAGCTTTAAGGGGTTTTATTTTCAATTTATCACTTATGAAAATATCAGTAAATGGATAATTTCAATAAAATTTTAAACTAATAACATTATTACAGATTTCATAAAAGAGTCAGGAATTGAGTCTGCTTCACTGTTTGTCATGTTTTGGACACCTGTAATTAAACTGATACTTTGTGCAACTTGGACAGAAATCAAAATTATAATTGTAGCAGAACAATAGAAAACCCGATGTCTTTTTTCAAAAAATTCTCTTCTGTGCCTACGTAAATGAGCTGCTTAGATTTGATAACTTACACTGTACTAGGTTAGTGGGGTCTTTTGGTAATAATTCAGTCTCAGAAACTTACATGTCCCAAAACTCAGGATTGCTAATTCACTTCAATATGAGTGTAAATATATATCCACCTACAATTACAGGATGTGTGTGCTGCTGCTGTTCTAGGCGCTAGAACACACACGGAGCTACCAAGAGGAGCCGGAGAAGGCCAACAGGTTTACTCAGAAAACCACATCACCACAACTCAACACCCCCTTCTGAAGCCTTCAGGGGAGCTCATCACATGTATCAGTTTTACAGAAGAACCAAAACTCAGGTACTAAAGTTGGCCAAGGTCTCAAAGTTAATACACAGAGGAGTCAAGATTCAAACCCAGATCTGTCTGATTCCAAAGTCTGGGTCTGGGCCCTTTTATTATTCCAGACGGTGTCTACACGTGAGGCAGAACTTCCAAGATCCTGGGATCTAAGTGAGGAGGACTATAAATTCAGAGGACTATAAATTCAAAAGGTGCAGTTGGATTGAAAACTCCAACACATACCATGACTGGTGGTTTTTCTGAGTTACACTGCCCCTGAGGTCGGCTGGAAAACTGACGTCATGTTATCTCCTCCATATGCATCTAGCTTTCCTTCCTGGAAGGATTCCATCTTAATCACAGGGTCTGTTTCGAGAGACTCTCTACCCCCATGTACACGGTGCCAAGGGCCCAGAGTTTAACAAACACTTGTTGAGTGAAAGCGAGAGCTTAACAAGCTTAGAGAGAGTCCATATTGCTCAGCGTTATAAACTGGTGTAGAGTGTACACCTTTACCAGTCATTGGATTACAGAGTTGGGGTGTGATTATCACAGACTCTACGTTTGTTATTACCCAACCAAACCAAACCATTATCACCAAACCAAACAAGCATATAAGTTTACCATGGTATTAGCCCTCTTGGGGTTGTTCAGAAGTTTTCCCCACAAGTGGATTTTCTTTCCCAGGCTCAGGAAAGCTGTACCAAGGTAAGGGTGGCCTGAGGTGCTGGAGGCAGAGAGAGACACTCAGTCTGGCAGGAGTCCAGGGAACTTTGGGAAGTGAAGCAAAAATGAAGGAGTAGTGAATTGCGTTAAATACTGCTGAAAGGTAGAGAACAGGGAGGATCGTGGAGATGATAAACACTGGTGAGAGTGTTTATACATTCATATACAGCAGTGTCAATAACTGCTGGATAGAAGAAGTTCACTAGATTTAAGGGCAGTTAAGAGAAAGTCAAGCGAGGAGACGAAAATGTCAAATACAAAATATATTTTGAATAATCCTGCTATAGAGAAAGAGGTTAGAGGAACAGGGATGAGAGTTTACACTGAGGGGTTTTTTTTGTTTTGTTTTTAGGTTTTTGTTTTTGTTTTTTTTTAATTGGGAGAGCCTCAGGTGAATGTAAAAATAATGGGAAAGCTTACTATTTAGGAAATAGAAGACTGGTAATTTAAAGGCTTCAAGAAGGTAGGGGATAATAAAACTATTAGTTATAGATGAGAAAAAGAACAGAGATTTTTATAGGAAGGACAATAAGAAGGATAATTATGTACCCTGGTTTTCTGTTTGGTACCATGAAAGTGAAAGAACTATTAATAAAGGTCTTCTCTTTTCTCTGTGAAATAGGTAATAAAGTCAGAAATACAGAGCTGGGGTTATGGTGAATTGAACGTTCAAAGAAAGTCTGAAATTTAGAGATAGAAAGAGCTGATATACATGCACAGAAGCACAACTGACCAGTTGCCAGAGATCACTCGACATCGTGGGGCCCAAAGGTGATGACCATGAACTAATTATAGATCCGATCTGATCTTTTTCTGCGTTTTCTCCAACATTAATCCTCAATGCTTAGCTTCAGGCAAACAGAAAGCAGGATTCTAGTCAAAAGATAACGATCCACCTACAAGTCTCTAGGGACAAAGAATGACACATGGGAAGAAGTTGGAGTCTTACAGCGATGAGGACTGCTGGGACATCATCTATGAGGGGAAAAAAACAGTCCGGGGTGACCTCAAGATATTTCTCACTGTGATAAGGGATAGAGTAAAGGTGGAAGTGGCATTGTATTGGAGGAAAGATAATGAGGTCTCCTTTGGAGACGTTGATTTTAATCTCCTTTTGAGAGTAGGATGGCAATACTTAGCAGAATGTTCGGTGAAATCAATCTCAAGGACAGAAGGATCTTCTAATCTGATGACACCTTTTTGTCAAACATTCCCTTGGTCAAAGTTTTTGACTGAAAACATATGTAGCAGGTGAGATTTTTCCAGTAATTTGAGTGATAAAATAAGGCTACCAAGGAAGAAATTTGACTTCAATCTATTCTACCAGATAAATTGAAATAAAAGATACAAGAGCTTCAGAGTCTCAAGTCAATTGGTCTTAAACTAGCATTTAGATGTTGGAAAAGAAACCAAAATAAAAATCTCTATTTCTTCAGCCAAAGAACGCACTTATGGAAAATATTTAAACCCAACCTTAAAAGATGCCTTATAAACACATTACAATATGATAATAACCTACAAAGACATTTTCTAAATGTGCCCGGCTGGAAAACTGGGATCCACTGTGAATGACACGAGGGCCTCCTGTGGACAAGGAAAGCACCCTTTTAAAAGCTACCCTTAATTACTGTAGATCAAAATCAAATTCCAATTAAGATTCTAATTTTTCTAATGAATTAAGTACTTTGTTTTCTCTGATCCGAATAGGTGACATCAAATTCCTTTCTGATGAAAAGTATCTCTAACAAAGTGCCAAATGGCCTGTTTATTGTCTGATACATTTCTAGTAAAATATGATTTTTGTGAATGAATTATTACAGAATGCTACGTGGGCATTTAGGATTTCTACACTTAAAAAATTGTTCTCTAACAACTTAGGGTTTAAATGGCTGTCATTTCCAGGAGACAGACCTCTTTAATATCACACTAATGGTTAATAGTTAATACTTCCACAGACCAGGCCAAATGCTCCTACCTTCTCAGTGCAATTGTGATGTTTAATATTTAGCCATAACAAAATACATCTCTCAGCTTTTGCCAAATTTTACTTCTATTCATAATAATGGGGGGTGAACTTTTAACTTGTTTATTTCCCAGTTCATATTTAAAAATTAAAACTTAAAATTTAAGAACTGAACCGCTAAAATATACCACATTCCCTTTTTTTTTTTTTTTTTAAGATTTTACTCATTCATTTATTTGCGAGAAAGGGAGAGAGAGCCAGAAAGAAAGCATGAGCTGAGTGGAAGGGCAGAGGGAGAGGGAGAAGCAGGCTCCCCGCTGAGCAGGGAGCCCGATGCGGGGTTCGATCCCAGGACCCTGGGACCATGACCCGAGCCAAAGGCAGACGCTCAACCGACTGAGCCACCCAGGCGCCCCACCACATTCCCTTTTTAAACTCAATGCATGTAGTACTTTTGCTAAAATTCTCTTCTTAAATGCTGTCACTTCAGGGCTTGGTAAGAATTAGGTGGAGATTTGGAGTAAATTTGGAGTAAAGACTTTTTTCATTACAATAGAACACACACACACACACACACACACACACACACACACACACACAAATCCAAGATACCTTATTGTGTGTTTCATTTTATCAAGATTACTAATACCTTCCTCTGGAATGGGAAATTTGAAGATAGCGGTTAATCTGTACTTCCTAACAACGGAACACTAGTATGTGCCATTTACTATCTTGCAGTATACAAAAAAAAAAAAAAAAAAAGAAAAAAAAAAACAAGCAACTCAGTGTCTACATGTTTAAAGCTCAAAAACCTGTTTCTTTGCATCAAAAAGCCGTTTCCTCAAACCTGTTACAACTTTCAACAGTTTCAGAGTACGGATCTCTGCTGCTTACTCAATCCAAAAGATTTAATGCTGATAAAACGTCACATGAATACCTGAAAATTTCGGTTGGTCTACCAACTAGCCCTTAAGGAAGAAAACCTACTCGGAGCACCCTGGAGCTTCTATCTAGCAGTTACACCAATACTTGGAGCACAAGGGCGGGAGGGAAGCACGTTCTCATCAGCTCCAAGGGGCCAGTCCTCTTTACTCTCACCACTTCCTGCTGGGGCCAAAAGTCAGGTGTGGCCCAAGGAAGATGGGGGTGATCCACAAATATGCTGTTTTCCCTGGAAGAATATTTCTACCCTTGGTTTTTTTTCAGGTCTGTTTATCCTGTGCCTTGAATCAGCTTCAATACCCCAATCCTCAAAGTACAGACCGAGGGGAGGGGCATCCCTTCACTGTCTGAATACGGGCCCCAGAAATCCTCTGTCCTGAAGTGAAGAGGATGGGACAGTACTGTCACCCCAGGCCCCACAACAAACGACTCAAGCCTGGGACAGGTCTTGGTTATTGTCTTTTCTTACCGTCAGACACCTTTTCCAAAAACAAAGTATTTTTTGTTTTCCTCTCTGACCTACGTTTCATCTCTGAAGGTTATTGGTGTATTTGCTGGAAGATGGGCCTGAGGGTACAAGTTAATGAAACACTGTTTTGACTTTCTTGGGATTCAAGTCACCAAAGTGACAAGACACGTTAAAGATGAATAAAAGGAGGTATTAGAATATAGGAGGTCCAGTAGAGGGGGGAACAGAACTTTGCTCTTTTAATACTGAGAAGGCTGGGTTTTTCTAAGTAACTGGAGAACCGAGAAAGCCAAGGTAAAACACAGCTCTTTGCTACTTGCTACAGGCGTCCAGGCAGAGTACTTAAAAATTAAAGAAGAACATTTGTTGGCAATTTCATATGAAGAGGAGACCAATAAGCTAAGGAAAATTTGTCCTTTCAACACACACAAAAAACAAATTCTCATTTTATATCAGTGTATTTTCGATATTAATTCTTTTTTTAAAAAACTTAAATCCATGAGAGCCATTCAGTCTCTGCCTGACCTCACATAAAATTCCTTTCCCAAGATTCCTTTTCTGCAAACTTTCCACAGCTTTTTTGATATCCATTCAGATTTGGTCCTCTATTTTTCCTCTTCTCATTTCAGAACAATGATTTTACTTTTCTAACATACTTTTCATATGCTGTTTTTTTTTTCCTTTCACCCTTATTTTTTCTAAGTAGCTTAAATTACATGCATTGGTTAGAATTCTTCAAGATTTATTTGAGAGCAAGAGAGAGAGAGAGACAGTGTGTGTGCACAAGCAGGGGAAGGAGAAGGAGAGACAGAGGGGAAGCAGAGGATTTGGGGCTCAATCCTCGGACCCTGATCCAAGCCGAAACCAAGCATTGGATTCTAACGCTTAACCAAGGAAGCCAGCCAGGTTAGAACTCTTAACCTTTAAAATCACTAATGCCTGGCTGAAAATTCAGAAGCAAACAATTGCGAACCTTTCTTTTATACCAGCATCCTGTGGGTGGGCAAATGTATAAATAAATTGTAACTTGAGGTATCTATTATTCTGCATAGTAAGTTTTCCAATGTGGCACAACAAAGGTGTACTAATAGACCCCAATAGTTTTAACTCCTCGTGGCGTAGCCTCCTAGGTCTCACTGTGGAAATCTAGGGTCTCTCTCACCCTAGTTTCCCACCCAGGAGAATAAGGACAAACAAACGCGAAGAACTCAGAATGCAAAATCAAAGAGAAGCTTACCGGAATTCCAGGAGAAACGTCGAAGACGCCGCCAAACATCAGGGCTACCCAGGTATATCTGCCTGCCTGGAGAAGCCAGCTCCAGAATCTTCAGCAGCTGTTTCCACGTCCTCTCTGCTTGAGATCAAATGACAAAACCAAAACAACTTAGGTTGAGTTTGAAGTCCTATATACAAGGGAAAACAACCCAGGGACAGGGGGCGGGGGATAGGGGGAAAGTCCACTGTCTCACCAGCAACTAGCACACTCTGCCCGAAAGATTTTGGGCAAGAGTAAGTTCTATGGAAGGTTTATATGAGATACTGCAGAAACAGAGCACTGGCTAGGGTGTGGCGATTTCCCTATGAGGCTAGAAAGGTCCTGTTTTCTAGAGAAAAGTAAACTAGCTAATGCTGTGTTAGTGGATTGTGATTGGTGCGCTTTAGGATTAACAGGTGTTTCTTGTAAGTGCAGACTGATTTTGAGCTTTGGAATGTGGACCAGCCCATTGTAAGGGGCCTCCCATCTGGGGGCACTGATCCACTAATTAGCTTTTTCAGGCCCCATGGGGGAGGATCTTTGGATGATTTCCAGGGCTCCTTTAATCTCGAGCATCTGATTGTTTATCTTAAGAAAGTATTTCAGGGGGTGCGGTATATATAACATGTAAGAGATACATAACTTTCAATGGCGAAGAGAAATTTATAGAAAGCTACTGCATTCTCCACATTTGGGGCAAATTTGTGTGTGGATACTACAAGGGAAGGAGGCTCAGCATTTTCAGGAAGCGTTTCCTCCAAAAAACACACCAGATGTCAGATTTTTACTGAACCAGAATGATTATACTTCAGAGAGATTCATGCATCAAGGGCACAAGTTGAAACTAGTCTTTCAAGGATTTAGAATCACATTTTTTAATGTAATTGAAATTGCTGCTGAGCTTTCCTATATTTTGAGTACCTACACATGTGAGAGAATGGGTGGACACATTGTTCAACATTTCTACATTTGGTTAGAGCGTCAGAAGATCTTGCTTGCCTTTCTGACAAGCCTGGTACTGTGCAAAGCAATTCCAATATCAAGGCTGATCATCTGTCCAGAGACAGCCATTAAACTCACAGACCAAATCCAAAGACACGATGTTAAATATTTCTACATTTTGTAAGAGCACTGAAAGATACTGCTTGCTTTTCTGGGACAAGCCTCATACCATGCAGAGCAATTCCAATATCAAGGGTGATCATCTGTCCAGAGACGGCCATTAAACTCACCGACCAGATCTGAAAAACATTTGTAACTATTTAGCCACTCCTGAATAGCTTTCACGGCTAGCTAAATCATCTTCTCCAAGTGGTAATTGTTTCAATGTCCCAAGACATTAAAAGCTATTAAAGTCTAATGACCCAAGTCTTGTTTTTCCTAGAAGGTGGAAACTTTTTTTGATGTTCTAGCTTTTTCCCCCAATAGTGTTTAACTGGCTACCAGGTTTAGAAAAATACAGTATGACATCTATGTGTAAAGTATAAATCTAGTACTTGAGTGAAATGGTAGGTTTGGAAAAATTTTATTTTTGGTTCAGTATTGACTTTACTGCAAACGTTTTACATACAAATAGCCGTTTTTGAGTTCGAATGAAAGAGGGAAGGGTATCACTAAGGGATATGAAAATACTCATGAAACAGTCCTATTTTTCTGGTTTGTTTTATTAACATTAGCAGTCTGTACTGTGTCACAGATTTTTGGCCTTTACCTGGTAAAACCTTTTGTCATAATCATGAAAGATTATTCACTGGATATTATTTTATGATTTTCAGGTAATTCTATCTCTTAGAGTCCAAATATAGTACAGACTTACTTATTTGCAATTGTCCCCGTCTATGGGACACTTCATTGTTCTTTCCGTCAAAAGATGTTATAAATGGGGGGGGGCACGTGGGTGGCTCAGTTGGTTAAGCGACTGCCTTCTGCTCAGGTCATGGTCCCAGAATCCCAGGATAGAGTCCCACATTGGGCTCCCTTCTCAGTGGGGAGTATGCTTTTCCCTCTGACCCTCTCCTATCTCATGCTTTCTCTTTCGCTCACTCTCTCTCTCTCAAATAAATACAATCTTAAAAAAAAGATGTTACAAATGGTACTGAGCTAATCAAAATTTAAAAGAAAACATGACAAAAGAATTCATGAATGAGAAAAACA
>CM052809.1:13755937-13797104 GCA_028533885.1 Nasua narica | reverse complement strand
AAAAAAAAAAAACTGTCCTCTAAACAGAAACAGGAAACACCTCCAGTTTCAGAGCAGAAATAGACAAGTCAAAATCAACTTTGATGGGGTAAGTGGGTGATGGACATTAAGGAAGGCATGTAATGTGATAAGCATTGGGTGTTATAAGCAACTAATGAATCACTGAACACTACATCAAAAACTAATGATATACTATATGCTGGCAGATTGAATTCAAATTTAAAAAGAGGGAAAATAACAACAAAAAAAGTTGACTTTGGAATGAATTGAAGAGAAAGAACAGCACCACTGTAGTCATTAAACATAATTTGCAGAATATAATCAATACTGGGGATATAAAAATCCACGAAACAAAGGGCAGACTAAAGAAAATGTGAACAGTGGATGGCCCAACATAAGACATTTCACCGTGGAAAGAGTTCGTGTGAGTTCCTATGCTTATCTGTGTGTGTGTGTGTGTGTGTGTGTGTGTGTGTGTGTGATGACTATGCAATTAGTTTGGGAAGTGGGCTAAAATGGATGAAAATTTTTTTTTTAAACTGTAAGATTTCAATATTATATCACATTATTTTTAATATTTCTGATATTGGTAAAGTTCACATATATAACAAACTTAATATCTCCATGAAAACTGCAAATTGGAATGTAGCTTAGGCACTGTCTTATATACAAAATGCATGGGTCAAAGAGATGGCAATGATTGACAGAACATATAATATGGGGAAAAAAACCATCAAAACCAGCAGACCTAACAACAGTTAGTATCTTTGTAAGAGATGCCAGAGTACAAACTTTTCCTCTCCCTCCCTCCCTCCCTCTCTCTCCTTTTCCCTTTCTCCTTCTTCCTGTTCCCCCCTCCCTTGTCCCTTTCCCCACTCTCTTCCTCCCTCCCGCCCTCTCCTTCCTCCTGTCTCTCTCTGTGCCCATCCACTGGGGAAAGACCATGAGAGGACATGGGGAGAAGGTAGCCATCTACAAGCCAGGAACACAGCCTGCCTCAGGAATGGAATTTGCAGACACCTTGATCATGGACTTCAGATCAGATTGTGAAAGAATAAATGTCTGCTGTTTAAGTATCTCAGCCTGTGGGATTTTGTTGCGGCAGCCCAAACGGACTAATTCACTAATACATTGTCAATTTTTTATAACTGGTCATTTGTTCTTACTATTCCTAACATAGCTTTTTATTTCCAAAATGTTAGGTTGCAATATGAGTTCCAAATTTCTAGCAGTATCTTTCCTAATAACTTGGGAGACACATGTTCCTTGATAAGGAACATCAAGTTTTTTGCTTGTTTGTTTGTTTCTAGAGAGAGGCAGGGAGAGAGAATCCCAAGCCAATGTAGGGCTCAATCTCAAAACCCTGAGATCATGACCTGAATTGAAATGAAGAGTCAGGTGCTTAACTGACAGGGCCACCCAGGTGCTCCAATGAGGTTTTTTGTTTGTTTTTTTAAAGATTTTTATTTATTTATTTGACAGAGAGAGAGATCACAAATAGGCAGAGAGGCAGGCACGGGGCGGGGGGAAGCAGGCTCCCCGTTGAGCAGAGAGCCAGATGTGGGGCTCGATCCCAGGACCCTGAGATCATGACCTGAGCTGAAGGCAGAGGATTAACCCACTGAGTCACCCAGGCACCCCGCCCATGAGGTTTTTAATATTAGTAAGTAGTTATTGTCCTTTTTCAGAAAATCACTGGGATTATAACTACTCTTCACAGAGACCCAAAATACCTCTATCCATTCCCCAGACATTTCACATTGTATTTTTCTATGGAGCTATATATACATTACATGGTCACATAATATATATTTATATGTATACAAATGTAAGTACATATTTAAATACATTTAAAACAATATATATGGAAATATTTATATACATATATTTATATATCTTTAGAAACAAACAAATGTTTCCCAGATTTTAAACTCATTCCACCTACACACCAGTACAGATTTATAGAGACAAACAAAATAACAATACCTCGATCTTAACAATTCTGTGGAAGAATGAATCAGATCTTTAGGCTATTCTCTGGCCATAAAGAAAAAGCTGAAGAGTACTAAGTTCAAATTTGCAGGGTTGTTTTTTGTGTACTATTCAAGATATCAGTGTGATACTCATTTACACAGGAGATGTCAATACTAAAAAAAAAAAAATCGCAAATAACAAAAATTTCAGAACAGGTTTTCAATAAAGCATCATGGAAATGGTCAATCATAATGAATATGCTAAAAGAAGACCACATAAGAAATTGCATAAATAAATATACGTGAGGGGTGGCAAAGAGCGACGCAGAAGAGACCGGCAGAATTACAGAGCAGAAAGGAACGTGGAGATCTTCAGGATTAAAAGCTTCAATCTCCAGATGTATTGCACGTTCCCCATTTGTCTCCTCCTGTCCCCTTTCTAATCATCTTCACCATGTCCTGTGCCTGAGGAGGGTGTTCTCTATGGACAAGCACCAAATGCTCTCGCAACCTGTAGCCTGGTTATGTGTGAACGCTGGGCTCCTGGTCAGAGACTAAAGAGTGGGGGCGGAGAACCGCTGGGGTGCTTGTTCCCCAGCTCTTGTCCTGCCAAGGCAGCCTGTCATCAGAGCAGGGGTTCTTCTGCCAAAAGCCGCTAATCCTGTCCAGCCACCTCACAGCCCTCCCGTCCGGCCCCTTCAAGTCTGTAGAGAGGAGCAGCTTCTCACTACCGTAAGCCCTGAAATTATTCGCCCTTCCCTGTTCGTTTCCACCAACATTTTTTAAAATCCCTTATTAAACTCATGCCAATTGCCCCTTTTTCATGCACTGTGTTCCCTGGGAAATGAACGGAGATGAAAGATGAAATCTGCAAGTCGTAAAGAGATAAACGGGTAAGGGCTAATTTATCTCCGTCACATTATCATTTGCCTGTGGTCTTAACAAAAGCAAGGAGCTTAATGGTAACTATTATAAATGCTGCCCTCAAAGTACTCACAGTTCCTAGTGTATGAGAAAATGAAGAGTGCTCCTATTCACTCCAGCTGATTAAAATGCTAAGCACAAAGGAAACACAAAGAGGTATATCTATTAGTCTATTCTTTAGAGAAGAGTCTAGAAGGCTCAGATGTTGTTTTTTGTTGTGTACCCCACTTAGGTGCCAAACGTTTAAGGGACCTGCCCACCATGACCCAGGTTAGTAGGAGAATCTAAGTCAGAACTAAGCCCTTGCCACGTCTGTGCATGCAAGGTGATCCAACCACAGGGAAACACTGAAGGCACGCTCACAGTTTCTGAGAAACTAAATTATATATGTGCCCACATTACATAGATGCATGGGATAAATAGGAGGGAAACGTGGAAAACAGACATAAAGAATACGAGGAGTGGAGTGGAGGGTTCAAAAGCACCCCAGAGCCCTTGATCATCATAAAATTGGAGGGTTCAGTCCTTCTTGTTGGATCATAGCTCAAGTAAGCCAAAATAAGCAAGGACTGCAGTCCTCTGATTCCTGGTGAGGAGTAAGAGCCTGGGAAACTGTGCAATAAACAGCTCTGGCGAAACCACAATGGCCAGCAGCCGGTTTCCTGAGTTCATGGAGAAATAACAAGAACACATTGGCTGCCTTAATTTTCCTACATTGCTGCCAACAGCCACAACATTAACCTGTGCGCAGCGATCTGACCCCGCTTTTGAAGGGCTCCTGTTCACAAGGTGTCAGCAAATAAGGCAGCAACCACTGGTTCCTAGAAGGGCTCAGAATCAACCCCATTTCTGAAAACAAACATCATTCATAAACTATGTCTCTCCATTGTCAAGGCAGAACCTTCCCATTTTCACCAACTGGAACTGTTCTCATTACGACTAACATATGACACACAATAACTACAATCATCAACAATATTTGCAAACAGATTCCTAGCCGAAACAAATTGAAAAATCCTATTATTTATTTTGTCTTCCTTAAGATATGATTCCTCTTATCCCATTCAGAGCTTCATATTTCTTCATGAAATTGTTTATATCCTGCTCTTTTTCAATGCCTGCTACAAGGAAGGACTGTGACATTGGAACTCCTGACCATGACATTTGGGTAACTATGCAATAGTCAATTTAAGTAAACATCGGGAACAAGGTGACTTTTTTTTTTTTAAGATTTTATTTATTTATTTGACAGAGAGAGATCACAAGTAAGCAGAGAGGCAGGCAGAGAGAGGGGGAAGCAGAGAGCAGAGAGCCCGACGCGGGGCTCTGCCCTGCTGAGCAGAGAGCCCGATGCGGGGCTCTATCCCAGGACCCTGAGATCATGACCTGAGCTGAAGGCAGAGGCTTTAACCCACTGAGCCACCCAGGCGCCCCAAGGTGACTTTTCAATGGAAAGAAGAGAAAAGACTGCTAAAAGGTTAGGGGAAATTGGCTATTTTTCTTTCCTCTCTATAAATGTAGAATTCAGAGAAGAATGGGCTATCAGATTTCTGTTAAGCAAGGGCAAGGCCAAAGACCCAGAGTTGTTTAATCCACACCAGGTGTGAGGAATAATAGTAGGAACAGAAAAAAAGGAGTTTTAAATCATGTACTGTTAGAATGAAAAGGAAATGCAAATTTGGGGGTCACCAGGGTGGTTCAGTTGGTTAAGTGCCTGACTGGTGATTTCAGCTTAGGTCACGATCTCATGGATTGTGGGATCCAGCCCCTATGTGGGGCTCCATGCTCGGGGGGGCGGGGGAGTCTGGTTGATATTCTCATCTTCTCCCTCTGCCCCTCACCCCTCTCTCTCTCTTTTTCTCTCTCTCTCAAATAAATATTTTTTAAAAGAAAAGAAAATGGATGTTTTATACTGTTTCAAAAGAAAAAGTCATACATAAAACCATACAAGGAAACTTCAAGTTTAGCATAGGGACAATCATCATGCTTTGTTGATATATGGGAAATCCAAAGAGATCATTGATATAAGGTTAGAAAAGATGAGTAGATACCTAAGAAAATAAATATGTTTCAAATGATTACAGACTGTTTTACTTGCATTAGTCACAGGTGTTTAAATTTTTGACAGGTTTTTTTTTTTTTTAGATTGTTAGATATTTACAATTCCCAGTGTTCTTGACTCTGACGTCACTTGTCTCATTCCTTTTCTGTTGGAAGGAAAACTTTCACGAAATGTTAGTATCCGATTTTTTTTCCAGATAAACTTTTATGTCAGGTATGTCTATTCAGTTCCAGTGTCCTCATCTAACTCCAACTGATCTTAAATTCTCTGGATGAACTTTCCTATTTTCTTTTCTTGTATTGATTTAGTCAAAATTATAGGGGAAAAAAAAAAGAAATGTGAAGAAATGATCTTCCAGAGAGTCATAAAATGACTAAGTTCATCTCTATTGAAATGCATTTATCTCTTATTTTCATGCTATTTGCCTTTAATGTTCATACACTATTGCCCTTGGAGTCTTTGATAGACAGCCAAGGGGCTGCAATTGATGATACTTTGTCTCTCACCTTGACTGTGAACAGCTTCCCTGTTTTTTGTTTGGGCATGAGTTTTTTTGCCTGCCTGAGTTATTTGGCCTGCTTTATTCTTAAAATATGAAATGAACCAATTCCTGAGCATGCCACTTAAGAAAAAGGACAGAATGATCATTGCCAGCTTAAATAAAACAATAATCTGACTTATGTGTAGACATGTATGCCCAGTTATTTATTTGTAAATTTGTAACATCAAAATAAATTTCTAACGCTAGACAGCTAATGAAATATGTAATACTTCTTTATACTATATGCAGGACAGAAGTTTAAAACATGTTACATATTCATTAACATCAAACAGTATTTTCCTGTATTGTGAACTAGCTGTATTTTAGGAAAATATGACGAAGAGATGAAATTGCTCTAGAGAAATGGGCCCATGAATGGGTATATGAATAATCTTTTTTGCGGTGATTTCTGGCCTGTGCTTCATTTTTTAATCTTCATCGAACTTATTTATATAAAATAAATAAAATTAAGCAATTTAAAAATTGAGACTGCAGTGATTATCGTTAAGAGGGACTGCACATTGCTTGCTGTTATCACAACATGAGTTATGATTGTCCGTAAGTCAAAAGTAATAAGGAGAGATACTTTGAACCAAATCTTCACAGGGCGGAAGCCTTTTATGCTTTCTGGTAGAGACAAAAGGACACGTGAGAATCTGGGCAGATATATCGCTAACGTTCTGTGAAGACAGAACACTGTGTCTTCCAGACACTGAGTGAAGGAAGTTCTTGCTCCAGCGGCAGGGAGTCAGTAGTTAAGGTCGTATGTCAGCCCCTTGGAGGCTACCTCGGCTACAGAGGGCGGCAGCATTCAAGGTCATGCCCTATTTGGAGAGTTTACACCAATAACGAACCCAATGAGAAAGGCCATTACTCCACAAGTCAAGACAACTCTGAAGAGCCCCTCAAGCTCCAGAACTCTCCGTGGCGAGGAATGAGGCAATTGTTGGACCTGGATGACACTGACCATCTCCTTCTGTCCAGTGTTGCTTCACTCCGCCATCTTCCTCAAGTGTTGGTCTCGAGGGTGTTAAATAAACAACTTGCGAGCTAAACTCTGCCTCAGAATCTGTGTTTTTAGGAATTCAAGCCAAGCCAAACAAAACAAAAGGAAAAAAAAATCTGGATCCAGAGCAAATACAAACCTATTTTTTTGTAATATTATAGTACATTTTGATCTGGGAGACAACATGCATCTATCTACTTCCTTGGTCATATTCTCCAACATAAAATTAAGAATTAGCACGGAGTGTAGTGCATAAAAAATGAATCTTGGAACACTGAAAAAATAAATTTAAATTAAAAAATAAAAAATAATTAAAAAATTGAAAAAACTAAATAAAAATGGAAAAAAAAAAGAATTAGCATGATGATGTCCATTAAAGAGTTCTACTATAGTGCATATTTGTTTTGAAGTTATACAGTAAATTAGGAAGGCATTATATTTAATCCTCCCAATAAGTAAGACCATAATTATCTTCATATATTCAAATCTTCCCTTGTGTTTCTCAGTAAAGATTTAATTAATTCCTTAAAGGAACAGGGGCCACACATTTCTTGTTAAGAATCTTATACAATCTCTTACTGCCTTCATTCAATTGTGAATAGAATCTGAGTTGCTTTTGGATGTTCTGAGGTACAAGTGATTTTCTTATATTAATATGAATATTCCCACAATTAATGACTTGGTAAACATTGTTCATACCTACATTTTCCTATGCTGTCATCTTAAAACCTTTTGACTCATTTGTTTTGGGTATGTCTCATTTAAAAAGCACACAGTGACATGTGTCAAGTGTTCATTCCTCATTGAAACGAGAACCTGACATTTAAGTATTTCACCCACACTCGCTTACCGTGATCACTAATTTGTACTTCTATTTTACATTTGTTATTTACTCTCTATTCTTTCTTTCTTTCTTTCTTTTTTTTTTTTTTTTTTTTTGGTAATTCTTTCTTTTCCCTTGTGGAGTAATTATATTACACAAAAATTTACATAGTCTGCCACCGAGAAGGTACCTGTACTTGTTTTTCCCTTGATTGTTTTTGTTCTTTACATCATATTTGCGTAACTATTTAGTGGTACATTTTTTGGTACACCTTTTAAAAGCTATAGCTTCAGGTTTTTTTCATTGATTTTCGTAATACCAATAAACACTTTTATGATGTTTTACTTCATCTAGTAATACCAATAAGCACTTTTAAGAAGATATAAATTCTTTTTAATTTTTTTATTCTTTTCTTTTTATTTTTTTTCTTTTTATTCTCAGATATCTGAATATATTTTCCAGAAGTACCAGAATGTCATTTTCATTATGTTAAAGGATGTTTCCTATTACTCTTTTTTGACCAGTAAGAGCCCTTTCAGTATGTCTTTCTTTTTTTTTTTTTTTTTTTTTAGTATGTCTTTCTTAAGCTTTAGGATATTTTTTTTTATATAAAGATTTTGTTTATTTACTTGACAGAGAGAGAGAGAGAGAGAGAGATTACAAGTAGGCAGAGAGGCAGGCAGAGAGAGAGGGAGAAGCAGGCTCGCCGCTGAGCAGAGAGCCTGATGTGGGGCTCGATCCCAGGACCCTGAGATCATGACCTGAGCCTAAGGCAGAGGCTTTAACCCACTGAGCCACCCAGGCGCCCCAAGCTTTAGGATATTTTTCTCTGTTATTTCTTGGTTATTTTGTTTCTTTTATTCTTTTTATTCTCTTCTTTTGCAGTTTGTACTGAAGAAATTCTAGTGGCATCTTTGGTACATTTCCCTGGATCCATCTTCCAGCTCAAAAATTTCTCTAATTTATTTAATTTTACTATCTAATCCTTAATCCTTCTATTAAAATTTACTTTCATGCATGTTTTATTTCTGCAACCAAATTCAAAATTTTCAAGATTTCATTTTTTTCTTTATTATTAGCCTATCTTTGTTTTATGAATACTACATATTTTTATCTTTATGAGATTACTAATTTCATTTGTTTCAAATGTTATCTCTATTACATTTTATCTTCTTATAGAATTACTTTTTCATTTAATGCTTCTCTTTTATAATTTGGTTTCTCTTAGGTTAATTTGGTAACAAGATTACCTTTGATTTACTGCTTATCATCTTTTAATATTACATTAGGGAGTACTTATTAATCTCCTGAGATTACAGGTTGCTATGAGAGAAGACTCTATTTAATTATTTTGACTGAAAAACATATTTAAATATTTAATATATACCCGCACATATATCTATTCCTAATTTTAAATATATTACATTAAGGCTGACGTAATCAGAACAAACCTTCCACTAAAATAGTATCTTGTCTTGATGGAAAATTATTTACATCAGTCACTAACAGACCCAATTTTTCAAAGACCATTATTTTATCTATGGATTTTTTTTATAGAGTGCTAGCACAAATATTAATCCAATGAAGTTGAGATTATATTTACATTTTGTTTTTGGGGTTTTTTTCTTAAGTTTTTATTTATTTATTTGACAGAGAGAGAGATCACAAGTAGGCAGAGAGGCAGGCAGAGAGAGAGGGGGAAGCAGGCTCCTGGCCGAGCAGAGAGCCGGATGAGGGGCTCGATCCCAGGACCCTGAGAGCATGACCTGAGCTGAAGGAAGAGGGTTTAACCCACTGAGCCACCCACATGCCCCTATATTACATTTTGGATGAGTATATTATTGTTACTCTTGATATTTATGGAGTGATAATTCTTACGTTGCCAACTTCTTGATTTATATCTAAAAATTTATATCCAAAAGAAGTTAGAGTTTATTCAAAAAATCACAGCTTTTGAACTAGAAGGTAAGTTTTCACTGTGTAATGTGTTTTGATGCTTCACCTCATTTCTTCACAGTATTTAAGATATTCCCCTGAGGAATAATATTCCGAGATATATATAAAATTCCAAAGCCTGGACTGTGAGACAACTTCTTTTCCAACACTCTGTATGCCCTTAAAAAATGATGGAATAAGAAAGCATTCTTTCTAAATGTCAGAACTAATTGAATCCATTTTCCTCCAACATATTCAATAGCTATTAGGTACAATTTCTTCTTTCTGCATCCCCAGTCCCATTTCCTCCCTTCCCGCTTACATGTCCAGAGGCTCTGCTGGCTTCTCACTCCAGCGCTTTGGCTGGCCTTGACTGCAGTGGAAACTGGCCACTTTCCTCCAAAGTACAGATGCCTCCTCCTCTCTTATTTGTGTACAGGGAGACACGCCGTAATCACAAGTGCTGGAGAGACCTCCTAGTAAGTGGGAGACAGTAGCAGGAAAGAGAAGGAGAGAAAGGCTTAGATCCATGGTTGGGAAATCAACCTGCACTCTCCCCTCCCCTCCCTACACACACACACGCACACACACGCAGAGCTTTTCCTCCCTTCGGAAGTCCCCGCAGGAACCATATCTAGTGATTTCATGTCCTGCCAACATCTGTCCCCTAGACCCTCAGCACGTAGACAGTGCTGGCATCCCAACGGTGAGGATGCACTGCAGCCTGTAGAGCTAAAATCCCTCAGCTCTCAAGGTGGACTACGACTTTAAACTAGAAGACACATTACTGCACTGGAAAGTAAAATCCAAGCTCAAACATGCAGCATACAAAACTGCTGCTCATTCGGTAACAAAGGATTAATAACAGAGTCTGTATATTTTAAAACATGCTGCTTTCATAACTGCCAAATCTTGGAAGCAACCAAGATGTCCTTCGGTAAATGAATGGATCGATAAACTGTGGTGCACCCAGACAATGGAATATTAGTGCTAAAAAGGAATGAGCTATAAAGCCATGACAAGACACGGAAGAAATGTAAATGCTTACTACTAAGTGAAAGACGCCAATCTGAAAAGGCTACATCCAGTGGGATTCCAACTATATGACATTCTGAGGAAGGCAAAATCAGGGGGACAATGAAAAAAGAAGAGTGGCTGCTGGAGAGCCAGTGTGACAGGGGGAGGACTGTGAAGTGAGAACAGGCAGAGTAAAGAGATTTTTAGGGCAGTAAAATAGTCTGTCAGAATGGATACACGTCATTATACATTTGTCCAAATCCATAGAAGGCACAACATCAAAAGTGAATCCTAAGGTAAACTATGGACTGTGGGTGATTATCATGTGTCAATGTAGGTTCATCCTTGGTAAAAAATCTACCACGCTGGTGGGGGATGCTGATAATGGGGAAGGCTATGTGTGTGGGGGAGGGACAAGGAGTATATGGGAAATCTCTGCACTTTCCTCTCATTTTTGTGGTAAATCTAAAAAATAAAGTCTTTTAAAATATGTTTTAAAGATTTATTTATTTATTTGAGAGAAAGAGAGCATGAGCAGGGGGAAGGGCAGAGGGAAAAGGAGAGAGAATCTTAGAGCAGACTCTCCCCCACTGAGTGCAGAGCCTGACACAAGGCTTGATGTCAGGACCCCAAGATCATGAACTAAGCAGAAATCAAGAATCACCCACTCAACCGAGAGAGCCATCCATGTGTCCCCCCAAATGAAGTCTTTTTTAAAAAGATACTGCTAAGACTCTTGTCTGAAATTAAAGATGAAACTTGAGGTAATTTGATTTCAGACCTTGAGGTGATTTGTTAGTGAAACTACTTTCACTGCTTAATGAAAATAAGTCATCTATTTGGATTCCTTTCCAGCCTTTAGAAAAAAGATGTAAACGCATGAAAAAGTATCCAATGGAGGGGGGTTGACTATACTCGAGAACACTAGTCAGCTGAGGGGAAAACACCTTAACTACATCTAGTGTTGAAGGAATTGACACAAATAGATTGGAAGGGCTAAGGGAAGAAACTCAACTGAAAGATAAGAAGTTCTTCTTGCAGAGCATAAACAAAACCAAACAAAATACAGTAACACCACAAGCCATAGGTTCTCAATCAGGGGCAATATTTTTTCTTCAAGGTCACATTTGGCAATATACGACATTTTTTAAGATTGTATTTATTTATTTGACATAGAGAGAGAGAGTACAAGCAGGAGAATGGTAGGGAGAGGAAGAAGCAAGCTGCCACTGAGTAGAGTCCGACGTGGGGCTCAATCCAGGACCTTGAGATCAGGACCTGAGCTGAAAGCAGACGCTTAACTGACCGAGCCCCCCAGGCGCCCCTGTATAACACTATTTTTGATAGTTGTAACTGGGGCAGTGAGAGAGGGGGAGCACTACTTTCAAGTACTGGTTAGAGGCTAGGGATGCAAACATCCTACAGTGGACGAAACAGCTCCCCACTGCCCACCCCAACAGAAATTATCTGGTCCCAAATATTCATAGTGCCCCAACTGAAAAAACATCTTCCATGGAGGAATAAAACCTCATCAGAGAAGAGCAGATGCACATGGTGGTATATCAAGGTCAAAGGCAGGACGATGCGTCAAGTCAGGGCCTGGGATGTAATATGGTGGAGAAAAATGTACTTAGCAGGTGAAGTCAAGAACCAAGGTGCAAGCTCATTGTGGCACAAAAAGGCAAGAGATCTGAGGACCACTGCATATGTTACAAGGTATTTTTTGAACCCAGTTGTTCACCAAAGATTAGCTTGGGTTTCCTGAGAAAGGCTCAAGTGGATTAAAAATAAAATTCCCACCACAAAACCAAGAGGTCCACAGATAAACTAGAAAACTAATGGTATTAAATATAACCAATCCCCAAATTTATCTGGGGACAGAGGAAGGAAAAGAAGGAACACTGAGGTGTCATTGAGCATTTTCTTTCTCCTTCTACCTTCTCCAAAACTATTGTTTTATTTTTTTCTGAGTAAAAACATCTGGATCATTTTTCCCTAACTTTACACCTGTGAATCATGAGCCCTGTTAGCCAGTGTATCTCATCAAAGAAAAGACATAGTGATTACATTTCAGCAGAGAAAAAGAACATGACAGATTACTAATGGGAAGGGTTGAGAAGCAGTTTTGTCACAAGCAAAACGATTTTTCTTGTAAAAGTCAAGAGACAGACATCATAATGCTGCTCTTTTTATAAAGCTATAGATCTTTATTATTTGAGGGAGTATCTGTCTATGAAGTCTTTATGAATTTCTGAATAGACAAAGAAAATCAAGATGTCATGAGAAGGAAAGCGAAAAGCAGTGGTGAAGGATTACATTAATGAGAGCACAGGCAAATGAATATAATGGAGCCAAAGAACCAAGTACAGAGATCACAGTACCTGTATGTTGTATTTAAATTTTAACAAGCCATTATATCTCATATGTTGATCCACTGTCTCTCTGGTGATTACAAGTAAGGAATGAGCAGAAGACTGTTATTTGGGGGAAAGCAGTGATTTACTGTGCCTGAAATCACACCAACAAGCTACGGTTCTAATGTAGAAAGTCAACTCCTCGCTCACAAGGGATTATACCAATGGTGTCAATATTTCCAGATCACTAATGCCACTGCATTTTTCCTACTGTTCTTGACTAGCAGGAAAAGATTTGCCTCGCTACTTTCAACTCTAAGTTCTGAGGCATAAAAAACCAGGAAGGTTTTCACCCTGATGTAGGACTTCACCAGCACTCCTGATTGCTCATCCCTGGCTGAGAGTCAATTTCCAATCAAGAATCTGCACGAGCAAGCATCATTTTGGCGGCCAGGAAGGCGTCATGCACACACTGGTGCTGATCAACGCGACTGTCCTCAATTCTACTAATTTTTAACACATTATGGACCAAGTCTTTCTCTACCCTAGATAATGAACAGATTTAAGATAATTTTGAAACTAAGTGGTAAATGTACAGATAGTAAGGATAGAAACTATTCTCTTGGTAAGTTGTTGAAGCTCAAGATTTACTGTGAAATGTTGGAACTCGTTAAATGTTTGGTTATATCAAACGTGCTACAAGCGTGATTTATAAAACACAATGTGGAGCAACGAGATGATGTACAAATCTTCCATCGAAGTCTGGGTCAAATACTGACCTCCCAAATAATACTGGAAGAGAATATAACAAATATTCAAGAAAAATGTAAGCTTCCAGAAATAAAAGAGGTAATATGGTAAAATAGATAAATTTGAAAATTTAAAAATAGTGAAATAATATTGAAAATAGTGAAATAATGAATAGCAAAATAATACAGTGAAATAATAACTACAAAAAAGTTTGTTAAACCCTATACTTCACTAATTTTAACTAATATCTACCTTGTTGGTGCCAGATGTAAGACATAGATATTTCACCTTGTACAAATTATCAGAAGAATCTATTCCCAAACACCGGTAAGAAAAATAAACTAACAACACAGAATGTGGCCACAAATAAATAGGCACCAATTTTAAGCCTAAATAAAATACCCAAGCAGGATTAAATTGCAAAACTGTAAACTCGATCCTCTGCAAAAAAATAACATTCGTGAAATAGTAAGATATTAGTTTCATAGATATTAACGTTTAAAAGGAATCCAAATGAATTGCGCCAGTAATCTATATTTTTAGCTATGTTAACCTCCAAGTCATATATACAAATAACCCCTATTTTAATTACATCTGAGCTCAAAAGCTTCAAAAGATAAATGTTGATAGTTGTAGAATCTTATTTATGTTTCAAAGAACATAAACGCATATATACATGTATACGTGTGTGTATATACAGATATATATCATGACTTATGTTTTATAGTTTCATGTTATAGGAATAGTATTTTTGAAAAGACCATTGGGTGCCTGGGTGGCTCAGATGTTTAAGCCTCTCAGTTCCTCTCAGTTCCTGATCCCAGAGTCCTGGCTGGGATCAAGCATCTGGCTGCCTGCTCAGCGGGGAGTCTGCTTTTCCCTCTTCTTTTGCTGCTCCTGCTGCCTGCGCTCTCTGTCTCTCAAATAAATAAACAAAACAAAAAACAAACAAAAAAGACCATTAATGCTACAGCTAATGGATAGTATAACTTCTTTTACCAGCATTAAAAAAATTATCAAAACCTATGGACGTTCTGAGTTTTGCCCTACTTGAAAGCCAGAAAGTTAACTGGCAGTTTTGGTTTTTTTTTTTCCCCAAATATGTTTATTTTAATTTTTCAGTGTTACAAGATTGATTGTTCATGCACCACACCCAGTGCTCCATGCAATACGTGCCCTTCTCAATATGTTTTTTGAGAGAGTGGGGAGCATGCAAGAGCAGGGGGAAGGGAAAAGGGAGAGAGAGAAGCAGACTCTCCGCTGAGCAGGGAGCCCAGTGCAGGGCTGGCACCCAGGACCCTGGGGATCATGCCAGAACCAAAGGCAGAGGCTTAAATGACTGAGCCACCCAGGCGCCCCTAGCTGCCAGTTTCATAGTTTCATGAACAATGGCAGAAGACACAAGACCCGTGGGATAGCAAACAAAGGATTTTATTACCTACAGGCAGAGAAGACAACAGGGTTATGATATTCACCTTCGGCCCCCTGGCTTCTTCTGCTCTGCAAGGCTGAGGCACAGCTGTACAGCTGAATGCTGTGATTGCTAAAAGTTGGCTTTAGGCTAAGTCAGTCCCTGAATCTCATATGCAATTACTAGTCACATGAGTTTATCAATGACGACAAGGAAAAGGATAATGATCCCGGTAAAAGCCCACTGTGGGCGAGGCTCTGCTCTAAATGTTCATCATTTATCATCTTAAGAAATTTTCACAATAACACCCAAGATGTAGGATCTATTGAGCTATTCCCAGACTGGATGGCATAAGTTAAGCAGAAGGCTTAATTAGCTTAAGTTTACAGCAAACAAATCCTAGAAGCCTGGTGCCAGAGCTCAGAGTTGTGATCACCCCGCTAAGGTCCCTTTTTGCAGGCTCCAGTTTCGAACTGTTAGAGACAATTGGTTAAATTTCTTTTTTCAAAGACTTAAACCCACCCCAACAAGTAATGGCCCCTATTAGAATACATGAGATGGACAAATTTTGCTACTGTATTTTAATTAAGTATACTGAGGAATACGTGCAAAGGAAATTTTACATATTGCAGTTAAAGAATTAAGTAACATTTGCAAGCTTTGTGTAGCACTCTTTTTCTGAGTGCAGTCCTTCCACCAGCAACACCAACAAGACCATGCAACTTGCAAGAGACGCAAATTCCAGGTCCCATTACTACTGAATCACAAACTCTGGAAATGTGTCCCTGCAAAACTGTGTTATGCCCTTGGGGTGTTCGAGATGCATGCTAATGTTGAAGAACCTGGGGCACACCCTAGCTGGCTTCCAAAACAGAAAAACAAGGAATAAGAGGAATGGGGAGGGAAACATACATTATGAAAATAGGGAACTTGATTGAACCACTTGAGACAGAATTGTTACTCTTTGTTCTCTTCCAACAATTTGGCTTCAAGAATATTCTGTTAAGCACACATTTTCCCTAGCTGGACTAAGGTTTTTTGGGGGATTTTTTTTTTTGCATGTGTTTGTTTTGTTTTGTTTTTGATTTTGTTTGTTTTTTCCCCCCTGGAGAAGTGACATAGCCCCAAAGGAAATCCCTACAGGTGTGAAACTGAAAACGGCCAGTACTCTCTCATTTATCCCACGGTCAAGCCACAAGCTGGTAAGTCCTGCCTAGGGTCATAGAAGTTCCAACCAACCTTCTATGCTTTGCTCTAAAACATTTTACAAGCAAAACCATCAGTGAAACGCAAGTAATAAAGGCATTTGCAGACATTCAAACTCTCCAAACACACTTTCTTAGAGAACTGGAAGTTTTACTCCACTAAAGCAACAGAGTAGACCCGAAGACAGACAGACCTGGGATCCATCAAGCTTAACTTCCAATAAGAGCACTGAAACTATATCCCGTGAGTATATTCATGCAGATCTGGCAAGTAACTATTCCAATCTGTTTCTCAGAAAGGAAGAACTATAGCCGGGATGCCTCAAAGGAAAACATGAGGGTGTTCATCTCATGTTTTGGAATATGTGAAAAGTGGCATTCAGAAAGGTTTTTAGTACTGTTAAATAGTCGGACAAAACTTCCTGAACTAGAAATGGAAAAAAAATGCCAGAAAAAAAGTAGTTGTAAACAGAAGAAATGTAATTATAATAATTACATGTCTTTTTAGCAAAGAAAAATTATGGAGCTGTAATAAAGTAAATAATCCTGATTTAGTGAAATCAAGCCTTCAAAGCAAAAGATTGGGGAATTTAAGACTGCAAAAATGGAACTAAAAGAAATCTGGGTGTTTTGTGCATGCATATGTACACCTAAAAGTGTTCAAGTAAATATTATAAATAATGGACAATCAGACATGGATGAGTTAATTTATCTATTAATCTAAAATTTTATAAAGATCTGCAAAAGCACATTACCCAAACATATGGCAGCAAATGCCAAAGAAAAGCTAAAAGGATTGAAAATAATTGCTTTTTTTTAGAATAAAACGTGTAAAATTACATAATTTTATGTAATTTCATAATTTTATATAAGAAAATTATTTATTTTTTTAAGAGAGGAGTAGGGGAGGGGCAGAGGGAAAGGGAGAGAATCTTAAGCAAGCTTTATGCCCATCGCAGCACCCAAACATGGCGCTGGATCTCACAGTCCTGAGATCGAAACCTGCCACAGAGCCCGACCATGGAGCTCCATCTCATAACCCTGAGATCAGGACCTGAGCTGAAATCTAGAGCTGGAATCTAGAGCTTAACTGACTGAGCCACCCAGGTGCTCTATTTCTTTCCTTTTCTTTTCTTTAAAGAAAATTATTTGAATTCCTATGGTTTACTCTGATAAAAATTAAATTTACAGTTAAAATAAGGATAACCGGGGCCAAATTAATCATTAAAACAATAAAAAATGGGCAAAATATATAATAGCCCTTAAAATATCACGCAGTGTGAATCAGTAATACTTGACAGATAGGAAATTAATGAAGGAAACCCTACAACTGCTCCATCCTGCTGCCTAGAGGAAATTTCAAGGGCAAGGCAATGGGAAGGAACCTCTAGGAAGAGCCCACTGGACTCCCTGAAGTTGAGACAGAGTTGGGAGTAAAAGGAATCCAGTGAACCCAGAGTTTGTAAGATACAAGAACCAGAGAAGAGAGCTGCAGAGAGAGGAGTCTGGATTTATGCAGAAAGTCCCACTCAAATATTCAGCTGAGTACAAATAAGGGAATACATGTGATGAACTTAATCAAGGTCAGGAAAAAAAATTAGCTCTGAAAGTATTAGAGGGAAGAATGTCTGTAGTTGACACAAGGCTGTGAATAATTCCTATACCTAAAAGCTACAGTGGAATATTCATAAATCGATGGACAATAATTAGAGTATAAACTTGTCTTTCCTAAATAGCAGCAAGGGAATAATTTAACCCTAGGACCCTATAACAAATGTAGCTTTGGTTCACCTAACAAAGTTTAAAGGTTAAGCCAAACAGATCAAAATGTTTCCAGGTAATCTGGTCTTATCCTAGGAAAAAAGTTCTATAATATGTATAATATTGACTTAAAAATTCAACAGTCAACATATAAAATTCACAATACCTGACTTTCAAACAAAAATTGTCAGGCATGCAGAGATGCAAGACAACAGAACACACATTAATCAACACTGATCCAGAAATGACACCACACTGAAGGTGGATTAGTAAATAAGGACATTAAGATAATTATCAAAGTAACAATCCATATGTTCAAGAAACTAAATAAAATATCAAATACAATAAGTAAAGACAGAGATGCTATCAAAAAGACTCAAAACCCACATTGTACAGATAAAATCTAAAAATATACACTGGTTGGGATTTAGAGCAGATTAGACATAGCAGAGTTGTTTGAATTTTTAATTTTAAAAATAAAAATAAAGCAAACCCTTTCTAAGTCATTCTATGTGCAATGGCAAACATACTTTTAAAATCCCATGCCACATAAAGAAACGTTATACGGTGTAAAAAATAGTGTAGACTTAAAATGAAGGTATAATACTGTAATATGAAAAAGTGTTTTATAAACAAACACAGTTTTCACCATGCAGGAAAACTAAAGAGCTGTCCCTATTACACTAAACGGAAAATTTTCCATACTTAAATCACTCTGTGGTAGCCACTGTAGAAAGTAGTAGACTTTTAAAAAATTATTTTATACTGTATTTAACATTAAGTGTACTGGAATTGAAGGGGGAAAACTCAGATAAGTATGAGGAGGATTTTGAATTTCAGAACCATATATATGTATACTTTCATAGGCAAATGGGAAAAATCGAGTTAATATAATCTATACAGATACTAGAATTATTAGTCACTGTAAAGGAAATAATAAATAGTAAATGTAAAAAATGGACTTGGGAGCATATAAGAAATTTTATTTTATTTTCCCATTTAACAAAATCTACTATGGAACTCTTCAATATTTATGACTTTGCAGAATGCACGCTATGTTCCAGTTGCTAAAGAAATATGCCAGTTTCTGCAAAGATAAAATTGATATGAATGGTATATTTTTAAACAGTTAAGAATCCTTTAAAATCCACTATTTCCATATGATTTAGCTTCAAATAAGCTATACTAAAAAATGAAAATGAAGGAAAAAATATTCTGAATATTTCGTGCCAAGTCCCTAACCTCTGATTGGTGCGTGTCCCACAAGAGGGACTTGAGGGAGCATGGCAAAGGCTTTCAAAACTGAATGGGCATTGAGACCATCACCCACATATAATGATACAAAACTTGCACTCTGAACTTAGCGTTGATTGCATGCAAAATACAAAATACATTTGCCAGAGAACTTTAATAGCACTGAGAATCTTCCCCTGTAATACTGAAAATGTATCAGATCCCATTCTAAATTACCCAAAAAACAAAGACCAGAAAATACGATCAACTCTCAAGGGAACAGGTAACCAAAAGATCCCCATCTCATGCTGAGAGAGATGTTGGAATTTTCAGGAAAAGGGTTTACTTCAGCTACTATTAACTGTGGTTAAGGAGGTAAAGATAAACTTGGAAAGAGTGGAACATGAGAGTATTATAAAGATCGTCGAGCAATAAGAGCCAATTGGAAATTTTAGAACTGAGAATTACAATATCTTATATTTTAAAAATTATGAATGGGGCCAAAGAGCAGGATGGCAATGACAAAGGAAAGATTCAGTGACTGTGAAGGTAGATAAATAGAAATTCAATCTGAAAAAGAGAAAGAACAAAATGTTAAAAGAATGAACAGAGCCTCTGACAACTGTCGAATAACATCAATAGCTCTAACATTCAGGCCACTCTTGTCCCAGAAGGAGGAAAGAGATTAGTGCAGTAAATATCTCAAGAAACAAGAGCCAAAGATTTTTCAAATTTTGTGAAAGACAAAGGTACTGATTCTACAGAAAACTTTTAAAACATGCACAAGATCTGTGTAATGAAAAGTACAAGTACTGATAAAACAAACAAACAAAAACCTCAACAAAGATCTAAATATACTAAGTATGAATGGAGAGACATATAATATTCATGGTTTGGAATGCCCAGTATATTATAGATCAGTTCTCGATCTATAGATTCAATGTAAGTCCTATTAAAATCCAAAGAAGATTTCTGTGTATATATTTATAGGCTTATGTTAAAATTTACGTGGAAATACAAAGGACTTAGAATGGCTAAAACAGTTTCAGAAAAGAAACATCAAACTGGAAGAACCATACTATCCATTTTTAGGACTTATTCAATATCTATAGCAATCAATATAACAGCAAATCAACATCCAGACACACAAATCAATGGAACTTGAAATAGGGAATATGGAAAAAGACCCACACAAATGTGACTAGCTCATTTTTGGCCAAGATTACAAAAGCAATTCTGTGGTGGAAGAAAAGCCCCCCCCCCTTTTTTTTTAAAGATTTTATTTATTTATTTATTAGGAAAGTGAGAGAGTGAGAGAGAGCATGAGAAGGGAGAAGGTCAGAGTGAGAAGCGGACTCCCCATGGAGCTGGGAGCCCGATGTGGGACTCGATCCCGGGACTCCGGGATCACGACCTGACCGAAGGCAGTCGCTCAACCAACTGCGCCACCCAGGCGCCCTCCTTTTTTTTTTTTTTAAATTAAAGATTTTATTAAGAGAAAGCAAGCACAAGCAGGGGGAGGGGCAGAAGGAGAGGGAGAAGCAGGTTCCCCACTGAGCAGGGAGCCAGATGTGAGACTTTACCTGATCCCAGGACCCTGGGATCATGACCTGACATTAAGGCACACACGTAACCGACTGAGTCACCCACATGCCCCAAAGAATAGCCCTTTTTATAAAATAGTGTTGGAACAAATGGACATCAGTGACCATAAATTATCCATCTGAACCTCATACCTTGTACAAAAATTAACTCAAATAGATCATAAATATATGTGAAAAATGGAAAGGCATAAAAATTTTGGAGGAAAATATAGAAAAAGTTTTCAGACATGACACCAAAGGTACTATCCATAATAGAAAATAGTTGATGTATTTGGCTTCACAAAAATTGGAATTTCTGCTACACCTAAGACCCTATTAAGAGGACAGAAAGACAAGCCACCAGATGGGAGATATTTGCAAACCACATATCTAACAGGTAATTGTTACCTAAAACATACAAATCACTCTCTAAATAATAAAACAATCTAATTTAAAAGGAAGAGACCTACACACACAGTTCACAAAAGAGAGTATGCAAATGACAGGTACATGAGATGATATTCAGCTTCCTTAGTCACAAGAAAACAAATTCAAACCACCACGAAATATTACTGCATTTCTCTTAAAATGGCTTAAAAATACTTATATCTAGGGCGCCTGGGTGGCTCAGTTAGTTGGGCGACTGCCTTCGGCTCAGATTGTGATCCTGGAGTTCCGGGATCGAGTCCCATATCGGGCTCCTGGCTCTGTGGGAGGCCTGCTTCTCCCTCTGACCTTCTCCCCTCTCATTCTCTCTCTCTCTCTCAAATAAATAAATAATCTTTAAAAAAAAAACTTATATCTATACTTATAATACATTATATTAATACTTACACAGTAACACTTTGAGGATTTACACCAGGAGGAAGAAACCTGATATCCACACAAAAACCTTTGCACTAATGTCACAGAAGCCTTATAGTTACCAATAATTTGAAATGACCAAGCACCTTAGAACATGGGATGTGTTGCAATACTCGACACAAATAGAATACTCCTCAGCAATACAAGTAATGTGTATTCAACTAACTTGGCTAGATCTTAAGAAAATTACACTTAATGGAAAACGCCAATCTCAGAAGTTGACATACGGTATGATTGCATTTCTATAAAATGTGTGAAATGAAAACACTACAAAGATGGAGAACAGAAGTGGCTATCAGGAGTTGGGGCAAGGGAAGACTGGGTTGGGGAGGGGGCGGTCCATATGACCAGCCTCAGAGAAGGGCTTAGTGGTGACAGAACATTTCCGTTGCGTGACTGCAGTGATGCGTATATAATTCTATACAGGGCATGAGATGGCATGGAATTATAAAAACAAACAAAAAATGAGAGCTCACAAAAATAGTAATGTCTGAATAAGGTCGGCAATGTACTTAGTTGTTTCGTTCCAGGTAATTTCCTTTGTTTGGTAATCAACTATAACTACGTTGAAGAAAATGGGGTGATGGGTACATGGGACTTCTCTGGAGTCTGTGCAACTTCTTGTGAGTTTATATCAAAATTTAAAAGCTTCTTAAAAAATCTCAGCATATCGCAAACAATATATAAAGAAAAAAATCCTACCTAGACACATCCTACTCAAACTACTAATAATCAAAGGTAAAGAAAATACCAAAAATGAATGAAAATTTGAGTAACTAAGATGTTTTTACCTGTGTCTGATTACCCTCCCCATCAGTATTTCTTTAGTATTATGATGTCCATTTTTAAGATAGAACATGGACTCAGAAAGTGTGCACATTTGCTAAGTGGCAGTAAGAGATTTAATCAGTTCGACTGTTTTAAAGTCCGATCTTTTGCTTATACACCCAAACATTTTTCACGCACCTTTCTAATTAATCAAGGATACAGGGTACCTACTGAGTTTTAAGTATATCCCTTACTGTTTCAGTATAAACTCAGAGGAATAGAATATTATTTCTTTCTAGGCCATATCCTTTCAACTGTTAAAACGGAGGAAATGTTCATATTGAAGCTAATTTGCATCAATTAAGGGACATTAGGTTTCAAACAACAGTAAATGACTCAGGTTAATGGAAGCAAAACAAGAATTTATTGAAGGGCTGGTGGGGATGCTTAGCATATTAAAGGACTAACTGAAAGGGCCAGGTCTTCCAAAAAAGAGGAACTGAAGCAAGTCCAGCAGTACAAGCTCACAGACGTTAATCTGAGTTTCAGACAAAGGGTAACTCACAGGAATCCGGTCTCTAGCTCCTGTTTTAATTTTCTAAGCTTCTCAGTACAGACTGTTCCAACACACACTGATGTTTACCCCTAGGGTAAACCATGGAAGCCAAGTAGTGAAGTAAGGACTTCACTTGGCTAGTCTGACTTACTTGCTCATATATTTGGCCAGAAAGTAGAGACCCTTATCACAGGAAAAAGGAAAAAGAACTAGGCAGATGAAAGCAAAAACAACCATAATCCCTCTCTTGGCTTCAGGGACACACAGGTACATATAAACCTCTTATATGTACATGTCCATGGGGACAGCTCCAAGATAATCATATATCTGAGACATACATATATGCATATAAACATATTTGTGTATATATATACAAACCTGTATATACCTGTGTAAATATGTGTGTCCCAAATGCCATACAGCAGTTATGAGCTTTGCACTTTCAGAAGTGCAAAACCAAAAAATCATAACTGATGCCATTTGAAAGCTGAACTATTTTAATTTTCCTTATATAGTTTTGCGAACTATAAAGAACACTTTAAAATTTCTTTGTTTCTGTCCCTTTGATGGCAGAGCGACAAAGAAAAATTAACAAATCTTTGAAAATACACAATTGAAGTGTTAAGTGACATGCAAATAATTCAACATGCAAATTATATTCTTCAAAACTTGGGTGTCTTTCATGCTTCGAAAATTGAGCTTAAAGCTGCATTACGACTTCTGCGACACCCTTGTGTACACATATTTGATCATCCCTGATGATTTATTACATGTTCCATCCTCTCTCCTATGACTGTGTAAGAAGTGTTTGTACACTTACGTGTGCACAAGCCCAGAGAAGCCAAGTGGGCGGTTTTCTTTGCTTTTGTTTCATCTGTGCAATAGCTTTTTCCCTCTCGACAAGAAGAATGTCTATCCGCCAGCCAAATAACCGTGCGAGTGAGTATATTAGAGAAAGATAAGGAGACGGGTGTATGTCATATAAAGAAAAGGATATAGAAAATTAAGCAAAATTGTTAACAGAGACTACAGTGGAGGAAATGTGTGGGTGCAAGGGTAGGAGAGGAAGGGTAAGGATTACAATCTGGACCACTGATATTTGGAGGGTTCAGGCACATATTCGTGGATAGAAGATGTAGGGGAGTGAAGAGTAAGGGCCGGCTGGAGAGTAAGACTACGAGCCAGGAGCCAGGCGTTCAAACGTGCAATAAATGCAAGGGACTGGAGAAGCTACAGGTAGAGGTCAAACAGGGGAAAGAAATCAGGAATATTCTTTTAGATCCTCTTTCAAGCTAGCAATCTCCTCTGCGGAGGCCTGCCAGGCTGTTGTCAGTCTTCTGTTCCGCTGGTCAAAGCTCTAGGTAGGAGACATGTGCTCATGTCAGCGCTAACATCCCTCTACCTGTACCGCCCTCTTCCCAACAAGGCAACCTTGCAGGGGTTTCCAGTGGTGCCTGCCTCCTGGCAGCGGGGGGAGGGTCAGCAGGAGTTCTTCCTTGGGGCTCCTGAGTACCCAACAATTTCCAGCATTCCTTGGGCTTCTCACGGCTCTATGTGGATATTTTCTCCAGAGCTGGGCACCACATTTTACCAGGTTAACTGGGAGCAGCTGCAGAATATCAGGTCCATCTGTCTTCAGCCAGCCATCCCTTGATGCTAGGGGGCTCAGGAGAACTTCTGTGCTCCCATCAGACTGCAGGGATGTGCTGGACACCATCATTTGAAATCTTTGGGCCAATGGATTTGTGTTGCTATGAGAAAACCAAAACAGGGAAGGAGATATCCATTCAATGAGGAAGGCAGCTTTTCTTATTTTAGTGATAAAATGTTCATTCTATGTGATTCGAAAAATTCAGGGCAATTCCCAGGTTCCATTATGACTTTCGGAGCCTAGAAGGGCCCTTCTTTTTAAGACATACTCTCACTCATTGTGGTACAAAGCTGGCTTTGCAATGTCTTTGCAGTTTCATCTATGTTTAACCCCTCTACTAATCCCTTAGAATAAGGCACTTGATGCTATAACAAAAATAAAGACTAAGATGCAGGAATTGTGAACCTTCATAAAAGCATATGGGGATCCTCCAGAAAGCAACACATTAAAAGTTGCTAGAAATTGGGGTGCCTGGGAGGCTCAGGTGGTTAAGCATCCAACCCTTGATTTCAGCTCAGGTCGTCATCTCAGGGTCGTGACATTGAGCCCTGCATCAGGCTCCACACTGGGTGGGGAGCCTGCTTAAGACTTTTTCTCTCCCTCTTCTCCCTCCTCCTATTTGCTCTTGCTCTTAAAAAAAAAAAAAAAAAAAGAGTTTCCAGAAACGGTCCATGGCAGAAGGGTAACCTCTATCCCTCTTTTTCTCCAGTTGCTTCTGACACTTTAAAGTAAGCAGTCAGAACTACTGGCTCCTAGTACATATCAAGGGGAGGAAGAAAAGGTGTCCTCTGGTTGTTTCTTTCTAGTGGTTTTTCTAGTGGTTGTAACTGTTCAGCAGCTTCTTCTGGGTATGAAACTCACAACATGACATCTGAGATCTCACTCTCACCCAGGAAAAGGGTAGGACTACAAGTAGTTTGCATACCAGCCCTTCCTCCAGGAGATAAAGTTTGTCTCTGCTTTGCCCTACACCCCTTGAAAGGGAGGCAGGCCAAGGGACGTGACTCCCGTGACATCTGGTTCATCTAGGAATGGTGGGCCCAGGCTTCTCTGCCCTGCTCAACTACTAGTCAGGTCTTTACTCCTATCTCCTTAAAGGGCATAGAAAGGAAGCCATCTCCTTAATTTGTCCTCAAGCAAGCATTCTACCTCCAAGTATGTATTCCTCTGAAGGAAAATTAGTCAAGACAGCGATTCTGGAACCTCGGGAGGCATCTCTAGCGGATGCCACCTTGTCTCAGAACCCTGAGTCCCACGAATCCTTGAGGCGCTCTCCTTACCCTTAGGCCCTCACCTCTTCTACAATCCGGCCCCCAGCAGTTTGCCCTCCCAGTGAGTCTCCTTTCTTCAGTGTAATGGTAGAGACGATACGCCGGCGTTCACTGCTCTTTAGTTTGTGTGAGACCATCCTGCTGTTCTGCATGGTGTGAGCTGCCTTCTTCTCCCTCCTTCCTGGGAGAGCAGTGGAGAGAGTTCAAAGGGGTTCTCTGCTCCTGGGGGTGGTGTGCTGGGAGCAGTGGTGGTGGGAGATGTGCGTAAATGAAGGTGGGTCCTAGGGCTGCTTAGAGAAGATAAAGCCCCCTCAGTAGAGTCTGGCCTGCTCTACTGCTTCTCTTGGAGGGGCTGGAAAGAGTCCGTTTATTTGCATGAAGACAACTTCATGCCCAAATGTTTCTCTTTCTGGCATCTATATGTTGTCTTCTTGGTATGCTTCGCCTGCCTCTTTTCCTTCTCTAGCCTGTTCTTGTTCTTCAGCCAGGTCAGGGCCAGATGGAAAGTATAGCAGCTGAAGCCCTCACTGACTCCATGCTTCACGTGCTCCTGGAGGACCTCTAAGCTGGGAAAGACCCGGCAGCAGGCCATGCACCTGAAGCCACTATCCAGGGCCACGAGCCATTCAGGGGTCTTGGCTCTGGGACACTCCTCCACTGCCAGAGGATCTGGTGGACCGTCAGCTTCCGCCCTTTCCTCTTGGCCTTCATTATTGCAGCCGGACTCACCGCCAGTTAGGAGTTCCTTCGTACATGCCTGAGAGGGGGTGACTTCTGCCTGGATATTTTCAGGAAAGGTCATTTCTTCCATTTTCATCTTCTTGGAGGGAGGCTCCAACCCTTCCTCTGGATCACATAAGACAGCCACCCCCCTTTTCATTTGGACATGCATGTAGTAAACTTTCATGAACATTTCCTCTTCCATGTGCACCGAGGACACAGAGGGCTTAGGATCATGGATCGAATGGAACGGAAAGGAGACATGTGGAAAGGGTGACGAAGTCTCGCATTCCTCGGAGTGTTGAACACCAGACACATCCTGGTGTGTTTGAGGGACTCCTAGGAAAGAAAATTTCAGACAAATAGAGTAAGTACGTCGTGTCTGGAGGTGTCGAGATGGCTATGAGAATATTCCCACGCAGATATGTGGAGCTTAAGTTTATATACATGTGATATTTCAGAATTCTCTCAGAGCCATGCTTTATTTGAGGTGTGTACATGGTCTGACTATGTGGGAATGAGGGTGTGGTGTGTCTTGTGGTGTTGCATGTGTGTTTTGGGACACATCTGGTGAGTGTTTATTTGTTGGGTTTTTTGTTTGTTTGTTTGTTTGTTTTAATATTTTATTTATTTGCCAGAGAGAGGAGGGGTGGAGGGAGAGGGACAAGCAGACTTTCTGCTGAGCATGGAGCCTGACGCAGGGCTTGATCTCATGACCCTGAGATCATGACCTGAGCCAAAACCAAGAGTCAGCTACTCAAAGACTGAGCCATCCAGGAGCCCCTGGTGAGTGTTCTTGATGACAGGGCAAAGTGACAGCGAATGAGTGTGTGCATGTGTGTTTCAGAGTGCGATAGAGCAAATGAACAAGGGCAGGAGTGGGGCCAGGTCTTGTTGTGAGACAACAGGACTTAGAGCGTTGGCAGAAGTGACCTGAGCTCCCGGAACGTGCGACTCTGTTAAGTGCCAATGTCTTCATGCGCAAAGTGGCATGTACATGAGAAAGGCTCTATATGAAAGTGCATCCCCTCTCAGGGTGTACCAATTTTCCGCAGTCCGGCTCAGGGCAAGGGAGTTCAAACGGGTGATCGGTGTGAGGGGATGTAAATTCCTCATGGGATTAATGTGTTAACGGGCGAGTCTGATTGTGTGAAGGAGTGAGGGTACGAGGGCATAGGTGCACCATGCTACTAGAGAATGGAAAGGTCAATGAGGAAGGAAGGAATGCCTAAAAGCAAAGGGAAGGACCTAACTTCTAACTGGAAGGAAGGAAGACAGGTGCAGTAGTTTATGTGAGGTATGAGTTCACGCTCACCTGAGAGGGAAGAGTATGATGAAAGGCCCACACCAGCTCCGTGCTCCACCCGACCCGCAGCTGTCCCAGTGCTCACATGAGTAACTGGGTCCTATCCTCGAAGGCACACTCTCTTTCTGTCCCTCTGCAGAGCCTCCAGTCCTAGTGCCTCTGCCCTGAAGCCCTTTTCAGCTTGGAAGGGGAGACTTAGATAAGATGGCCTGGGCTGAGCAGCTCAGTTGCACCTCTAATCCTAGCTCAGACCCCACCAGTGTATTTCCCTTACCATCCTCATTAGTACGAGTGAGCCTAGACACAGAGGACACACAAGAGAAGTATTCCGAGGCGGAGGACTTGGCTTTTGCTGTCTCACTGCTAGGAGGGACCACCACAAATGACTCAGGCTGAGGCACATCCTCTTGACTCTTCCAGAATTCTGGTGAATGGAATAAAAACAAAACAATATATTGAGATGTGGCATTTTCTGGACTCTGTATCCATTCAAAAGAGCCACACTGAGGGGACACTGTAAGTTAGCCATCATTACCACACATGACACTTGCTCTCATAGAAACTGAGGTGATTTCCTCAGTAGAAATCTCTGTAATTTTAAGGTGACTTTACCTTTTAAAACTCCACTTACTCCACAATATAAGTAAATAACAATTATTAAAATTGTGTTTATGGTGGATGTCCATAACACTGAGTATCTTGCATGTGAGATTTCTGGAGATGTGTCGAGAATACTGAACATGTAAAAAAGAACTATGCCTGTAACACAGTATGCAGTCACTAAAGTTGGATATTTTCTGCTTGATTTTCCTCATGAGAAACTGTGTAATTAGGGAGGATGGAGTGCAAGTTTTATGAAGAATTCTGCATGTGTATCTATCTACTTCTATATTGATATCTATCTATACACATGGAGATATATATCTATATATATATGGGGGGAGAGGATAGATAGAATGACAGATATAAAGATATTATAGATATAGATAAAATAAATTTTCAGGGCTTCTAGGGAATCCTGGTGCTGGAGATGTTCAAATAAAGACTTTACAAACTTGGGGGCCCCTAGGTGGCTCAGTGGGTTAAAGCCTCTGCCTTCGGCTCAGATCATGATCTCAGGGTCCTGGGATCGAGCCCCACATCGGGCTCTCTGCTCGGCAGGGAGCCTGCTTCCCCCTCGCTCTCTGCCTGCCTCTCTGCCTACCTGTGATCTCTCTCTCTCTCTCTCTCTGTCAAATAAATAAATAAATAAATAAAATCTTAAAAAAAAAAAAAAAAGACTTCACAAACTTGGCCTAAACTCCTCTTCTAGAAATCTATTTCTATATTTCTCTTAGATTTTTAATCTTCCCATTCAGATCCTTTAAGAGCTTCTTCCAAAGAAGACAGGGATCCTGACATGGTACATTTCTGCCTTTTAATTAAGAACAGAGACCTTGGGCAGTTCTTGAGCCAAAGGGTCATTTATGGCCATAGCTGAGCACTGGCACTTAATTCTAATTTTTGGCTAACATGCTGCCTGACCTCCCTGCCTGCCTCCCCCTTAGGCTCTCCTCTCACCCACCACATACCACTGGGAATGAACTTGTATGCAGAAGAGATAGAGGAGAAGTATTCTGAGATTGAATCCTTGGCCATCTGGCCACGGCCTTGGGCCAACCCCGAGGGTCCAGGAGGGGGAAGGTCTTCATCTGGGTTTAAGACTTCTGGGAAAAAGAAGGAAAATCAGATACATGATATTTTTTGGCCTTCACTAAACATTCAAGAAATACCATGTAAAATAACGTACATGGCACTGGTCCCCATGAAGATTATAGTCCAGCGTTTGTTCAAAGTTCTAAAATCTAGGTATCTAAAAACATTTGCTGGAATGAAATGTCTGGTTACCTCTGAGAGCCTTTGCTGCTTTCTGCTATGGATCAGAGGTTCAAATTCTTGCCTGGTACATGGTAAGGTGCCCGTACTATGACTACTCTGTTTACCACAAGAATAAATTCGGAGCATGTCAGTAAAGGTCTTCAGTCTACCAGCTGTGATTTATGATATGAAAGTCCTGTTGCTTCTTGGGAGGGTTCAAATTTACAGGGAACTGACCGACTTCCACTGCTGGTCCTTGGCCTCCTCTTCCAGGTATCTGCTCCTGTGGGTGGGCCCTTACCCGAGGGCTCTGCTGCACAGCTCTGCGGGACCAGGACACTCCAGCAGGATCCCCAAGGCTGACTCAAGGCCACACCTCCCAACCCGGGGCACAGCACTCCTGCCAGGAGCTACTGACTGCCAAATGGCTCAGCTGTCACTTGGCCCAGTTGCTGGTGTCACTCTCCTCACATTCTCCACACACTGTTCGGATTAATTTTTGCATCTATCCTTACCATACACATAAGCCTACCTCCAACCCTTCCCAATGAACAATTGATCATTTTCCTAGTAAAATACATGTATTTCGGGATTGTCTCTATCTCTGCCATGGATGTAAACATATCGCAAAAATCACCCGTTAGTTTTTCTTCATCCTAATGTACATTTCCCAACTTAACTTTCAGGAAACTTTTTTAGGGTCAATTTTTTATTCCTGATAAAATAACTCAAACATATTAAGTCTCTTCCTGGTTTTAAGAACTTCAGTGAAGGGGCGCCTGGGTGGCTCAGGGGGTTAAAGCCTCTGCCTTCGGCTCAGGTCATGATCTCAGGGTCCTGGGATTGAGCCCCGCATCAGGCTCTCTGCTCAGCGGGGAGCCTGCTTCCCCCTCTCTCTGCCTGCCTCTCTGCCTGCTTGTGATCTCTCTGTGTCAAATAAATAAAATCTTTAAAAAAAAAATTCAGTGAAGCTTAGAAGTCAATTTTTACTTCACAAAATACATCTCCTTTGTCTCTTAGGTCACTGGAGAGTGTCTGATAGGTCATGTTGGTTTAGGGGTGAGACAATTCAGTGGGGGTGGTGTATTTTCTAGAGACTTAGTATGTGTGCCATGTGTGGTGAATACACTCTGATGTGTGTATGCGTCTGTCGTGTTTCCTCAATAATTTTACACTGAGCGCTCAGGGGTGCCGTGGCCATTGTGTGTGAAGGTAGCATGAGCGTCCTGGGTGACGCTGCGGCATCTTTCTGGAGATGTACAGGCCGTATGTCTTCCCTGTATTACGAGCGATCTGCGGGTCACGTAGCACTAAAGTTTAAGTAGTTACAGAAAATCTATTCCATTTGTGAGAGAAGTATGGAGCTGGGTAATTTTGTGCTCTCTGCTGAGACTGTGAAAGCGGTACAGACCGACCACGTGAAGGTTCGATGCGAGACTTCGTGTGAGCTCCTAGACTGTGGAATTACACGAGGGGCCTAAGGGACTGGAAACAGGTGAGTTTTACAAAATGTTAAATGACTGTATTGGCGTCCTGCATTGTTAATGTGAAATTACAAAGTTCTACAAGAGTGAGATTATTTGCGTGAGTTCTAGATTAGAGCATCTAAGGAAAGACATTAGAGAAAGCAAACTTGAGGAAGGCATGTGCTGCAAAATGAAATGTAAAGGTTCAAGACATGAGGATCTGAGCTTGTGAGTGCGTCTGAGAGTGCAAGTATGTGGGAGCAGAGAATGGGAAATCCAGTGATGAGTGTTAACAGGGGTAAATATGAGAGGACATTGTGCTAGGTCCAGTGGTGGGTGGGATAGAATAGAGATTTCTGTATGTTTAAGAGGCCAGGAGGTTGTTGGAGGGAGAATCTAAGGACCCCTTTCAAATCTCTGCCCCTTCTTCACCCTCATATGCTAAGGAGCTCACTCTTCAGAGAAAAAAGTGAAATCTACTGGTTTCTCCTTAGATGCTCTAGCTGGTCCTTGCTGGCCCATTTCACACTGGTTGTCAGATGTCTGTCCACATTCTGACCAACAGAGTTCATCTTCCCTGGTTCAGACTGAGTTTATCTTTCCGCTTCTCAGAGAAGTCTGACATTTCCTTAGGCTCCAGCTTTGCAAATATGGCCCTATTTGGATAACCTTGCACTTTTGGATATTTGTCTTTTTTGAGATTTCCTTTGAATCGCCAGGTTTTGTTTTATACAGGTGCAATGACTATCTCTTGGAGAAGGAAAAGACCTGGCACTCTCATTGTGGTCTGGACATGGGCTTGGATCAGCTTCTATCTCTCATTCATCAGTTTGTAGATGGCTAATGCTCAGCTGGACCCTCAGCCATACTTACAGTTCCCTTTGCCACCCCCAACCTCTAGTTCCGACCGCTCGACTTACGAGTACTCTTACTGCCTGACACGACACCTGAGACGACGACATTGTTTCCTTCCTGCGGGGAACTATGACCAGGCTCTGCAGCAGCCTCTTGCTCCTTTAAGATTTCTATAAATTGAATTAAAGTTAAAGAGATATATCCAATGTTTCATACATTCAATGCATTTGGATTGCTCGCTCTATGTCAGACACACACGGACACTATGGCCTCTTTTCTGGCCAAAGCTCCAAAATAAAGGTATTGGACAATGTTTCATTTTTCCCAAGTGCTGATGGCTAGCTGGATATAATATTTATACTTTGTCTTTCTGGAATCCCAGCAGTGTGTCTTGGAACTGTGTTATCACAGAGAACAGTCAATATATTTTAATATTTGTTGACCTGACTATACATACATCATTGTGTGTGATGAGTTTCACTTTAGTTGTTAGGGGCTGAATAACGCCTGACCCAAAGATGCCCATATCCTATCCCCACAACCTGTAATGTTACCTTGTAAGGATCAAGGGACTTCATAGATATTATTAAACCTAGGACCCTGAGATGGGGAGATTATTTTGGATTAGATGGGTGGGTCCCTAGGCCATATTTTAGACTTCTGACCTCTAGAACTATATAACACAAAACATTTTTGTTGTCTTTAATCCACTAAATTTGTGGTCATTTGTTAAAGCATTTGATAGCTGATAATAAATATATTAACCTTAAACTAAGGCTCTCCACATACTCTGGACTGACTGGGGCTTTACAAATGGGTAGGCTCTATTTACCCAATTTCCTTTCTTTTCTGAGTGCAGAGTTTGAGTCAATGCTGCTACCCACTCTTTGTGCAAAATAAAGAGCCTAGCTACTTGAACTCCCAGTCATGTTATATGTGACTGTCATCTACTAGTTCAGTTACACCTGTTTTCTTCATCATTGCTCAATTAGTGATTACTGGTTTGGGTGTGTAAATCACCAAAACCGATCTACACTCAGTCATAGACTTCTCCGCGGCTGACCTTTTGTTCCTGTGTCCCATTTCACCTTTCTTAATAGATTCAGTGTTTTTAATTTTTTATATTTTACTTTCCCTACTTTTTATCTGAAGAATGTTTTTTTCCCCTCTTATTCTTTATAATGTGACTGTTCTTCTCTGTCAGCACATTATTTTGTACCCTTATTAGGTCTCTACAATTTCTGACAAATCACCGTTCTTTTGAAGGATTGTGTGCTTCTCTCCAGTTGTGTTAAGGTCTTTGTTACTGAGGTTCTTAGTGTATTGTGGTTTTAGTGTACTCAGGTGTGGATTTATTTTTGCCTTTCCTGTAATGAGCTTCCTAATGTTTCCAGATTCCACGGATTCATATCTTCCACTGTTTTGAAAAAAATTGGCAATTATCTTTGTCTTACTTGCTTTGTTTTACTCGTCACGAACCTCAATTTGATATGTCATACTTTCACATTTTATCCTCGTTTGTCCTAATCCCTCTTTTGTATTTCCCATAAAAATACGGGAAATACGTATTTCCCATATTGATCTCTCTGATTTATATGTGTAGGTAATTCCCTACCTCTATCCTTCCAGTCAAATTTTCTTTTCATCTGTGTTGAATGTGATGTTTAACTCATCCACATTTTTTAAAATTTCTAGAACATTATTTTTCATTTCTAAAACTTTGGGTTTTTAAATCTTCTTTTTTCTTGGTAGTGCTTTATGTTTTTACACCTTTAATAACTGTAAACATTCTTATTTACCATCCCTACAGCATTGTTCAATTAAATGATCTTTGAAGCTAAACCCTAGTGTTCACTGTGTTTGCAGAATCTATCTTACATTATGTGCCTTGTAGTTTTAGACTGTGAGTTCATGTCCAGTGAGTCATTACCATAGGATCTTTGAACATGGATGACTATCAATTCAGAGCTCTTTTACATTTTCTGCAATCAGTTCTCTGGAGTACTTCAAGCTATGGTTTAATCTTACATTAATTTTTCACTTTTAGGTTTAACTGACACTATAGCAATTGTGGATACTATGCCTATGAATTCCACTTCTCCCCTCAATAAATGATATTTTCCCCAAAATGTAGGCACACAATTCCTCTCCACCCCCTAAAAGTGAAAAGTGTTTGTAATGAGTTCCTACTGAGAGTACAGAAACAAGAGACCCATATTCCCCAATCGGAATGGAGGATAAGATTGTAACTGGGCCCCATGGGCACCTTTCTCCCACTGGCTGAGGAGAGATGCTGAGGTGGATGTCTACAGGTCTGCTCAGACCCCCCCTTCCCTCATCCGCCTAGACTGGAAATGTCCGTCCCTTCTCCTTACCATCAGAAGAGAGATGACACAAGGAGGAGTAACAGGAGAAGTATTCCGATTCAGAGGATCCACTTTTTGCCTCTGGTGCGTTGTCTTCCAAAGGGTGGCTAGGTTGTGGATCATGTGTGCATAACTTTGAGGGTCCTAAAAAATTGAATAAAAGTGATAAAAGCAGCTGGTTCCATTCTGTTCCCCTCTTACGCTGTTGTTCATAATCTACTCTCCCCACTTCCCAACCCATGGAAAAACTTATTTTGTCCTAAATAGTTATCTTTAGTTTGGGCAGAGAATTGGGCTATTCCAGTATCCTGTCCTTCTATCTGGACCCTGCTACCATGGCTCCTGATATTCACTGACCGTGGTTAGGATTTTCAGGACCATTTTCTTCCTTTACATTTGTTACACTTTTACCCTCTGCATTCTACACCCCTCTAGAGATTTATAACCTCAAATGAGACAGCCAATGAAGTTTTATTTTTGAAGAACATATTCCTCATTATTATGTCAGTATCTCTGTTGCCATGGTAACTAAGCTCACTGCTCACTAGTTAACTAATATTATCATCTTCTCCTATGGGCGTGTCTGGTATGTGTATCAGGTACCTATTGTATCATAATGGTGTGATGGATACAATGTGCTTTGTGTGCGTAAGTTCCTAACACACTGGTTCAGACAGGGCCAGGGCTTAATGTGTAACCGATCTGGTGTTTGTGACTCTGAATATGGGGTGAATTTTGTGTGCATGCATGTGTGTGTTAGTTTAGCACATATCCACGTGTGTAGACTCCACGTCCTGTGACTACGGATTTGGGTGTTTATATGTTGTTATAGGATTTAGATGTACCAGATAATAATTAGGAATATTGTCTTTGAGACTAAAATTGGTGTATTTGTGAAGTCTAAGGGAATAATGAAACATTAGAAGATGTAGAAGTCCAAAGTTCTAAGAGAAAGAATGTATGAGCTTTGAGACTATGTGAAGATCCAAAGTAAATAGAGGTGTAGAGAAGACTGCATATTTATATATACATATATATGTATATATATGTATGATACTGGATAAATTTCACAGATTTAATGATAAAAGAAACCAGATACAAACTAGACATTGTATGCTTCTATGAAATTTAAACAGGGAAAACTAATCTAGAGTTTCAGAAGTCAGAGAAATCATCACTGTTTTTATGGTAGGGACGACAACATGGCATAGAGAATTTAGAAGCACGTGGAAGATTATAAGGAATTGAATGATGAGGATGAGGAGTGCAGAGGGTCTGTATAGGGACGAAGATTCAGAACACAGGCTACCAATGGTAAGCACATGAAAGGGATGGGTTTTGGACTGGATGTCTCTGTTCTCCACCTCAAGTCCAGCTCTTGAGGATCCGACCACTTCTGGCCTGTTTCAAGCTGTTGGTACTTTTATGCCTTCCTGATAACATAACTGCTTTGGTGGTTCGTACTGACACACCCTTCCATGTTTCTCTGGTAAAATTCTCATACCCAGAGCCCATCCCACCATATCCTCAAAAAAACACTGGGATTACTCCAGTCCTTTTAAGGATTTTTTCCCTGGCCACTGATGGTTTCTGTGGATCATGGAAGAAGACTTGACACAGTTTGAGTTTCTTTCCACTTTGGGTAGCCTTGCGTCAACTAATGGGCAGAATCACTCACTTCATCTCTGGCCTCTGCCTCGGTCCCAAGTTATTCAATACACTCTCCTTACCAGCACCAGTGAACCTGTCTTCTGAAGAGATGTAGGAGAAGTACTCTGAGGAAGAAGATGAAGCCTCCCTTGCTGCCTGGGCTGAAGTTGAGGCCACTGCTGTCTGTTTATCCTGCGGATCTTCTTGTAAATTCAAATTTACTGAGAAATTACATAAAAATAACAGAGATGTGGTCCGTGTTTAGTGTTTGCGCACTTATCCACCCATTAAGCAAACAAGAAGGGTTCACTATGTGCCATGCTTAGCGAACACATACGGCCTCCATTTTCAGGAAGAACATGATATGGTGCGTTTATTGTGTTTGTATCAGGAGTAGCTGGCTTTATATGAGGTGTGTTCTTTGTAAGTGGATCAGCAAGTGCAAGCTATCTCCTTTCTACCTGGACGTACTACTAGATGGTATGTATCCACATCTCTTGTGGCAGTTCTGACCACGTGATTAAGTTCTCTGAACTGGAACATGAGTGGAAATGTCAAGTCCCACTTCCAGACAGAATCATAAACCCCTCCCCTGTGTCCGTCCACACTCTTCACTTTTCCAGCTGACTAAGATGATTACCCAGCATCTATTTGAAAGCTCCTGTCAATGACAACAAAGTCTCCATCACCCCTATTCCTTTCATATACCCTAAATTGTTACATAAGCAAGAAATAGATTTATTTATGTATTAGCTACAAAGACCAAATTTACGCTAGCTAATGGAAGTTAGGATGTAATGTGTTTTTGAGAGGCAAATAACTGGACTTGGTACAGAGTAAATGGGCAATTCTATTTGATAATAATTACCTTTTCCTGGCGTATTAATGTTCTATATGTGCGTCTATGTGAACAAATGGTTGTGAGTGCATGTTTTACTGGTCTCAGACTTTACACTCAGGAACAGCTGTCAACATGCACTAGTTTTATTGAAGGTGAAATGCAGACAACCCCACTTTCCAGGCCTCTCTGCCCAGAAGCCCCAAACATTGTTGGAAATACCAAGTTACCAATCTGGAGTAGGAGCCACCACTTGGAACTTTGGGGTTAGCTCTAATCTGTCCCCCCCTGCCCCCCACTGAACGATGGTTCTGACTCACAGAAGTTAACTGTTGACTTTTAATCTCCATAGTAACCAGAACTTTTTCAGTTTCCAACTTTTCAGAAAGAAACAAACTATCTCCTCAATTTAACTGCTATGGTTTTTAAATGGGGGTGTGTGTGTATTCTGCCTTTTCCTTGCATTTCACGAAGGAGCCCCACACTTACGTTCTCATCATCTGAGACAAGACAATTCTTTTTTGCTTCTGAGTAAGTAAATTCTGACCTTATATTCTCATCTCTGTACAAACAGTTTTAAGTGCTTTTTAAAAATTTTTTCCTCACCTCCATGAGCCACATTTTCTTCTTCATTAACAGGAGAAAATACTACTAGAAAACTTTTAATAACATCATATACTTAACCAATGCCTTTAGGCAGAAATAAAGGAAAACATAATTTTCAACAAAAACTGTACTAATCAACCACTATGTGATGCATTGGCCCAGAGTGACATGTACAGATAGCAAAGGTCCTCAGCTGCAGAGACAAGGATTTGGCCATTTGAATTACTCTCAGACCACCTGAGTCCTCAGAAAGACCAGCGTATACAAATCCCTCCCCCTTTCCTTCTTTCCTTCCTTCTCTCCCTTCCTGCAGCTAAGAATCCTCTCTCCCTCTTTCTTCAGAGGCAATTCCTTGTTACCTTATACTCAGAGAAGATGCTTAACACATACCTCTTGACTTTTTGGCAGTTGGGGGGGAGTCTGGGCTTTCCAGATGTTTCCTTTTTTGTTTCTGCTTCATAGTTCCCCTCTTCAGAGAGGGACTCCAATCAGTCCTTTCTCCCTGAAACTCTGCTCTCAAAAAGTCAGCTGATGATAACAAAGAATCAAACTAGTAGGATCAAGAACAACAAATCACTAGAGAAACTACTTTCTCACTAAAACACTATCCTGACCAGCAACAAATCACCTGAGAAACTACTTTCTCACTAAACCACTGTCCTGACCAGCACTGAGTATACCATCAAGGGCTATTATGATGCAAGTCAGCATCACTATTCTGTGACCTAGAGATTACATCAGTGCACCCCAGGGGCCCAGCTGGAACTCACAGGACTGAAGGACTGCCACAATCAACTGACCAGAGTGACTGTATTCATCCACTGGAAACTATCCTCAACTTGAATTTGTATATCTTGCGCTTGATATCAAAACAAGAATAGATAACTTGGATTAAACAACAAACATTTATTTATGTATCTGCAGTAACCACATTACTAAATCTCCCCACAGAGAAGAGAAGGCAGTACCTGAGACAACCAGGCTTAGAACCATGTCTGAATGATAGAAAACAGTTAACGTTAGATCTTATTAGTAATATTATTTAACTTATGTGAAACAGTTATAGCTGAAGTAAGTATTGTTGGATGGGTGTGAATTTGAGGACGTAATTCTATACAACCCTAAAAATAAACTGAATTTCCCCCACTACTGGGAATAGTCTCATGTATTTTTACAATAAGCCTCCATTTCTTTTTGCTACTCTTTTCGTAATTATTTCCCCAGAGGTTTGGGAAAAGAGAAAGCCCCTGGATTTATACTCCGTGGCCCGCATAATGGTCTGAAGGTCTCATTCTCTGGGCTTCTGTTCCAGGCCCCAGTCTGTGCCCTCTGGAAACGGCTGGGCTCTGTACAGGGTTTGAACACTGTATGCGTCTGAGTTTCAGCCCACCTCCCATCCCCCACTGCAGACACCCCCTCCCTCAGAGGCAATCTGTATTTACTGCCATCTTATCAGCTGCACTAGAACCAGGTCACGATCTATAGCCTCCTTCAGTCTCCTCTGGCTGTAGTAGGTGCTGCCTCCACATGTTCCCCTCACTAACTAGGGGCTCAGCCTCTTAGAGCCACTGAATGGCAGGCACATTCATCCAGAAATGTTCAGGTTTGTTAGCTACCAGAAAAAAAAAAAATGAAAACCAAAATTAGATACTATTTTACATGTATCACACTGGTAAAAATTAGGTCAAACCATACAAATGGTTAGAAGGATATGGGTAAAAAAAAATGAATCTTCATTATCTAAAATGTCTTATGTAGCCATGTGAAAGAACAATTAGTCCACTTATCACAAAATGAAATCAGCATCTAACCCATGACCCTATAATCTCATTCTATAAAGGGACTGTTACAACAGTGATACCTATACCATGATTTATATTGGCAAGGAGCTGTAATTTTAGTTTAGTTTCCAATTCAAGAGGAACGGGCAGACAAAGTATGGTAGGTTCACATGACAGAATTCATTTCTAAGGAGAGAACTCATGCCCCTTAAAACACAAGCCCACAGAGCAGAGCGTCAGGAAGGAACTGACAATCAGAGATAAAAAGAACATATAATCAATGAATAATCACAAGTGCTTCCTTGACCAGGCTGGTGACTAAGAAGAATTATGAACTAAAGAGTCAATACTCTTTGGAAGAAAAAAAAGAACAATTTCACTCGCAAGTAAAATGGTTCAGATGATGTCCAGATCTAAAAGAAAGAATTGTCCTAAAGATCCTTTACTGTATTCGTGTACTATTGCTGCTACAGCAAAGTAGAACAAACCTAGTGGCTGAAAATACCAATTTATTACCTTACAGTTCTGGAAGTCAGAAGTCCAATATGGGTCTAGAGCCTGAAATCAAGGGGTTAGCAAGATTAGTTCAGTCTAGAAATTCTAGGGGAGAATCAGTTCTCCTTTCTTTTCCAGGCTTTAGAGGCTGCCTGCATTCCTTGGCTCTTGTTCCCTCCCTTCCTCTATAAAACATATCACCTCAACATCTGTTCCCACTGCCACATCTCTTGTCTATGACGCTCCGACCTCCCTTTTCTAAGGATTCTCTCGATTATATTGGTGTCACACAGGTAATCCAAAATAATCTTCCCCTTTCAAAATCCTTAACTTTCTCCCTTCATGAAAGCCCTTTTGACATGTAAAGGAACATATTCAAAGGTCCTAGGGGCTGGGGAAGTGAACATCTTCCAGGGCGAGCGAATATTTCAGCTACCACAGCGAGACAAAAATAAAGCATGTCAGAGTAAATTCCCACCTACAGTAAAATATGGTGAGGTAAGAAAACAAATCCCAAATTAAACAAGAGTGATAGGGGCAGAAAAAAGGCACAGTCAGTGGATAAAAACACTTAGTAAAACAAAACAGGACAAAATAAAGGAACCGCCCTCAGTTTGAAATTAAACTCAACCCAAGGAAGAGAAGAACAATTAACATGAGAAATCCTCATGCTACAGAATTTAAGCAACTAGACTCAACAAAACAAGGGCTCCAGGACAAGATTTTTGCATTTCACAATGCAAAAATTCAAAGTGGGGAATTTAAAGATGAGGGAAAAATGAAGATTCCAAACAAGGTCACAACAGGGTAAGTAAACAAATTACAAACAGAAAGAAAAGTTTCAAAATGAAAAAACTGGCATAATGATTTAACCTAAGCGTAATGGGAAGAGATAAATATATAATTAATTAGAAGACAACGAATTAAAAAAAAGGCCAGATGATGATACATAACAATAGAGGTTAACAAATAAACCAATTATTCAAGATATAATCCAGTAAAATAGCCCCAGAATACAGAAAGAACTGAAACCGCAAATGAAAGGGTACACATTTTTTTCAGAAAAAAAAACGAGAGACAAAAATTTACAGAAATTTATAACCCCCAGATATATATATATATAAATCTTAAAGGATAAAAGAAACAAAATTCTTCAGGTATCCTAAGAGAAGCAAGTCACTTGTACGGTCTTAACATTAAGCTGGCTTCAGCATTCCATAAAGCAAAATCTATTGCTTGAAAATAGCAGAGTAGTATCCTGCAGATATTGAAAGAAAAAAGGTGTGAAACTGCGATATTATTTGTAGCCAAGTTGTTCTCCAGTGCAAAAGCAACTGGCAGACGTTGTCAAATGTGTGTCAATTTTTTTTTTTCCTCAGGGAATGTGTGTGTTATCAGAGCCATTCCTGAAAAAGTCAACTCTGTGATGGAGCCAACTCAAAAATGCCGTGAAAAAAGGATAAATGTACTACTCCATGCCAAAAGGCAGTCGAATTTTGACAGCATACAACTTAGGGTGGGGTGGGAGTGGGGCGGGAA
>CM052809.1:13737698-13755437 GCA_028533885.1 Nasua narica | reverse complement strand
CGAAGCCAAAGGCAGAGGCTTTAACCCACTGAACCACCCAGGTGCCCCTAGAACACATAACTTACTAAGACTAAACTCAGAATACATTTATATTCTCAGACTCTATGTGCCCAGAGTCTTTTAGGATGCAAAGTGTACCAAATCCTAAGTTCCCATAAGACACTTTGATTCACTCCTATAAGTTACTATGATTGCTTTGTTTTGTTTGAATGATTTTCTATTACCTGACTAATCTCTTCTATTACATTAATAGATCCTTGGAAACGAGAAACATATTCCAAAAACATAACATACATAACACTTACATACTTTAGAAATTGTAAATAAAAATGTATAATCTAGTCTGTGCCTAGAAAATAAAAATAATAATAATGGAACAATAAAAGGTTTGATCTATCAGTTGATCATTTTAGAAGTACAACACTGAACAGTAATTGTCAGTGATATCTTCCACTCAAGGAAATGAACTAGTTCAACCAAACTGGTTACTTTGGTAATCTGGTAGTAAACTAAATTAAAAATAGTCCTAAAATGATATTAGAAAAAAATTATAAATTTGATTTCAAAGTGTAATGTTAAAAATTAAAGAAATAATATGATACCATGAGATTAATAAGGAAATGGAGTGCTTTAACAATTTTAACAAATTTAAAACATGTCTTTAAAACATGTCTTCTCGGGGCACCTGGGTGGCTCAGTGGGTTAAAGCCTCTCTGCCTTTGGCTTGGGTCATCGTCTTGGGGTCCTGGGATCGATCAGGTCCCGCGTGGGGCTCTCTGCTTGGCAGGGAGCCTGCTTCCCCCTCTCTCTCTGCCTGCCTCTCTACTTGTGATCTCTCTTTCTCTGCCAAATAAATAAATAAAATCTTTAAGAAAAAAAAAGTCTTCTCAAGAGACAGTTAAACTATTGAAAATGCACAGAAAATAAGGAAAATATAAATGTAAAATAATCAGTGTTCATGTAATTCACAAATTTCAAGGTGTGTAGATCAAAATATTTTACATGTATTTAAAACCAAAATAAAGAATAAAATAATGATTCCTCATTGAATATTTCCAATGAAAAAATAAAATTATCATCATTTGGCTTATTTTCATAACTACATTCTTAAGCTAAAATATGAAATGCTCATAAGTAAAACAATTCCTAGATATAGTCAATTCTGAATATTAGATAAACTCATGAAAAGTATTAAATGTATTCCAAATACCTTTTAGAATAATATGAATTAATAAAGCAAAATGTTATAAAATTTAACACTGACATTCTAGAATTACCTTTCTCAACCAAAAAATAATCTTTCTTCAAATGTCAATTTTAAAATATGTCATTATTATACAGTTTAAGGGCATTTACTAAAAATTATTATTTATCATCACTCTACTCATTTTGAGTACAAAACTGTAATAATTCGGATTCTGGCCTTTTAAGCTGAGCTTGTGGTATAAATCCAAGACGCAAAATTCTAAGCTAAGAAGATATACACTCAATAGGAATGTTATGCACACATCTGTGTAAATAAAAAAGTAATTTTATTTAAGAAAAAATGGCTTCAGTAACTTCAATGACTTCATATCAAAGTGATTATCAAACATATTTATTGCATATGTTTTGATTTAAAATGCTCTTCCAGGTGCGCCTAGGTGGCTCAGTCAGTTAAGCATCTGCCTGTGGCTCAGGTCATGATCCCAGGGTCCTGGGATGGAGCCCCGTCAGGCAGCAGGCTTCCTGCTCAGTGGGGAGCCCCCTTCTCCCCTTCCCAGACCCGACTGCTTGTGCTCTGTCAAATAAGTAAAATAAAAATCTCTTAAGAAAAATGTTCTTCTGGCATTTACTTGATTCTCCCCCACTGAGTTGTCCTTAAGGCTATCTATATAATGTGTTTACTTATACCGACTTACCAGAAGGGGCAGAGGGCGGGGGCGGGGGTGGGGGAAGGTAAAAATTTACAACATGTTTCATGACCGAAATCTCCAAAACTCTTTGAAATGCTGCTCCAGGGAAACATAACCATTTTTGTTTTTGTGGTAAAATGGAAGCATGTGCTGCTTTTCTTCACACGGAGCAAACGAATTCATGGTCTTTATTTTCTTTTCCTAAAATATTAAAACTGACTCTCAAAAACTCTCCACCAGTTATCTGTAACACACGAAATAATTCCACAGCTGTCCTAGGATCAACTCATAATTTCATTCTCTGTTGGGATTAAGTGTCTGTTATTCAGAATGTTAATTTAAAAATAGGCACAGCAAAGAACCTATTGAGGTTCTAACAAAAAGTCACATAAATAAATAAGGTGAAAAGCTGAAAGCAACGCAAGCGTCCACTGATGGATGAATGGAAAACAAAATGTGGTATACACAACGATGGAATACTAAATTTCAAAAAGGAAGGAAATTCTGACATATGCTACAAGATGGATTACCCTCGAAGACATTAAGCTAAGTGAAATAAACCAGTTTCAAGAAGACAAATACTGTATGATTCCATTCATATGACCTACCTAGAGTTGTTGAAATCAGAGACAGAAAGTAGGATGTGTTGCCAGGGGTTGGAGAAAGGGAAGATGAGGAGTTACTGTTTAAGGGGTAGAGTTTCCATTTTGCAAGATGTAAAGACTTTTATGGATGGATGATGGTGATAGTTGCATAACAACATTAATATACTTAATGCCACTGAACTGTACACTTAACAATGGTTAAGATGGTACATTTTATGTGATACGTATTTTACTAAATTTTTTTTATTCAAGGAGCACCAAAAACGAAGACATAAAAATGGTGAAATTCGTGAATGGTGTAGTTGGATTTAAGACTGATCTCTGACTCTGTTTTACTACTTCCTGACTATATCCTTGGCCTCTCTGGCCTTCAGTGGGAAGGGAATATATATATTTCATTACGGGTTTGTTCTGACATACACATGAGAAAACATTCAGCCATTTCTCTTGCAGGGTAAATCTGTACAAGGGTAAACTCACTGTAATGTGGCCTACTAGGTGACCAGGGGACAGGATTCATCATATGTAGACCATTTTGGCTTTGAGTAAATTCAGATCATTTCCAGCCAAAATGACCAACTGTGGATGCAACACAAATGCTGTGTTTAAGTAGTGTGCATTTTATTCACCCCCCAAATGGACTATCTACCTACCTATCTCTATCTATATATATATGTCTACATCTTTGAATTAAGTAAGAAGCCTGTGCTTAAGTCCTAAGGATGAAAAGAGAGAGTCCCATTATTCTTGACCTAAAGCTAGATGAAATCAATGCCAGATTTGCTCAGGGATATGTAGGTTTTAGATCTATACATATATAACTATAAAAATACATTTGTTACTGAAATCTGTGCAAGAGGGAGAAATAAAGCTTTTACGATTGTGAGTCATGAACTCCAGGACTCTTAAGAAATCTTTTCATAGGAAAAATATAAATAAATCATGACATCTCAGAAATACAGTAAGTAAATATATGAGATTATCAGATGGACAAAATCAAACAAGGGCTCACCCAGCAGAAAGCTCAATAAACGTTTCTTTCCTTCTACCCTTTCTCTTCAGTGTATGCAGTATAGTAAACAGGAAGACTAAAACTCAGAGAAAGAAATAAGAATATGAAATTGACGAGGCATCTGAATAAAAACAGGAAATACAGAACATCACAGAAAGCCTGACTAAAGTTCTGTGATTAAATGTGTTAAGATCAGGAGACTCCTCCCGTGGTGAGATATTTCTGAGGAAACCACTGGTTATTTGCTAATATGTGTTACATAACCAGGAGAATGTTCTCTGAAGTATACCTTATATCTACTTAATTCTCACAATTTGAGTATTTTAGTTGCAAAACATTCTGAACAAAATATTATCAATACTATATGACATTATCACCACAGGTTTCTTCTCTGGAGCGAAAACCGCCCTGCAGAGAGAAACTGCCAGTCGTTCTCTCCATACACTGTCAGAGAAGCGATCGACAGCCAAAGGAAGGGCCGAGAACACGGTGGGTGAGAGACTCCCAGGCCACAAAATCCAAAGAGGTGCTTCTTTTGGGAACCTTGGCAAGTCCAACTCTGCTTGACTCGTGTGTCTGAGGTGCCTCACATTAATTCTGGCCAAGAAAGAGGTGTGGAGATCAAAGCGTGTCCATACAAGGTGACACCAAAAAGAGGAACCACGAAATGCAAATATAACACCATCTACCTCAACTGAGTGTTTTCGCATTAACAGGCCACCTGCCAAACACCTACTCTCCCTTTCGACTGTACATCAAGACGGTTTCCAGGAAATCCAGCTCGTCTGAGATTTGGGTCTTGAGACATTTTAACCTATCTAGCCTACTGGGTTAAAGGAATTAAAACCAAGTAAGGAAGTTAGAAGTGGAAATACCAACTGTCTAATCTCATGAAACTAGCTATGCATGCAACACTGCGAACACTCACTGGAGGTATCTGAATTCTCACCCTGGGATTTTTGTTGTCACCCAACTGCATGGTTTCAACTGTGTGAGCACACGTGACCATGTCTAATGGTGGGCGACAGTTTGCCTTCCGAGAGAAGAGCCCAGGGATAAAAGAGACCAGGACACTAATGGCGAATCTGGCAACGTACTGTGTGTAACCTTTAGTAAAATCTCATGTTCTCTGGGAATTAGCTTCTTCTTCTCTAATTAAAGAGTTAGGCAAATAATCTCTGAGGTTTATTCTGTCTTGAAAGCTCTTTGAAATTTTGGCCGTTCCATGTGATTTCAGTCATGTGACAGATAAAAACCACTTTTCCTCAAATTCTTTGGGGGAAACACTGTTCTTCCAGTCCTTACCCAAGATGTAACGGTCAGGGTTACCTATAGGCCTTCCAAAGGCACGGCCATGATAATACCTCAGAGCCCCAGTAATTTAAATTCAAATATATATCATTCCTAAAATAATCTTTAGAAAAGCAAGCCATTGGCATTCTAGTATTTCATCCTGTTTTATGAATCCTGTCTCCATATGATAAAACTTGCAAAAAAAAAAAAAAAAGATACTTTGCATTGATTATTAAATAGTTTTCCTGCCCTTCATTTATAATATATGACTGGAAATAATTGGAACAAACAGCAGATACTGTTAGATGCATAAAGCAAAGTACTATCTCTTTCACAAGAGCTTTCCCAAACATGCAGTCGGATTTTAAAAATGTGTCATTTCGGCACCATTTTAACCTCTGTCCCTACAGCAATCATAAATTCTCCTTAAATTGGGAAGATGGCTTACTTCAAGTGAAAAACAAATATCTAGTTAGCCAACTTTCCACATTAGGCCACCTCTATTCTGTAGTTTTAGTTGAGTCACTGACCCATTAAGAAGCATTTATTACGGCCAATGAAACAAACTGTCCTCATGTAGAAATGTCCTTAAGCTTCATGGCCTTCAGTAACGTATCAAATTTTCAGGACATTTTAAGAGTTCTTAAGTGGGCAAAATATGGCAAAACAGAGATAGCATATCTACCTAGCAAGAACATCTGACATTAAATAATCTTGCTGGATACAAAATGCTAAGAGATAAGGTTAGGTACAGACACACAAACTATTCCAAAGCCTTGTCATGAAGGTTCATTTGTTGTCTAGATAATGGCTTGGACATTCAGTTCAATAAATGACATGACTCCTTTATGGCCCACTGTTGCAGACAACGTGGTTTATAGTTTTCAATAAGTAGGTAGAAACTTCTAACACAAGCGTAGGCAAACTCTGGTCTGTAGACCAAACCTGGCCCACTGCCTATTCTTGTAAATAAAGTTTTATTGGAACATGCCCATTTGTTTGCGGTAGCCTGTGGCTGCTTTCCTATGACAAGAGCAGGACTCAGTAGTTGCTACAGAGACTACAAAGCTTGAAAAGATGAAAATATGTACTATCTGGCCCTTCACAAAAAGTTTGCCAACCTGATACAAACAATAATTCATGCCACTGGTAGTTGTAGCCCCTGTAAATTGCAAAAGAGTTATCTGAACTGTTACAGTTTTGTAAAGGTCCCTCTGAAGCCAATAGAAATATTATATTTCTCTTCTCTCATTCACTTATTTTGCTTTTACAATTTGAAACTTGTGTATTTTAACGATACATGTGATGACTATGAACTTAATAAAAACAAAAAGGATCCTTTAAATAAATAACACATATATGTTTTCATTTGTTGGTAGGTACCCAACTAAGTAAATAGTGAGAGATTTAGCCACCTAAACCTACAAGAACTTGAATTCACATTTTAAAGATTTTTACTTATTTGAGAGACAGAGAAAGTGAGAGAGAGCATGAGAGGAGAGAAGGTTAGAGGAAGAAGCAGACTCCCCATGGAGCTGGGAGCCCGAACTCAATCCCGAACTCAAGGATCATGACCTGAGCTGAAGGCAGTTGCTCAACCAACTGAGCCACCCAAGAGCCCTTGAAATCACATTTTAGACCATTCTCTTCGGAATCTCAATAGATAGACTGAATCAATCTCCTCTTTAGAAGACTACAGATGGTTAGAGAGGTTTCAAAGACTTACAAACCTAACACGATGAAACTGTAGCATAAGAATCATATATACTGTCTCTCTTTTTTTTTTTATATACTGTCTCTTAATCAACAGTTTATCACTTTAACATTCTCTGTTGGTGACATTAAATTGTGTGCTTTGAATTACCTATACATTCTCAGGGATATTTCTCTTCATCAAACTTCCCTCTTGACAAAAGTCCTTCCTACCCAAGTGTCCTTGAGTGACCTGTGGGGAAATGAACAATGCTCTTTTTAACTACACCAACGTTATCCTCTGTTAGTACACACAAAGAAAAGAACAGCTAGAGTAATACTTTCTAGACTTACTCTACCCAACTAGAGAGACTGAAAATAAACTCTAAATCCAGAGGGAAAGTACCATTTCTTTTTCCTCCACCCTAGTAGGGATAGGCTAACACAGCAAAGCATGTATGTGGCTGCAAAATTTAAGAGTATGCCAAAAAGTTTGGCAAACAATATATGTAATGTTGGAGGTGGTATTTTTGAAAAACAAAATGAATGCAAAAATCCACAGGAAACAAAATATAACGATTTTCAACCAAGACAAGGTCACTCATAGTGCCTTATAGAGCCATACTAGACCTTGAGCCAAAAGAAAAATCAGTCTTCTCAATCCCATTTGAAGTAATTTTGTTCTTTTGTGTATGTGTTCTTTTGAATTTTGTACCCAGAGGCACGTGGCCCACTCACCTCATTCCAGTCCCGTCCCTGTTTTTCATCCTGTTAAAGTTCATTGAAGGGTCAGTAAGTTGAAAAGGCCCTTTGTGAGCAGCTGACTTGCAAGAGAATGAGAACGCCTGACAATTTGCCAACAGCACCCAGAGTTGGTAATAATACCAACCCAAGAAAAGACATTCCCTCCGTGTTTTTTTTCCTTTTCCTTTCATCCTCTCTCTCTTTTTTTTTAAAGATTTTATTTATTCATTTAACAGAGAGAGAGAGATCACAAGTAGGCAGAGAGACAGACAGAGAGAGGGGGAAGCAGGCTCCCCGCTGAGCAGAGAGCCCGATGCGGGGCTCGATCCCAGGACCCTGAGATCATGACCTGAGCAGAAGGCAGAGGCTTTAACCCACTGAGCCACCCCGGCGCCCCTCATCCTCTCTTTTTTATATTCCCTTGACCTTGTTTTCCTTCCAAACACAGATACAAAATCTGGTCTTGCCCCTTATATTCAAAGATAAATAGAGGGTTGACCTCTGCTTTTACATCTGGGTGCTTAGTTCTAGCCTATTATTTTATTTATAAACACACACACACACACGCACACACACACACACGCACATATATACACACACACACTCATACACATATACATATGAAATGGATAATTGGCCTATGGACAACAAAATCCTGAGGGACACAAAGAATTTATTATTAAACACAGATCCCACTTCTATCCACTTGTGGCTAACAAGCAGCAAAATAATCTGAAAATACTAATCAAAATGTTACATTATTGCATTATGCAGCACTTCCTTGGTCCTCCAGGACGTGGTTTGGCTCATGCATGAATATTCTTTGCAAGCTTTACCATGAATAAATGAAAAAATAAAGGACTTGTGACAATTTCTTTTCTATAGAGTACACGAAGCAATGACGACCCACAGGTTGGCCAGGACGGCCTTAAACTTCCCCTCAATTTGACTAAACTTCAGACGGATTTCTTCCCGACAAGAGTCCCTGACCTCCCTTTTCTTAGATCACTTACTTTGGAAAACTGGCAATTGTAAATTCTTTCTCTACCTCTTCAGGATATAAATCTTCTCCCAGTCTCTCACCATATTTACGACCCAGAAATGTCTTTCTCAAGGACTTAGGAGCCGTCTCTTTGAAATATAATCATCAACGAAGACAGTGCCTGCGAAGGACTGAATTGCATGTACCTAAAATTTGTATGTTCAAGCTCTAAACCCTCATTTGACAGTTGTGGAAACAAGGACTTTAAGAAGTTGATTAAAATTAAATGAGATCACAAGGGTGAAGCCCTGATCCAACAGACCTGGTGTCCTTACAAAAGAGAAAGACACACCATTCCCTCTCAATCTCTCTCCCTCTTTTACTCTCAGTTTGCTTTGTGAGAACACAGCAAGAAGGCCATCATCTATAAGCCAGGATGAGAGCCTTCACTAGAATCTGACCCTGATGCCACCTTGGTCTTGGACTTCTCAGCCTCCAGAAGCGAGAGAGAATATATCTCAGTAGTTAAAGCCACCAAGCCTGTGGTATTCTGTTATGGAGGCCCAAGCCAACTAAGATGGTTGTCCTATCTCCTAGTCTCTGTGCAAGAGTAGGATCCTAATTAAAGAAGTGCAAGGGCCTAACCACACTGACCAATTCCCCACCTAACTTCTCCCACCACTTTTCCACTAGCCTTCTGTTTGAATTATGGTGAAGTTACTCCCTCTCCCTATTTACAATAGTCCTGAATAAACTCTTCCTTGCCTTTTAACTCAGTTCAGTGCATTTTTCTTTGACAAAATTACACACTGGGAATTTGTTTATCATCTGCAATCTGTATGCCATGTTCCTCTTTTTTTTTTTTTAGCCAAATGCATGATTGTCTTAAATATATATGAAATTTTGTTAGTAAATATTAAGCCAATACAATGTTCTTTGCCTGTAATTCTTTGTAGAACTTCTATGAAGAGAGTTCTCTTCTGACAAATTTTCTGAATTCACTTCATGTAGACTTTCTCTTTCTTTAATATTCTGACTGCTTTGTTCTACATGATGATTAGAGGCAAACACATTCATTTAAGTACTCAGTGAAACAAAGGTTTTTGTTTTCCAGCAAAATATTTTTTAAGTAAAAAAGTCATTTTTCCTCAAAAAAGTTTATAGTACATGGATCAAAAGACTTAGTTTTCCCTCAATTAACCCTCTTTTAGAAATCAAAGTCCAATTTTCCAAGAAGATTCAGTTCTAGGCAAGACGAATTAATAGATGCCTCTTCCTCTTTGGGTCCACTAGGTCATAAGAAACAAAGCCATTGCAAATGATCAGTATGTTCTCTATTGGGCTGATGAACAGCAATAGACAAGGAGAGTAAAGGGGAGAGAGATAAAAACAAAGAGGAAGAAGAGAGAATAAAGAGAATGAGACAGCACTTCCCTATACTTATTACCACATGAGGGAAAACTGATTAACTGATTTATTTGCAATTATTAAGTAAATTTACACAGCTACTGTGTCTGTTCTTACACACCTACAAAAATGGCTCCACCTGAATATATTTTCAAGCCCATTTATCCCTCAGTAAATCCAAAGATACACCAGCGTTAGGTAAGGGATACCAGTGTATTTTAGCACAAAGATAAATGCTTCAAAGCAAAAGCGACTCCGCATGTTCTGCACAAAAGAAAAATTAAATTCAAGTTTAATGGTGGAACCAACCACTAAACAATCCTGCAAAAGTGAAAAGTGTTTGAGTTATAGCTTCTGTGACTACCCCTAACATTTTTATTAACTTCCAAATACATAATAATGACATTTCAGGAAAATTACCATACTCAGAGACAGATTTTAAGAGAGAAATTATTCCCTAAGCCCAGCTCCACAGCTATCATGATAACAAAAATTTCCTGCCCACGGCAGCATTTGGCTGGCTCAATGTTCTCACACCTTCGACGTGACAGACCCAAGGACACAGACATGCACATAGTAAAACTTGAAATTCCTGGTTGGTGTTGCAATAAAAGTGTGTTTTCAATTTATATGTATGTTTTCTTCTGTATAGAAAACGAAAGAAGTATAAAAGCACAATTTTAGTTACATATCACACAGCTTCCTCCTTTATAATTCTATGCAATTCATTCTATCTACTGAGGCCAACCTTTTGAGATTACAAAGTATTTAATACAACGTATTCAGGTGGTTATTACTCTTTGGGGAAAGGTTATTATTTGCTTATTCACATACATGTACTACTTTATACAGAGCTTACTCAACTTGAGATTATATGTACTTTTCCAATCTTATGTTTTGTTCAGATTAGCATTAACCACTGACAACAGCCTCACATTTATATGCTTTCCTTTGAGAAATTTATAAAAGCAATGGATAATACTGTCAAACATTAAATATACGGAACTATTTCCTCTTCTTTCTTTGTCACCAAGGGCAAACATCCAGGTCCCTACTGTCCTATTATCTGGCTTACTCACCCTTCTACTCTGTGCATATCAGAAAACATCTAGAAAGGCTTCTGAACAGGCAGATGTCCTGGCCCAACCTCTGGAAATTTGATTCAGTAAAACCCAGGTAAGCCTTGTTGACTTGAAACAAGCCATCTTAATTAAATGGTTCGTGAAAGGTCTGGGAAACTTTATAAATGGTATAAAATAACATTTTCTCCTACTTAGAAAAATGTAAAACAAATTCTACGAAGAAAAGTCTTCTGGATATGAACAGCACAAAGGGAATCATACCACTCATCAAAGGCAACCCATAGATGTTAATGAAAATGAGGTTAACTGACACTTACTAATTCCTAGTCTAACATTTTTAGTGACATTTCTCATGGAACTCATATGATTCATTATTCATTATGTTTAAAACTAAGCATAGGGGTACCTGGCCAGATCAGTTGGTAGAGCATGTGACTCTTGATCGTGGGGTCATGAGTCCAAGCCCCACGTTGGGCACAGAGCTTACTTAAAAAAAAAACAACAACAACAACAAAAAACACAATAAAGAAATCTCCTAAATGAGTATTATTACCTATGGAAAAGAGCTACACTCTAGTAAATTCATTTTAAGTAAAACTGAATCCCTCCCTCCATACCCTCAGCCCCTGACTTTCATCCTATCATTGAAAATATCTTTCTTGAAGATTTTTGCTCTGAAAGGAAAAAAAAAAATACATATATACATATATATATATATATATGGATATATAAATCTTAAGGTAAAGAAATAATTTTTGCTATATTAAATTATTATATATTATATATAATAATATATTATATACTATTAAACAAGGGATAAAATTCTGGGAGTATAAAAATGCTAAAATATTATCTTCTCCGTAATATATCTTCTCCACAATTCTAATTATTGGACAAATCTAAAGAGAACAGTCTTTAATGTTTTAAGAAGGATTCTCATTTTCTTCAGCTATCGTTTACAATCTCTGACAGTAACAGTTTGTTATTTGGTAAGCTCCGTTTTACTATGCTTTGATGGTGTCTTAACAAAGAAGTGAAGCTACTAAAGCAGTACCTAATAATGGAGAAGTAAAACACATCTACAAGGAGTATGCTGTGTGGCTACTGTTGAGAATCCAAGCCCAATTACCAATATAAGAGGGGAATCAAGGTGGAAAGTGTTGCACCCTATTCAGTGCCCAATGTATGGGCCAATAAAACAAAACAGAACAAAACCGCAATAAAACAAAAATGAAGACACTGACTACAACAGCAGTGACAGAATCGTGAATGTGTCAGAATCATGAATGTGACAGAATCGTGAATCATGAATGTGTCAGTAAGAGTTCAGATCTTGGCAGTGCCATTTAATTGAACCTCACTATGACAGTAAGCAACTGCTATCACCATATGGTTGACCCCTGAACAGGGCAAGGGTCAGGGCCACTGATCCCCGATATGGTCAAAAAGCCACGTATGACTTTTGACTACCTAAAAACATTACTACTAATAGCCTACTTTTGACTAAAAGTCTTGCCAATAACCTAGTCAATGCATATAGGTTTTACATTTTATGTGTATTATATGCTGTATTTTTTTTTTAAAGATTTTACCCATTTACCTGACAGAGATCACAAGCAGGCAGAGAAGCAGGTGGGCGGGGGCGGGGGGGGGGAAGCAGGCTCTCTGCCAAGCAGAGAGCCCGACGCGGGGCTCGATCCCAGGACCCCAAGATCACGACCCGAGCCGAAGGCAGAGGCTCAACCCACCAAGCCACCCAGGCGCCCCATTATATGCTGTATTCTTAAAATAAGTAAGCTAGAGAAAAAATGTTAAGAAAATCATAAGGAAGAAAAAGAACATGTTTCAGTACTGCACATCTATTTATTGAAAAGTAGAGGTGGGCCAGGTCACCCTCTAGGACAGGATCAGTGGCAGGCCTAGCCCCAGGATGGTGACATTCCAGAGCCTGGTAGCCTCTCCTCAGCAGCAGCTGTGACCAAATCGGCCCACTGAGGGCAACAGGGGCCTACAGGTGTGGTCCAGCTCCTCCACCTGTGTGGAGGTGTACTACTAACCTGAGGCCACCAGCAGCTAGAGCCTTAAGTGGGTCGTGAGGCTGGGGCACCATTTGGAGGGGGATCTGAGGCCCATGGCTGCCCTGGGACATGAAGGTCTCGGGGGGGGGGGGCGCTGGGGGGCTCAGGGCCCAGGGCTACCTGGCAGCACCATCCCCGTCCTCTGGGCACGCCCCCCACTACAGCCCATTGGCCACCAACCTCAGGCTTGCAACCTGACCATCCTGTGAGCAGAGGGGCAACCTACAGCCCTGCTTGGTCCGAGGATCCCCTGGGGCTGCTGCTGGCCTAGCGGGCCTCACCCGGTACTCAAATACAAACTCTGTTATTAATGCCTTCCATTTGGTCCTGCGGAGACTGTGGTAGGCAATTATAAATAAACACACTGTGGCATTTGCTTGCTATTAACTCTTAAAAAAACAGAAAATGGGGGGCACCTGGGTGGCCTAGTGTTTAAGCATCTGCCTTGGGCTCGGGTCATGGTCCTGGAGTCCTGGGATCGAGTCCCACATCGGGCTCCCCGCTGGGTGGGAAACCGGCTTCTCCCTCTCCTACTCCCCCTGCTTGTGTTCCCTCTCTCACTGTGTCTCTGTCAAATAAATAAATAAAATCTTTAAAAAAACAAAACAAAACAAAACCAAAAATGGCCTTAAGTGAACCTGCTCACTTCAAATCTACGTTGACCAAGGGTCAGCTCTATAGGCCTAAGTTTCGTCCTCTGTGAAAAGAGGGGGATTGGATCAATGATCCTAAGGAACTGTCTTCCTCTAATGATTTCCCTATTCATCTGACAAATAACAACTTCAGCAGGGCCTGTGAACACAATAAATTTTTGCTAACTGAGGATGATTAAATTCTTTCCAGTACTGCTAATGAGAAGGAAATGTCAGAACTCAGTCCTAATACATGCAATAAAAATAGGAGTGAGAAATAACCTCGATAAAGTGGGAACACAACATGAGCAGTTTACATATTTTGGGAGTGACTCAGTGGAACCTGTGCAAAACACACAAACCAATGGAAGTCTATTTGTATAAATACGAAGTAAAATATTTATTCTAGAATGATCTCAGAGACTAGTTATCTAAACCTATCAACTAACGGAGTGGGAAACTGAGGACTGGTAAGGTAGAGAAATGGCTGAGGGCAGAGTTAATGTCTTAGCTCATATACTGGCCTTTTGATGTCCTAAAATTATACTGTTTTCCCCCCTCTATTGTGATAAATCACTTTCTTCTAAATAAGAAATATGGGAAATTAAGTGACCCAAATTCTGCTATTGGTCTAAATATCTTAACCAAAAATTATTAGGCATCAGCAACACTAAAACGAGTTCATTAAAGATGTAAAATAAGAACCCCTTAAATAGTGTTACCATTTTATTTTTTAAAGATTTTATTTATTTATTTATTTATTTGACAGAGAGAGAGATCACAAGTAGGCAGAGAGGCAGGCAGAGAGAGAGGAGGAAGCAGACTCCCCGCTGAGCGGAGAGCCCAACGCGGGGTTGGATCCCAGGACTCTGAGATCATGACCTGAGCTGAAGGCAGAGGCTTAACCCACTGAACCACCCAGGCGCACCAGTAGTGTTACCATTTTAAATGAATGAATTGAACCATGTATTTTTCTCTGCTCAGTCCTGAAATTACACTAGAAGATTTAAGGAGAAAAAAAAAAGGATAAACAAAAAGGACTAGGAATGGGAAAGATGATCACAAACTGAAACGTGAAATCCAAAGGACAGATATATTGGTAGTAACTGACATAGACCTAGGGAAGCCAGATTCTAAACTCTCCACAGAAGAATTACAGGGCAAACTACACCAAATAATCACAGAAACACCAGGGAGTTTTAGGGAACAGAGCTCTCTGAAGCTGGGTTACAGATCCCTTCCCCTATTCCAGAAGTGAGAGAACAACTTTTCCCCTCTCAGGATAAAACCAGAATTTTCCTCTGGAAGAGCTTTAGCCAGAGAGAGAAGGCACTAGAAACATATGTCGCCCACTGAGGAGGTGGAACAATACTGAAGGAGGAGAAAATTCTTCCAAGAAAGACAGAAAGACACACAGAGAGAGAGAGAGAGAGAGAGAGAAAGAAAGGAAGGGAAAGGGAAGGGAGGGGAGGGGAGGAGAGGGGAGGAGGGAAGAAAGAAAAGAAGAAAGAATGATTATTCCTCTCAAGTAGTGAGATGTTCTATCCTCCCTCTCTCTGGTCTGAGAACACTGGCAGCCTCTCTCTAGGTACCTTACCAGCCCCAGAGAAAAACTCAAAGACACTAAGAGCTGGGTATCTGACAATAAAAAAGTTCTAGCCCTAATAAAAAAGGAAGCGTGGTAATCCATAAGCAACAACATGTGCAGTAACTTCCAATGAGCTATTTTAGTGCCCCATGTATTTTTCTGAGAAAAAAAAAATAGATTAAAGGAAGTCAAAGACTAGTGGAAAGTAATGAACAGAACAAAAGCATCAAGAAGGCTTCTGAGTTTCAGAAAGAATAGGGAAAATATTATATCAATAAAATTAAGTGGTATAGAAAGCTGTAAGAAACAAAACACTGGGTTATGAAAAAGTACATGTTCAAGTGAAAAATCTGATGGTGAACGAGTAACATTTAAGTGAAATATTTGGAAAATAAAGTTGAGAAGATCCATAACTCCTCTATTCGTTTGTTCATTTAATACTATTTAATGAACTATTCTGTATCTGGTGCAGGAGAAAAAGTAGTAGAGAGACGAAATTTCTTTAAGGGTTTTTTTCGAGTGGGAAAGACACAACCAAGGCAAAGAAGTAAAACAGTGCACAGGCAATGTTCATAACTAAGGAGAAAAAACAGGAAGGGGAGTATGAGATTTTGGAAGAAGACTGAAGTTGTAGAGTGGTTCAGTGAAGGCATCACCATGACTTTTGAGAAAAAGACCAGAAGCAAGTGAGACAGCAGTGGTGTTGACATGTAAGAGGAAAACATTCCAGCAAAAGAGAACAGCCAAGTCTCTCAAGAACATGCCTGGTATGTGCCAAGAACACCAAGGAGCACTATCCTGGAACTGAGAAAATCAAGGGAAGGGAGGAGGAAACTATGTCAAGGAGGTCAAGGAAAGCCAGACTGTGTAAGATCTTGTAAGTCCAGATAAAGTGGGCTTGAAGCAGGGAGATGATCCAAGACTGCCAGAAGTTAGAAATAAAAAGATAAATATCACAGGGAATGGAAAACAATATCAGGCAACACATAAAAGAAATAGTCATTGTGCAAACACAATATCAAAAGGAACCAAAAGGAAATGTAATTAAACAACAAAAGGATTAGAGACAGATGAAGCAGTCCCAGATGGTAGCATGGAAGAACTTTACTTCACCTCCTTGTTTGGGCACACCAAATGTACTGCTACCTATGAAACATCTCCTGAAAAAGCCCTGAAAACCAGCTGGAAAGTTCCTCCGCAACAAAAGATAAAAGGCCACATATTAAGACAGGTAGGAGAGGAAGAGATGTGGTCTCACCAAAAATGCAACTCCTGGGGCTATAGGGATCTCACGAATATGGACAGAGCTACTCCCTGAGGAGTAATAGGTTTGTGCCCCACATAAGGTATGCTGACCCTTGCAACCTGAACCAGAGAGACATGAGTCCCCAAAACACCTGACTTTGAAAACCAACTGGGCTTACATTTCGGAGACAGAAAGGGCCGCAGGGAGCTGAGATTCCGATTTCCAAGGGCTCCTACACCCCAGAACCCAGCGCAAAAGTAGCTCTTTGAAAAGTGCCTTAGACTATTTGTGAAGAAGATTCATTTGCTAATCTTTAAAGCATCTGCCCAAGAGACAAGGCCTCCTGGGACTCTCTCTAGGACACAGGCACTGGCAAGCACCATTTCTGCACTCCCTTTCCACCTGGCTAGTACCAGAAGATTCACACAGTCACAGCGCTCTCCTGTCACCCCACTAAAGCAGGCAGGCATGGCCCAGCCCAGACCTCTACCAATCCCTCACTAAAAACTGTGGATGCATCTTGACCCTGTGCTCTCCCATTGCCTCACTAAAGCTAAAGTCAGTGGACCTTTCTGGGCCCTGCACTCAGGCCCACACGGTGCACAAAGGGGACTCCCCTACCCAATCACCTGGCTTTGGTGGCCAGGGGTACTTGCCTCTCTGGGCCTCATAGGCCTGAAACAACTGAACAGATAGTTCTTTGCAGGCTGTCACCACCAGGCACTGCAGAGACAGCCAAGTGAAATTTATCCCAAGCTTTCCAACGGAAAAAAAATGTGTTTACTTGTCTTAGAGCTTTAGTCTAAAGGGGCAGGCTTTAGGTTTGGCACATATGAAGAGGCTACAAAGGTGCTTTTAGGAAACATAAGCCAGGGAAAGCCATCTTTGCACTTTACTTAGGACTGGCTAGAGCTTGGCAATACCTTTCAGAAAGGAGTTTATATGCTTATCGGGAGACCCAATTTCTGCAAATGTTGAACACCCCTGGATCTCCTGAGCAGGAGGTCAGCAGGATTTACAATTGTGGTGCCAGGGACTGCATATATTTTTACACTTTAAAAGCTGCTGCCTAAAGGTATGGTTTCCAATCAACTTGAAACTGGATGCTAATTAAGATTCCTTCCTCTGGAACACTGACAGGTCTTGGCAAACCTTCAATAATTGGGACCAGATGGCTTTACTGGTGATTTCTACGAAAATTCAAAGAAGACTCCATACCGATCCTTCCCAAACCCTTCCAAAAAACAAAACAAAACAAAACAAAAACCAAACAAAAACAGAAGACGAAGGAATGCTTCCAAACTCATTTTACCAAGTGACCATGACTACTACCAAAACTGGACAAGGACACCAAAAAACAAATGAACAAAAACCACATGAACATACAAACAAACAAAAAGCTATAGGCCAATATCCTTGATGAACAGATTCAAAAGTCCTCAACAAAATATTGGCAAACCAATGCAACAACACGTTTAAAGGA